>VZRH01000165.1:207609-276893 GCA_013397555.1 Urocynchramus pylzowi | reverse complement strand
TTTCCCTTAAAAATAAAAATTAAAAAAAAAAAATTTTTTTTTTTTTTTTTTTTTTTTTTTTTTTTTTTTTAATGCCCCAGGACTCTTGTCTTGAAGCAACTTCCAGGTATGCAGTGAGAAGTTCAGGTGACAAGTCACAGATGTCATGCCTTTTCAGGACTGTGGCTCTAAATATTCAATTAATCTCTGACACAAGAAAATTCATACTGGTGCTTTCTGCTGAGCCCTGTCCATGTTTCTTTTTAGTCTTCAATGCAAATAATAACCTGCACACATCACATAGGATTGAGGAACCCCACTTACTTGATTACAGTTATTTGGTATTCACTCACTTTCTGTTTTTCTTTGATGACTATCATACTCACTGGCAAGCAATCAGAGTTCAAATGCTCCCAGTTACCAAGTTACAAAGAAATTTTTTGCTGCCACTTCCCAAATTTCCATCACTGTACAAGACAAGCCATTAAAGTAAATCTGGGAAGCACAACTTCTGTGAATGCTCTTTGGCAGCCCTGCCCCTGACTGCTGTGCTTGTGAGTGCTTCTATTGAGGAATTACAGCTCCAGAGCATCTCAAGCCTTCTCCTGGCTTTGGGGTTTGGGCTAAGTAATTTAGAGAGCCCAACAAGGATTTAGAGTTTCAAATGCTACTAAAACCCATGCTTCATGTGACAGCTGCCTTTGCAGAATGGAATATTTACAAGAATTTAATAAAAGCAAAAGAAAAAGTCTGGAACTCATACTTTGTACATAATTTTTCCTGCAATGACTTTTTGAACTGTTTGAATGATTCTTCTGTTTAGGCCAATGTGGCTTTACAGGGAGCATTCAAATCACTGTGATTTCATACAGATAAAGTCAAGGATATTATAAGATGTGAGATTTTACCTTAAGCAAAATATGTATTGATTTTTTAAAACCAGATTGATGAATGTAAGATCAAATCTGTGCTTTGCACTTGTCTGTAATATGTAATTCAGAACACGTAATTTCCTCCTGTTTCAGTAACTGAGTGCTCCCTCTTTCATAGGCTCATTTAGATGCAGACAATGAGATCCTTTACTTCAAAGCACAATTCTTTTAGATGGATGATAGATATGTCTCTGTTATACTTGGGAACATTGAGGCTGCAAAGGTGTAAGTTCTGTGGATGAGAAAATATGATAGACTTAGAACCTAGCTCCAAGTTATGAAAAGCATTGGGCATTTAAGGCCTAATTTACAAAAGGACTAACTTAATGTCTTGCCTTCTGAAAGGTTACTGAAGTAGAAAACTGAGATGATCCAGCTGATCCAGCTGATTCTAACTTCTTTCTGGTCGTGTGTCAAGAAACAGCAAGGCAAGCTCACGCTTTCCATGAACAGAAATTCTTAATTGCACTGTCAAATTTATATGCTATTAAAATAAAACACTGTGTTCATGTGTGTCATGTACATTTTGTATATCACATATTTACACTAGAGAGGTTTAAAAGTCTAAATTAAATTAAATAACACAATCTGAAGATTATGAAGGGAAAAAATTTTCACACTCAGGGAAGCATTTTAAAAGTATAGATATATTTTTGTTCAAGTTAAAGCATCCATTTATGTTGACATTCAATTCCTGAATGAAAGAGTTTTGAATAAGCTTAGAGATGAATTGCTATGTGCATTTGATTCTGTGATCTTGTGGGAGGCTACATGAGGGCGTCCTAAGAGCTTTTTGAAGTGCTATTGTGTTGTACAATGTCTACTACTTCTTACAAGTTCTTGTCATAATATTCCTGACCTCTGTTAACTACCATAGACCAAAACTAGCATATACATTCCCATTTTGATAAGATAGTCTCATAATGAATGTATTATTCTCATCTAACATAGGAGAAAAACATAGAGAGACACGAGTGCTCCACTTTAATCTCAAACATTTCATATTGCTCATGGTCTTCAACAACGTGTACAGCCAGATGCTTTTAATCTTCTCCTGCAGGCAGTTCTGACCTGTCAGTGCTCAGCATCTACTAAGGGGTAGTGGGTGTTTCAGTTTTCAAAATACGATCTGCTGTTTTCCAGTTCAGAACTCCTTCAGAATCGTGTTTAAAAATGCTTTTTGGATATTTCTTATTCTGTGGAAGTAAAAGTTGTTCTTTGGATAAAAAGATCTCTACTTCTAAAGAAGTGTTCTAATATACTGATAGTAGTTGCAAGTTCTTTTCACATTAGTTCATGTCTTGCTACTTAGGTCGAAGGAAGGTGCTTCTGGCAGCATCCATTTTAGAGTGAATATTAAAAAAAAATGTGATAGGTAATGAGCATGAGGTTACAGACTTGAATAACAGGTATCAAATGCATGCTCCTGTTGCCTTAGTAACCGTTTCTTCCCCACTGAGAATTTAATTTAACCTACGATATTTCCCTGTTATAGTAAAGGGAAACATTTCCTAGAGCCTGAATGAAATTGCTGGAAGAAACAGAGGCTAATTTGTAACATTATAGCAAATCTTTGGCTCAGTTTCCTGTTCACCTGTTACATAACCTAAGTACAGGACAGTTTCCTGCACCCTTTTTGTTTAATATGCACATAAGAATCAAAAGCTTCATAAAAATTCACTGTACGTCTGAGGATGACTTTTTGTGGAAGTGCAAAGGTAAACAAATATAGTTTTGAAGTTACTGATTCTGTTTAGAAAAATGTTTAGCAAAACCAGGAAGATAATATTCTTTTCCCCTTTTTGTCCCTTATTTCACAAGTACTAAGGCAATTATCCTTGAAGCTCATTCCAGGAGCTGCCTATAATTATTGTAGTTACATTTGCTGAGGCATGAAAAGAATTATGTCAAAGCTTAAGGTAAAAAAAAGCCAAAGAACTAAAGTGGTAAGCTATAGCTGGAGCTGGTTCTGTTCTCAGGGAGTTTTGCACAATGTACTGTCATATCTTAAAGATATAAAAGGAGAAAGGGAATCAAACTGTTCTTCCTTCATGTCTTCTTGAACTGGCCCCTGAAAGACCTGATATCAGATGAGCTTCTACAGTAAAAATTTGTGCTGGCATCGCTCAGGGACATGAGGAAGTGTGATCCCTGAGCAGCAGATATGTGCTAGCTGAGAAACCTTGGTAAGAAGCAGTTATAGAAAGAAAAAACACGCTTTAATGTGTTGCAGGGTGCACTATATCAAATGCATCTTCTGAGCTGTTTTAGCAATCAGAAGGGCTGTTTGAGCCCTTTTCATCAGTACACCCTGGAGTCAATGAGGCCTCACCAGACACTCTCCTTTTGTTTAGATTTTACCAGATGAGTATCTTTTTTTCTTTACTTCAATATTTTATTTTGCTGTTTCAAAAGTTTCATTTTCCTTCTGTCTAGAAAAGTTGGAAAAGCACAGCTGTGTCATGCCACCTGGCCCTGGTAACGCTCTTGATGTGCAGCAACACATAAAACAAGATCATTTGGAATGGTCTATTGAGCTGATGTCCTGGACCTCAGGCAGGAATGCTTAAACACAGTCTCCAGAGAGGCTTGAGACTTCTTCCTTTGAGGAAGAGTGCCTGCTGAGAAAAAACAGTTGTAAGCATGAAATGAAAGCTTAAGGGACTAGGTAGGAGCAGAACTGCACAAAGGGAAGAAGCACAACTTAAAAAGTCTCCTCAGCCCTAGTAGTCCCTATTTTTTTGTGTGTACTAGATAAGTATTTTGCATGCAGTATATTATTTATGAGGTAAATGCCTCAGGGCAAGCTAAATGATTCTCAGAGTCCCATTTCACCTCAAATAAGGAGGCCCATAGAAACAGAAGAAAAATAATTAAATTATGCAAGTTTTATTTGAAAAAAAATAAATTGGTGCTGTTTATAAATTATCCTTGACTTTAGTACCAGTTAAGCATTTTTTCCCCAGCATTATGTCCATGCCCTCTGCCCAATGATCCCAGACAGTTCATCCTGACATTTTTATCTCTGTTTCCACCTCCTTTACTCCTTGGTACAGGTTGAAGCCTAAGGCTCAGAAACTCTGAGAAGAGCCTTTGCTGCAGACCCAGACTGCAGGCAAGGTAAAATAAGCATGTTCTTCCCTAGTATTTGAATATGGTTCTTTGAAGAAAAACAATAAACTAGATACAACATTGCAAGGTGCCACTGCAATACTTTCTTGGCACAGAATAAAATGTCTGTGAAATACTTTCTTTGCATTTGACAGTAATGCTGTTATGTAATTTGTTTTTTTTGTGGCCCTTAATTTCTTTCTTCCAGCAAACCCATGCAAGATTGCACTTAAAGTGGATGCAGGAGAAACCATTCTGAGGAACCCATGTCTCATCCTAAACAGAAAGCCATTCTATGTCCCATTTATTTGATTGTATGGTAAAATAATGGGATGGAGGGAGTGCAAAAGCTGCTAAGTCTTAATTTCTTGGAAAAATTGGTCCACTTTATGCATGTATTCTCATCTCACTCTTTTTTCATTCCATATCTTGCAAATAAGAAAAGTTATTGACCATTGTTTTATTGTTTAGTAGCAGAATTTGAAAATGTTTTTGTGTCTACAGACTGCATATGTTGGCTGTCAGGTGTTATTCAGATTCTTTTTTGCTTTGAGAGAGGTGTATGGAAACATTTAAAAAGGTGCCAAATAACCATCCTACAATAAAGCTTTTGGTGGGCATGAATATTGTGAGGCCAGGCAGGCAGGTAGCTGTTCAGGGCCTGCTAGACTGGGAGTGTGAGAAGGAGTCAGTGAACAGGCTCTTAGACCCAGAGAGAGAGTTTCTGTTCTTTCTTCCTTTTCCTTTGTGTTTCTCACACTCACAGGGAAAAACATGAAAGTTTGGAATATTGGAAATGTTGTGGAGGAAGCAATGCTAAAGGGTACAAATGTAGCTGACACAAATGCACTGGAAACTCCCATTATGGATCCCTGAGTTCTTTGGGGTGATGAAAAGAACTTTCTGTGTTCTCTGTGCAAGTACTGTGATCTGATAAGGCTTCTAAATTGTAACACAATGCCATAGGAAAGACAAGATAAGTTCAGTGAAAAGCAGTGTGCTGAGAAGGAGGTAAAAACCCTGGCACTGACACAGTGAAATCAAACTCATGGCTGTTATTTTAACCAACTCACACTAGTGAGAAATAGCTGTAAGTGATTTTCAGACCATTAACACAAAATACTTTTCATCAGCAGATCTCAATACAGTCCATGACAAAGTCAGTGTGTTTGGAAATGAAGAAATTGAGGTATAGAGAAGTAACAGATTTTGATGCAAGATCACCCATCTCTCTGACAGTACCACAGTGAATACAATCCAGGAATCTGCAGACTGAATCCAACATTTTCTGCAACATTATCTTGTTGAAAGTGTGTGTGGGGTGTAGATGGCAGGTAGATGCTCACACATCTATGCACAAACTCTTATACTAGCAGATATTCTGGAAATAACTGGAAGTATAATTCTGTACTATCCCATACTAGTAATCACCTTGTCAGGAAGGCATTGAGCACATCTTATCAGAGTGCAGAATAATCTTACCTCTAATCACTTTCACCTTTTCAATCCATTAAGAGGCCCATCTCTGTTGTGCCTTCTATCCAATTTTTTTTTTAAGAGACCAACTGATCTAACGTGTATTGATCTGAGCTTGTCTTCCAAATTACTAATTTGTTTATATGCTCCTAAATGGCTCTAGCAGTGTTTCTGCCAGGATTTTGGCAGAATCTGAAACAGATTTTTTTTTTATAAACAAATATGCAACTTATATCATTTTTATAATAATATTTGATTACTGTTCATCATGTTTTTACAAAATACTTCAGCGTAGTAAAGGACAGCACCTGCCTTTGGGTACAATGGCTACTTTTATAAATGCTGCAATTTATCATTTCAGTGAACCCATTTAAGCAAACTGAAGTTATCCTGCCTAAAATTGTTCCAACAGAACAATGGAATCTATGTTTTATTTTTTAAAAGGTCCATTTGCATTATCAGAAACCCTGAAAATTAAAGTCATATTGGCTATTATAAAATAATTTAGCAAGTACAGAATGCAAGTCATCAATAGAAATAAATCAGATTTGTCTTATTTTCCCTGTTATATTTGTCACATGTACTTAATTTGTTGTGATGCTGTTCTGATCCTCTGTTATTATAAGAATCAGAACTGATTAAAAATTTGCTAGTAGTACTTCCACTAGAAATCCCCTTTTTATACACTTTCTTTGGATATTTGTTTATGTTTTCATAAGAAATGTTAGTGTAATGGTTCCACATTACTGTGGGTGTTAGTCTTAGTGTAACTTCTCAGAAATTTCTTTTTCCTTGAGATCGCTGTTAATCTTTAAGAAATTTTCTAGATGAAATATTATAAAATATTATAAAATCATGGAATGGTTTGGGTTGGAAAAGACCCTAAAGGCCATCTAGTTCCAACCCTCCCTTGCCATGGGCAAGGACAGATTTCACTATTCCACATTGCTCAGAGCTCCTTCCAACCTGTCCTTAAACACTTCCACCCACAGCTTCTCTGGGCAACCTGTTCCAGTGCACTGAAATGAAATGCTCAGAGGGTAAATCTGATCCTAATAACTACTGGGGATGCTACTAGGTTAGATCACCAGAGACTCTGATTTCTAAAGCCACCATTGGGCTGTCAGATGAAGATGGGGGACTTTCAACCATGTAAGTCTGTATGTTCCTGGTGGTGGAGATGATATTCTTCCTTCTGCAGCAGGTGGCTGAGTCTGGGGTTGGACATGGATGCAAGCTTGGCTGTAAGGGGCTGAGCCTACTGGAATCCACTCAGTTTGCCCTCTTTTGTGGGCTGTTTTCCTTAGGGATCTGCTAAATTCCAACTCAATTCATTGTAGTTTGCCCAGCTGTACTCTTAAGACAAAAAAGCCCCTCTTCATTTCCATTCTGAACCACTAAGTTGCACGCTCCCTGTCAGTCTGCAGTCCATCTCAATGGCCTTATTATCATCCACTGTCCAACACAAAAGAGTTTGCATCTAAGTGTTGTGTTTTCAACTCAGAAAACCCAGGAGAAAAGTTCTGGCTGCAGAGAGAGAGCAGCTTCTTCTCACTCTTCCATGCCATCTTTGGATCTGTTTGATTACCTCTCCATTTTATCTTTTTGTAACACTCTGTTATTGTTCCTCCCTGGCATATGTTTTGGATGCTTCAAAAGCAGAGGGAAGAGATGGACAACTTTTTAACCTTGTAAGTTAAATTTTTCTCTTATCACAAGAGCAGCAAGTCAGTCAAGGAAGCACTAGAGAAGCTAAAAACACCAAGGAATGTTCTTCTCTTTCTTGCATAGAATAAGAGCTGCACTTCTGAGAACTGGAAAAGAACAAAGTCTCTGTGCAGAGCCTGGGCACAGTGGGAAAGATTCACAGATGCCTCTGTCCTACTGCACTGACTTAGTGAAATGAAAGCACACAGTGTAAGTTGATATCTAAGACAAATTGCATTTATGAAATTACATTTATATAATTATTTAAATGCTCCTTCTCCCACTGTAGTGCTGGAGTTATTGATTATGAGCTAGAAAATTAATTCTGTTGTTTTCCCAGCATAAAGAGAAATGTGGAAATGTAGATACATCTGTGAGGCTTCTTCTCTTTTGCTGGTTACTCAGAATGCCCCTAGGAATTTTAACAATGCAGAGGACATCTCAGGCTCAGAAAAACAGAGAACATAAAGGTATCAGCTCCCATGTACACAGTATTTGTCAAGCCTTTGGATGTGAGAGACTGTTGTTTTATCAAATTTCCCTATGGCCAAAATTTACCTAGACAATGCTTCATTTGGCCTTATGGATATCTCACATTTACTGAGGCTCCTGGGTGTCCAGCTGAGTGCACATGTGCTCGTCTGCCATCTGCCAATAATGGTTCATCTATAAAACACACCCTGCCAGTAAATGGATGAAAACAAGTAGAGTCAAGAGACTTGACCACAGAAGACTTCTCCTCATTACAACAAACTGTCTGAAGGCCCTGACAATTTATTTCATTACAAGCCTTGCTGATGCAGACAGACCTTAACAATATTCTGCCAATGATCCACTGTGGAGTAGCAGTTACCTTGCACTTTTCATTTAGAGTTGTTTTTCTTTCACGTTTTTCCTCTAGGTTTTCTCTTAAAAGGCACATTTCAATCTACCAGCCTGATGTTGTTAAGCTCATGAACTGAATTCCCATGGGGGGAAAAAACAACAAAACTTTCTGCTGGAAAGGGGAAAACAAAACTCTTCGCTCCAATTATGTTAATCAGGAATCTGTCTGCAGGAAGGGAAGAAAGGGCTAAGTGGAATTAATAGAGGAGAAAAAAACCCTATTTTATTATTTATGTTTGAGTGAGTGTACCTGTCATTTTGCACTCCAGAGACCTTGCTGTCAATAAAAATATACCATGAAATATTGTTAAAGAACTGTACAGCAGCATTTCCTCTTTCTTAGGGAGCAGAACATATATTAAAATATATGTCAGAATTATACAACCATAGAAAATAGGGCTGGAAGGGATCTTATTTAATCATCAGGCTCATATTGGCACCTCATGCCTAAAATATACCCGGCAGCCATCTGGAAAACCTCAAGCAGTGGACATCCCACAACTTTTTTTGACTAACAATTCCTTGTCTTTAGTAATTACCTCTTGTAAGAAAGCACACACATTCTCCTGAAGCCCTGTCTTGTTCTAGCAAAACCCAGCCTTTTACAGTACCACTGGAAGCTGCTAGAGAGTTGGCCCTGACAATCTCTTTCTTTCCTTTTTATTCAATATTGCCCTATCCAAATAGGTCTGATGGCAGCTGTTGCTAGGCAGAGCCTAAAGAATAAGATGTTTTCTCAGATATTTGTCTCAGGTACATCTGGATTTTGCCCATTCATGAGTGTGGGTACAAGAAGGAGGAACAGAAAATGAAGCTGAGAGAGGAGTGAATACAACACCTGTAAGATATTGGTGTGCCCTGGCTTTGGATGCAGAAGTTCTGCCAATTTTCCTCTGAGTTGTGTGGCAGGTGCACTGAGAAGTGATAGCATATGTCACAAGGGTAAATAGGGTTGATCAAGTGAAGGCCATGAAGCTTTCATGCACTGCTAATCAGAAATTTGGTGAAATGCCTGCTTTCCCCTCCTTTTTAGTACAGCTGTTGCCACCACCATGTGCCCTTACCACCAGAAGGACAGGGACAGTAGCTGGACCCTCCTGGGTGCACACAGCTTCAATTTTGCCCTGAGCAACTTGTTTTCAAATACCATCAGAAGTACCTGGAATTGTGGAGTTTAGGTAGTTTTGTTTTGTTGGGTTTTTTTTTAAATTCTGTTTTCCACTACCTATGGAGTACCATGTCAAGAGCAGCAAATAATATCACATTGTTTCCTTCATTTCATCTGGCACCTGGAGCTTTAGGGTTGTACCCTGCAGAAATCCAGACATTCTCCTCGTGATGCTTACATTCATATCATCTAGAAAAAAAATCTTTATTGGAGTTTAATGCCTAGCAGCCATTGCTATTTGGGTGCGATTTTCACAAACAACAGAATTACTTCATAATGAAAATGGCTCTTGAAAATGTATCTGCTGAGTATTTTTAGCACAAATTTACTTTAACCCAAAACCCGTTTAAAATATTTTACTGCTGAATTAGTATAATGATATGTTAGATCTTTTTAGCAGAAAATGAACCTGTTTCTAATTTAAATGTTGTAGGTTTTAAAAGAACAGATCTCTTTACATAGTGTTGGGAAAACCTACCATTTTATGGAACTGAAAATTCAGCCACAACTGATAAAATAATCAAGAATCCCATTTCTGCATAGTGGGCAGGATGAAAACAAAAAAAAGTGACTCCAAACAGTTTGTTTGCTTGACTGAGGAGAGAGTTTTAAAAATGGCATTGGGCCCAATGTGGTGCACTTCCAAACACAATCTCTCCTCAGCAAACATGGCCTGTGATGAAGACCCATGTCATATCAAAATTTCCAGGCAAGTCACAGTGAATCCCTGGCATCATGATAAGGACTCTGTTCTCTTTATTTATGAAAATTGCCATGGGAGCAGGAGCAGTTTGGTTGGGAGTGTGTTCTGCTTGGCACAGTAGGTGGGTTTGCTGAGGAGAGGGAAGGAATTAAGCTTGCTGTGAGCTCTGTGCTGCTCTGTACAGGATGAAAGCAAGGCATTGGCTGTGCCCTTGTATATCACCCTCCTTCCTTCTGCCCTGACTCCCCCAGGCCAGCTGCAGCCAGTTTTGTTATCCAGCAACACTCATTGCTGAGGATGGTGATGCTAACACTGTATAAATAAGGCAATAATAGGTAAAATCTGCAGGCTGAGGGAAGGAGAGTGTCCCCCTTCATTTTTAAAGAGCATCCACAGTTCTCACCTCATCCCCAGTCAGCAGGAAAACATCTCCTTTACTTTTTTAATCTACTTTTGAACACAGTTCTGGGGCAGGGTGAGGTTGGCCTCTTTAAGGGACAGATAAGGGGCAGAGAAATTCCCTAAGCAGTGCTTCTCTGTGGAGGGTGAAGTAAGCAATCTGAGACAAACTGGAAAGGCAAGAGGATGGTTTTAGACAGCAGGCTTGCTGGGGTAACATATTTATCTATTTATCATTTTAGGCTTTGTTTATAAAGAAACATGCTGGCTATATCTGTAAATATTTAAAACAGTTCAGTTGGTGGTAGGCGTGGGAAGGGGATCCAAACAGGGATTCTGGGCATTTTCCTTGCTGTTCCTTCTGACATGTCAGTTCAGAGCAGTTGGTAACATAGCGACAGGCTGCAGCACTTCATTATCACCACAATCTGCTACCTTTTTAATATAGTATCTGACATTTCAGTCAGACAGAGACCTGCGGCCCTCAGCTGGCAGCAACTTGATGCCTTGCACTTGAGAACATCGCCTTGCTGGGTGTGGGGATGAGGCAGGGCACAGGCTGCCTGTGTTTATCTAGATATGCCAGAGCATGGCATTCAGGTGAAAGGCAAAAATAATTAAATACTGATGGAAAATCGCCAACAAGATCCGAACCATCCTCTGCCATCTGGCAAAACCATTTCCCTGCTATGCAGTTTCCAGCAAGGGCTCACACAAGTGTTTATCTGAGAGGAGAAAACCCAGTGTCACTTGAACTTTGTTGGCAGAACTGAGGTACCCAGTGGGGCAGGTGCTGGTGTTGCCTGTGCCACGAGGTTTTAGGGAAGATGCCAAGACTGAAAGTGGTGTGGCCACAGGGGCACAGGGTTGCAAATATGTTAGCCAGGCAAGAGACACAGGCAGGACTGTACTTTTAGGATTGCAGTGCAGGGAAAAATTTGAGCTTGGAATGTTGTGACTTAAAAGAAGCAACTCCATGCCTAAGACTTTTCCTTAGGTATGTTAGAGATTTATTATCTCAGACATGCCTCTTTTGCTTGGCTTTGTGTGGCTTGACTGGTCTGTTTTGTTCTGCCTACTTGCCCTTGTTGGGAATCTGCTATCAGAAAACCTAAATAAATGGCAGAAGTGAAAATGTGTAATGATATCTATTGCTCATTTGAACCTCTGCATCTCAAGACCTCTATTATAAAAGCTTTAATAAAATCAGACCTGGAAAGCAGATGTTACTTATAGTAATTTTCCAGATGGGTAAACTGAGGCACAAGCAGTTACTGGCCATGTACAGGCTTTCCTACCTTTACTGGGCAGCAGTTTCTCCCAGGAAGACTGTGAATTTTAAATATTACATAGAAAAGATGCACAAAAGTTCTAGGATTTGGCTGCAAATAAGTAACCTAACTTTGAGATCAGAAAGTTCTGGTTTGCTGAAGTTTTGCTTTGCCACTTTAACAACACTGGCAAGCCTGATGTTTCCTGTCACAGCCCATTGAGATTTCAGTCAGAGGTACCAGCATGACTGAGAAGTTTAAATGCTGTGCTAGATGCTGATCAGCAGAAGAGCTGCCTCTTTGCCCCACACAGGAGTAATGTGTGAAATCCTCTTTGTAATGCTTTCTGTGTTATCCAACTTGAAAGACTAGATAAGCTTTTGTTAATATTTCAGCAAAATTTGTATCTTAAACAAATCTTTGATCAAAGCTTAAAACCTAATTTGATCTAAGCTGACTTTACAGATGGAAGTAGAATAAGGGGATGATTTTCAGTACTCTCTGTTTTATCTTGGCTAGAATAGTTTTTCTCAATAATACATGCACTACAACATCCATAATCTTTCTTTTATTATGGCTAGACTATTTGCTTTAATACCAGGTTTAAAATGTCATGTAGGATAACTATGGGGGTTCTGTGAACTGAATTGTTAACAGCACTTTTCTGCTTTGTAATTCACTTAAACCATAGGCTGATTATGAAAATAAAAGCCTATGACCCTTTAAGTTATACTAACACATTATGATTGTTGCAATGAAAAGAAAGGTGAAATCTTTTTCTTGTTAACGAGAAGCAAGTATGTAAAACACAATTCTGGTCTGATTTGTGAGCAGTGGTTAGCACAGTGATTTAGTGGAAACTTCATAAAAGCGCCCCAGTAATTTGGGGCATTTATCTTAATTTTTACAATCATCCACAACCTGTGAAAGCTTAATATTCATTGCAAATCAGGGAGACTTGAACTCCTAAGTGTCTAAAGCCTTTTGCAAAACAATGATTCAATTCTCAGAGGCCTGTTTTTCCTTTTAAAACTCTGTTAAAATTCAGGGGGTTTGTTTGGGTTATTTTAATGTATTAAATTTCCTTAATACCAACACAAGTTTGCCTTAAAGGGTCTTTCACACTTAGCAAGTATATGTGGGAAATATGTAAGATTCCATGTTATTCCAAAATGCATCATGCACCTTCTGGAAAAGACTGAACTTGCTCACTAAAGTTCACTGCCTGTGAATAATAAAGTGATAAAATACTAAGAGAGGATGCTGATCATGCATTAATTGATCCAACACACTTCTTGCCCAGTGGAAGGCTGGCAAACACGCAGTAGACAATGTTTGTGGTCAAGGAAGGGTACTGCATAGTGAGAATGTACCTGGGAATCATCCTACTGCTGTTTCTAGATGTGTTGAATGTGCTTTCATAGTGCTTGGAAGTCACCAGTGTGTTGGAGGTCTTATAAAGCTGTCAGGCAGCTAGGAAATATCAGGAGATACCAGATGGCAGGCAAATGAAGAGCTTTTGAATTCCAGGTCACAGTCACCGGAGCTTCATGGCAGATTGAGTTTGATGTGCAAAACCAGGTTCCTATTCTTTGTTACATTGTGTAACACAAATTGGTTGACAAATATCATCAAAGGATATGAAACAAACACTTAAGAGGCTGAAGAGCTTTAGTGCTAAGGTAATTTTCCACCATTTTGCTTGATCAGAATGAGGGGAAAGGGATTCATCACCATTATGGCACTAGAGTGTGCAGTTCTTTGCTGAGACCCCTCTAGACTTTGCACCTATTTTGTAGCAGCCCTTTCCCTCACAAGAAGTGCTTGCTGAGTGTATTGGTTTACCCCAGCTGGCAATTACACCCCACACTGCTTTTCACTCACTTGCCCTGGGAGAATGGGAGAGAGAATCAGAAGAGTAAAAGTGAAATAACTTGTAGACTCAGATGAAGGAAGTGTAACAGGTAAAGCAAAAGCCACACACACAAGCAAAGCCAAACAAGGAGTTCATTTCCCATTTCCCATGGGCAGGCAGGAGTTCAGCCATCCCCAGGAAAGCAGGGTGCCATCCCAGGTAAAGGTGACTTGGGAAGACAAACTCCATCACTCCCAACATCCCCCCACTTCCCCCTTCCCCAGCTTTGCCCGGTGAACATGACAATGCATGCCATGGGATCTCTCTTGGGTCAGTGGGCATCAGATGTCCTGGCTGTGCCTCCTCATAGCTTCTTGTGCACCCCCAGCCCACTCCCTGTGGGGGGAGAGGCAGGAAAGGCCCTGACCCTGGGTAAGCCCAGCTCAGCAGTAGCTTTCCATACTTCTGTAGCATAAACAGCTTTTCCAGCACAAACCAAAAACATAGCCTATACTAACTACTGTGAAGAAAATTAACTCTGTCCCAGACACAAACACCACACCATGGCAGTCTGGGTCTAAAAATAGTGCTGATGCTAATGGAAGAAAAGAATGAGATGTGAATGAAAAATTGAATACATTATATTGATGTCTCAACTAAAGAGAGATTTCTGACAGTATTTCTCTCGCAGTTTTGTAAAACAGTACTTCCATTTTATTAACAATGACTGAAAGAAATTAACAATTGCCTGCATATTTTTCTGGGGAGAAGTTTCTCCTTCTGAAATCCTTATAATGAAAGGCCATTCTCTCTGCCTTTCTCAAACCAATTTGTTCATAATTGCTACCTTTGAAAAAGAACATGTCTGGAGATTTCAGTTTTCATCTTCCAGACCAGATCTTTAAAGTAGAGGCAAAACAAATGAGCTCAAGCTAAAAATTTCTCCTTTTGTGTGTGTGTTTTTTTGGTTTTTTGTTGTTTTTTTTTTTCCCCACAAAAAATAAGAGCTAAAACAATAGAATAGACCCATGCTCCATAATGCTCTAAACCTTTGCAAAACCATAAGACCCAGAAATTTCCTATCAAGAAATTTCTTAATTGTGAAACATTATACAGATTCATAAAACAAAAATTAAAAAGTCTGCCTACCTCCAATTCCTGATCCTTTATATTCCATAGTGGAAAAGAGAAGACTTGTGGATCTCATAATTCAATATCTGAGAAAATACAGCCTGGCAGTTAATGGAAAGGAACCTGCTGTAGGTCATTTTGGGTACATTTCAGAGTTTATTGTTGAATTACAGCACAGCACTGAGCAAGGAACTTGATCTCTTTGCAGTCCACTTTATATCACTATTTAAAAGTTGTAATGAAATCTACCTTCCAAGGGTTTTTTCAAGCCTTATTGTTCATAAGATGCCAGGACAGGACCAGTCACTAGAGAGATTTCAAAGTATAATTAGTGTTGGAGGATTACTAGTCTATTTCCTACTTAGGTGATGTGCAATTAACCCTGTAGGCATCTCAAAGTGCCTAAGTCCCCAGATTCACCCTATGAAACACTGATAGTCTTAATTTACAGTAGCATCAAAAAATAGATAGAGGAAGATAAATATATAAAGATAGGTAGATAGATAGATAGATAGATAGATAGATAGATAGATAGATAGATAGATAGATAAATTAAACAAAGGTGAAGATAAGATAAAGAGAAAACTTGAAAACTCCTTTGGTTGTCTCTTCAAGCTGTCAAGTAAAGTGAGCTGCAAGTAAATGCCAAATTAGCAGTGGTGAATCTGTTTTTCCTCTTGACTGTATAGCTGAGATATTCCTTAGTTTGTCCCAAGATGTTGCTATTAGGAGTCTTAGATGTAAAGCAAGCATTTTGGCAGTGTATCTGAATTAACCTTCTGTGAAAAAAGAGATGATATTTTAAAAGTTGTCTACGATACTTCACTGCAATTGTATTATACTGGAATATATTCATCATTGCTGCTAGTTACTGACCTAAGAAAAGCCAAAGGACAAGCTAAATACTCTCCTTTTGGGGTAAATCAAAGAAGTAATTAACCATTTGGATAGCCAGGGCTAGATGCAGCTCAGTGATGGGAGGCACTGGGCACCTGTGTCTCAGGAGAGCAGATGCCAGCGCGGCTGCCACGAGTGGGTCCGGGAGCCCCAGCTCATCCTGTGCCAAGTAAATCTGAGTTTGGGGGCTCAGCTGGTGTGGTGCTGGCCACTGCCAGCAGTGCTGGGAAGCATAAGGCTGAGCAGAAAGATGAGAGGGTTCTGGGGGAGCTGGCTGCCAGGACAGCCACTGGGCTACAGGTGGATTACGGGAGGTCGAGCACGGATTTGTGCGTGGCAAAAGTGAGAGCAGCGAGTGTTAGCAACACTTTGAGGGGAAGCCAAAAGCCCATATTTCCTTTTGTAAGCACAGTTTTCTTTCTCAAGGCATTCTTTTCTGCTCATTTTTTGGAAAGTTTGACTCATGCTGTTATAGGAGACAAGTAATGAATTCAGATTTAACCAGTTTCTTCTTCTGTCAGTACTTGCATCTCACTGTTTGAAAACTCTGTACCTGTGTCTTGGAATAAGAGATCCTTGTCCTTTCTGGGAAGATTTATTTAAAAAAAAATTGGACAAAGATTCAGGTAATGTTTGTATGAATAATAGAGAAGATGAATATTTATAATTTGCTTTCCCTTTGCAGTTTAGGAATTAGGTCCTCTAGAGAAAATAAACAAGTCCCAATATATTCAAAGCACCCTGAAGAAGAAATTCAGGATTCTTGTCCTGAAAATCTTTGCTTTTCAGACCTAAAACATTTGTACTTTTCAAATTTAAATTGCCAAGATATTTCTTCAAATCTCCCCATTAGAAAGAGCCTAAAACTAGTATTCAAATTTAATTAATACACTGGATATGAGAAAATTAAAAAAAGGAATTATCCCATGCATCCTCTTGTGTGTATATGGGTTTTTTTCTTAGGAATGCCATTGAAATTTATGCCAAAGTTTATATTCTGAAAAATAAACCTGTTTGAATGTATGTTTGCTTCTGTTCTATTGGGACAATAATTTACATTCCCATGTTATTCAGCAGTCACCTCAGCTTACAGCATCACTTCTTTTTATGCTCTTCTGAATTCTCCTCCAGAAAGAGGTAAATCTAATTTCTCTTCCATTTTCTTAAAAATTTTACAGTTGCTGTATCACATGGGTCAAGCTTGGTACTTCTTATCCATAAGGTTGCTGAAAGTACCTTTCTTCATTAAAGTTGTATTTTTTTCCTTTCTTTATATTTTTCCCTCCCTAAGGGCCAAGAGTGGTTAACCTGTGTATGATGTCATTGTAGTACCAGTACCAACACAGGAGTTTTAAGTGTTCAGAAACCTATTAATTATTTTGGATTTAAGGCAGTCAAACACTGTGAGTTTGGATGAAGATTCAAGAACAAAGTTTATATGAATATATTAATGAAACAGCCAATATTATACAAAAGTAAGCACAGAAAAGAGATGAAACCAGAATGCTTTAAATTAGTAACAGACCTTGCAACTTCACCAGGTAGGGTACTGCTGCAGGCAACCTCCTTGCTGAATTAAATTATTTGGCCCATGTAGAACAGAAAACCAATTTTACTGCATCCCATACAGGCTCAACTGTAGGAAGAACCTTCAGTGAGTGCAAAATGAAAATGCACCAGAGGGAGATCTGATTCCAACTGTTCTTCAAAGGCTCTGAATCTGTCAGCAGGTCTAGTCACCTGCAGATCACTTTGCAAAACTTTTTCAGATGTTTCCCTAAATGTGGGACTTATTGTTTGAAAACTGATTTGCCAGATATTGTAGAAAGAGTCAGAGCACAGAGGTGTTGTTAGAAGAACAGCTGGTGACCTTTGTAACCCTAATTGCACCTTCTTGATCACTTAACATCAGGTCCCATGCTGATGAATGCCATAAAATAAGGGGGAGGTGGGTGGTATTTTACAGGGTATTTTTGGCTGGGATAGGGTTAATTTTCTTTATAGCAGATGGTGAACTCCTGAAATCAGACATTTGAAGAGTTTTGTATAATTGGGAGGAAAAAAAAGTGCATGTCATTATTTTCTGGTTTTGAAATGGGAAAAAACCCAGTGCAATAAAATAATCTGCACCAAGTGATCTAAAATGTCAAGTGCTTCAATTTCTATCAATTCCACATACAGCTAAGTTTGAATATGTTTTATAAATTGAATAAAGTGCTTCCAAATGTTTTAGAAATACCAAGTGCTATGCTGCCATTTTATTAGATACAGATTACATGATGTTGGAAGCTGAAAAAAGAGTGGAATTTCACCAAGCCCTGGAGGTGGACAACAGGATTTGTTTCTCACTTGGCTTGGGTCCGTGGTCTCGGTCCGGCACTGTGGATGAGTACAAATATGAAAGGTAAAAGAAATTAAACTGAAAAGGGGAAGATTCAGCAATGAAAAGTAAACTGAAAAGACCATGACCTTGTTGGACAGGAGCCATGCACTGTCTGCTGTAATAAGCCTGAAGAGTCAAGACAAACCTTTCCTGCTTGTAGGTCTGTTCCTTCTATTGCTGCTGTGCCCAGGTGAACCTGTTTCAGTGACTTCCACTGCTTGACTAATTCATACTTTCCCCAAAAAAATGTGCAAAAAATCCACCCACAAAAAATGCCTAAGAAATTTAGTAACCAGTGTGACTGTCAGTTTAATGGAGTGTTTTAAGTGCTTTCTTTAAGGAGTCAGTTCTAATTCAGGAGTTTAGAAGGTGACATTTTAGGCAAATGTCACTCAGCAGCTCATATTTCGTGCAGTATATAATATCTGTACTCAAAGGTTATACCTACAGTTTAAAAACAATTCTATTTCTCAGTGTGTGGAAGCACAGTGAGTGGAGTTGCACCATTTAAGGGTAGCAGTTGTCCCCAAAAGCTAATTTTTCTTCAAAGAACTGTCTCCCAAACCTCCCTACTTTTTCTATGAAGGGATTTCTTCCAAGAGACCAGTGAAGTGTATACCCTTCATCCTACAGCCTGGTAGTGGTGGATTCAGATGAAAAATAAGTATTTGTGTTCCCTCTTTTGTCCAAATAAGAGATGTAAAAAAAGAACAGAAAGCAGCACATGACACATAGAGTGGCAAGGAGGCACATCAGTAATGTCCTTGATAAGAAACCTGCTGGAGGCAGAAAAACTTAGTAGGAATTTTTCAAAATACATCAAAGCAGAGAGTGAAATAGAGAATCAGCCAAAACAGAAAATTATCCACATATAAAAGGGAAGGGGAAAAAGTGAAAAAATTGACTTTTGATGTTATACCCAAGTTTTCACTATGGAGAGGTTTAAAAGAGAGTCCTGCATTCAGGTAAAAGTCTGAGAACCTTTTAGAAAAAGAAATATTGGCAGAAGAGATATTCTGAACAAACTTATACAGATGATAATAACTGTTAAAATTGTTTACTAAAGCATTCAGTAAGGCTTTGATCAAAAAACAGGGAAAGTTAAGCCAGTTTTAAGAGTCATTTCACAAAAATACATCTCAGTAAATATGATTTCCAAAGTAGGAAAACTGGCAGACTTTATAATAAAACAGGAATAGTTTCTGATATACAAGTTTAAAAGATTGGGGAAAAATCAACATTTTTGTCATGCACCACAGATCTGCCAGATTCTTTGTAACGGTTAACAAGCAAGCAATAAAAGGGCCTTAGTTAATACAGCATTATTGAATTTCAATTCAATTATTGAAGTTTTGAAAAGCTAATGCAAATGTAAATAAATGGCTTGCCATTGATATTTTCACTCGAGTATTTGTAGAGCTTGTGCTATTCCTCATAATCATAAATTATCAGAAAGAAAGGGAAATTAGTGAGATAATAAAATTGGTTGCTGACACAAAATTAGTCATAATAGTGAAAATTAAATCTCAAAACTTATTCTCAGGGAAGTATTTTTTTCAATGGTGATTTGGCAATTTTGGAACTTTTTCTCTAGGCCATCATGGGCATAGAAATTATTAGCCCGTTCAAACATTAGACAAATTCGTCTAAGTCCTGTAACTATTCATTTCTCCAAACATGGCAAACATTCAGGAAGAACTACTTACTTCTTGCTTTTATGATGTGTTCTTCCCTGTGCACCTTCCAGGCACAGTCAGAGACAGAAATCTGGGAGAGAAAAATTGCATCTGTTTCCCATTTCTATCTCCAGCTGTCCCAGCATCCTGCTTTCCAAGGAGGCTGTAGAAATTCTGCAGTGTGTCAGGGTAGGGACTGTAATTTGGGACAGCATCCCTATGTCCCATGTGGGAAGTGTGGGGACCCTGTTGTGTCCTATGGGTGCAGTATTCACTCATGACAGTGAATGTCTTCATCAAATTCAGGTAAGAGCTTGCAGGAAGCTGCAGAATTCTCATTCAGCACAGTAGGACGCTGTGGAAAACACACCCTGAAAAAAACCAACATTCCAAACCAAAGTTATTTCCCTGATAATAACACAAAGAGGAATTTTGGGTTTCAGTGTTGCATTAGAGACATGCTGATACTTGGTACTGATGAGAAGCTTATCAATGCCAAAGGCAGGGAATTGTTGGGGAATAAAAGTTGGGGTCTCAGTTAAGCTATTCATTATTTTTTATTAAAACTTTTCCCTGGATAAGAAACCATGACTCTTCTGAAAATTTTCTACCAAAAAAAGTCTTTTTTCACAGCCTAGCACCTTTGGAAGCTGATGAGGGTGCTAAAGGCCTCCAATAATCCACCCCAGATCTCATTTCTCCTTGTCACCTTAGTGTATTTGATTGCATCATGCTCCAGCTACTCATAATTAAACCTGTCAGTCAGACAAGTGTCCTGACATGTTCTGAGAGAGAGAAAAACCTAGCAGACATCGTGCTGAGGTGTTGCTAATGTGGGAACCTTGGAAAACAAGTCCAAGCAATGAATCTGGGACAAGAAAAGGAAAAAAGGATACTGAGCTCTTCAGGGAACAGGCTGGTCAAGAGGACTGGCTAGAACGACAAATGGCCTTTTCCATTATTGGTCAGAATTTGTTCAATACAGCACTACCGTTGTTGATGTGAACTAAAATTGCCACTGAGAACCTCAAACACTGCATCATGAATTAAATTAAGTTTAAACACATGCAAGTAGGGGTGATGAGGATTAGGTGGGCAAGAAAGGCCAAAAAAAGCTTGCTTTTCTTCTTCTTTGTCATTTTTTTGCTCCACAGAGAGAGATGACAGCTCTCATATGTTTAATTCTGGCACCTTTTCATTAGTGCTAAATTTGCTTTCTAAAAACAGGCAGTAGCACCAGGAACTTTGATTAGAGCAATTTTAAGACTGAGTTCATTCTTAGGTACCTTGATGAATCAGTGCCCAGATTTTCAGCTCCAGTTCTTGGCCTTTGAAAATATGTCACTCCCTTCAGAAAAACAAAACATTGTGCTACATATCTGTCTAGATTACTAGGGTTTTTTTTTTTCTTTCTAAAAAAATTAATAGATTTTAAACCATAAGCATTATCTATTCTGACTTACCACTTCATTTGACTCACTGAATTTCATCCAGTCATTTCTGGTTTAAATCTAATAGCCTGTAAATGAACTAGAACTTTTCTTCTGGGTAGACATGCAATCAAGGAAAACATTGATTTTATACTTGGAGCATATTGTTTACAAAAAGTGTTTTCTCTGCACATATCTATTTAAAAATATGACAGCAAAGAATCTTGAAACAGTCTCAGGATATTACACTCTCTGGACAGAGAAATTTGTACAAAATACTCATGTGACAATAAGGAGTGATGCAGAATAGTGAAAAAACTGCTATAACTTCATATTCAGTTCTTGCTACAAAATCCCTAAAATAATTTCTAAGGGAAGCAAACTTATTATCTTATTCCAGGTTTACTTTAAATCTCAAAATTACATAATTATGTCTTATTTGCAAGTGATAATGTGAATGCTGTTGTGTTGATACCTTTAGCTTTAAGGCAGCCTGAACTGGATTTCTTGGGATGCAAGAGACAGCTTGCTCATGTAATTCAACAGCTATTTTTCTGGAGGAATAGAAAGACCCAAATCTAGGAACAGAACTGAAATGCATTTCTCCATGCATTTCTAGAAGGCTCGCAATTCAGAAATGTTTGATTTAAAAAAAACCAAACTATTGGAGTCCTTTAAAAAGGGCAGTCTTTGTAGGACCAGAGTGGGTTTATTAGCACTGAAAAGCACATCGTGGCAGTCAGAGGGTAATCACAAAGATTATTTAAGGGTTTTCTTGGCTTCTGTCTGTATGGTTGTCTTACCTTAACTGGAAACAAAAGAAATGCACTGAAATTACTGCTGGGCATCAGCCAAATATAAAGAGACTCCCATAAATCTTGTCAGACCCTACACAGATAGGTGAGACAGTCAAAGCCAGAGGCTGCTATGCTGTCATGGGCTTCTGAGTAAGATGATTCTCCCATGAAGTCTCTGCCTGTTTCTGTACAAATATTTTATCCATTGCATGTTCAAAGTGGTTTTGTCAGACCCCACATCCGCCCCATGGCGTGCCTTTTGCTGGGAGTTGAATGAAATCACAGGAGAGTTGAACTGCCAGGTACCTTTTCATCACAGAGTTCACAAAGATGCATTTGCCCTTCTGCCCAGCTCTCACACATGCAGAGGCTTCACAACAAAAATTGTAAAGGCTCCTGGGCATGGGGAAGACATGAAAAAGGAAAGAAGAGGTGTTGAGGTGAGTGTGGAGCTGTTTAACAGAGCTGGGGGTGTTCCAACCATGCCCAGTGTATCAGAGGTGTTGAAAGCAAAGATGCAGGTGTATTGCTTACAGTGTGAGGGCCCAACAGAGGAGGGCACAGAGTATTTCAAATCTGTTTGAAAGGAGCCTGCCCAGTGTCAGCTTCTTTCTTCTCCATCCAGGCTGTAGAAGGACCCTAGCAAAGGTCTCTGTTTCATGCCAGAAATGTTCAGAAGCTTGTCCTGGTGGCTCAGTTATCTCTTGCTACAGGAGAGCAATCTTTGTTAGTGTAGCTCCCAACGTGGTGCAGCTGCTGCCTGCTAGTCTGGCTAGAAATGTCAGGCCACATAAAGACCTGAGAACAAAATAGCTCTAGACAGGTTTCCTCTCATCTGATTTTTCAGTAGAGACATTATTACATTTCAATATTTTCATTCCCATTGCTTGCTCTCAGAGCAGACAGTGCATAATTTTACCCTAAAACACATCCACTCCATCTTATATTCTACTCAAGTAAGCTGAAGACACATGAGACTCTGCATTTTATGCACTACACATTCATTTTATGGGGTAGCATTTTCACTTGTCTTCCACAATACAGCCTAAGAACTTTCTAAATATTCATCAAAATAAGATGTCTTGTCTCCTACCTCTATCTACCTCTGTCATATTTCTTCTATCTGAGCAAAAAGATAAATAAAATAACTACTATTATAATAAAAATAGTCTGAAAGTTAAATAAGTTTTACAGAGCTTAGCTGCCATCTTTCTGAAGGGCTTCTAATGGTTAAATAAGATTTGGCTTTGTTCAACTCACAATTCCTTGAGTTAAAGAAAGATAGAAATTGTGCAGAAAATAATTTTATTTTTCGCACAATTTCATCAGATTTCCAAAGATAAATTAGTTTCAAAGACAGGTCAATTCACGTGTTTCTCTCCACTGGTTGGATGAACACCGTTGTAAGTATTATCTCCTTTATATTTCTCCTATTTCTCTATCAAATATAAACTTCCATGTTAGACTTTTTATTCCTATCCATGAACTCTATATCATGTTTAAGAGTTTTAGATCCAGATAAGAACAACAAAAAATATGTCAGAAATATAAAAGGCTGCAAATGTGGAGGAAGAGGAGTTGCCAATTTAAGGGGTTTCTTTTACACAGTGTAGGAAGAAAACTAAGCAAATTACTATAGTGAAGTATTTTAGTTGAGAGAGTTGATTTATATTTTTTTCTCTGTTGGTTTGTACTCCCATCTAATCAGCCAGAGCTTAGTATAGAAAACAGAAGCTGATAGTGATTTTCCAAATGGAAAAACAAAGTAAAATCGACAAAGCTCTTTTCAATATTGCCGTTTTAACTCTCCCTGGATCATTTTATTCAGACAGCCTTTAGCATTTATTCAAGTGCTTCACAGATTACTTGATAAACCAAAGTAATTTTCTGCTAATACATGCAAGGAACAGCTACACTTACCAAACTTTTAGTCTAAACAATTCCTGTGCTCACAGCTTCTAGTAAAAAGCCCCTGAGAGTTTGCAGGTTGGGCAGTGGGCAGGGCAGGGGCACCAAGCCTTGATATTTTTATTTTACTGTCTTATGGCTCCCTGCTGTTTCTTTCACGGTTTTACACACCAGGTCTCCATGCTGGTGTTTATCCTTTTAGACCCTCAAGCTGCTGTGAGTTCATAGTTTTAGCTTCTTTATTTTGTATGACTGTATGGGCTTCCATAGATCCCTCTCTCACAATGAAACCTTGCTCTGAAATTCATCCCCAGATTTTGTAGCTGGGCTGCATTGGAGCTTAGCCTTGGGCTACAGGAAGCTGTGTCCCTTGTAAGAGGAATTCAGGGGAGAGGGTTGCAGCTAAAAACGTGTTTGTACTCTGTTTATGTACTTTTAAGCAGAGAAAAGTGCAGTGGTTAATCCCACCCTGAGCTATTGTTTCAAGGCCTCTGCAGGTGCAAGATCTCACACGGGTTACATGTGGTTGAAATTGCTGACCTGAGTGAGTTGTGCTTCCTCCTCTGATTCAATTTTGCCTTTACCTTTGAAGCACATGAGTTTTCCTTTTAAACAGTGGGAGTACAAATGATAACTCCCCTCATTTTCCTTTTGTTGGCACAGGGGTTTAGCTTCCTACCCTGTGGAGGATTTTGGATAACTCATTGTCAAGACAACCCTCAGCAGGATCAAGGCCTTGTATGGAAAATTACATTTTCCACTATGAATGCTTTAAAACAAAGCACAAACACACCAGGCAGTAGGTGGCAGTTCAGGGTGGTATCTGATGACAGAACATTTCCACAGAAAAAGAACCTGAACTACAATTCCTCTGTTCCACGAAAATCATTAGGTGTCTTTTCTTCACACCAGTTGGTTTTCATCATCTCTTTTTCATTATATTGAAATAATTGATGCAAAATGAAAGTAAAAACTAGAAAAACTAGGAGGGAAGAGCACAGAAGAAAACATACCAAAATCTTCTGAACAGATGAAGGGGTTTGAAGGAGCTGAATAGAGCAAAAAAGAGCCCCATGTCATAAATTATGTTGTCCAGCGATTTGGAACAGAGAGCATGTTTAATCCTGTGAGACTGCAATACCTTGCATGATGTACAAGTGCCTCACAGACAGAAATTATTGACACCATTTATAATATAAATGACCATATCTGTGTAACAGGGTTCATTACAGATAATTCCTTGTGTGGGCTGAAAAATTAAATTGTATAAAAATGGCAGCACAATAGCTCTCTTGGCAATAGAGCTGCACAGTTGTTGAACTGAAACACCTCTGCAAGGTCAGAGACCTCCAAAATGCAACATATCCTGTGCTGTTCTGCTCAACCATGACACTCACTAACCCAGTGGTCTGTAGAAACCACTGTTTTTCCTTTGTGTATGTGAGAAAATAATTTTCCTCGTTCAAAATATTACACCTATCCTTATATGTGGTTCCACTAGAAATCCACTTTATAACAAAAACCCTGGGTTTTTTGAGCAATTTAGCTGCCAGAGGATCCACAAACACTCTGAGCAGGGTGATGAAATAATATTGGATTTTCCTATTAAAGATAAGATTGTCTGAGAAGCCACTGACTGTCTTTGGTCACTTCAGACTCTGCTGGGAGAGCCATGAGGAGCTTTTGTGAAGCTGTGCTGGCAGTTTCTCACACAAAGCACATAAGCCATATTCTACAGGCTGAAGTTTTTCTAATTTGTGGATGTCTTTGGCCATATTAAGAGGAATTTGAGAAGAGATTAAGGAGAGTTAGAAATCCTTATTCAGAACCCAGTAGCTTAGCTGCTGGTTATTATTCTGAGCTGCCGGTTTTCCTAATATCAATTTCAATGATTTTCATTTCAGAAGAATCATCTTAATAATACATTGGGAGCAGGAATAATATGTGGAAATGTTTGGAGGCTACTGGCTTAATAAATATAATTTCTGTTCAGCCCATCTATTCTGCTAGAATTTTTTACAGCTTTCTTTCTGATAATCTATCCCATATTTCTTCTGGTAAAATTGGAATTCATCAGACATAAGTTTTAATTCCTCCTCTAGAGTCAATGCAAAGAGAGAGGTACCTGCAAACATTGACTTAGTGCACCAAGACCATAAAGCTCTGCACAGCTTAGAAGGGAACTATTAATGAGCAGAATCTTTCCTTGAAAGTCTAAAACAACACAAGGCTAGGCCAGCCTTTGTTTGTCCTATTGAGTGTCTTGTCTAATAACAAAACATTTCTGGCAAATTCAGCACAGTCAGAGCAGAAAGACTTAGGAGTAATATTTTTTTTTGCCTTTAGAACTGAAGGTCCATATTATAGTAGAAACAACAAAGTCATTTCAACATGTACGCAGTGTAGACTAGCATTTCAGTCAGGGAGTGAAAAATCAGACAGATGAAAGAAAGCTGCAAAATTTGCTTGGGAGCAGGCACATCTGAAATCAGCCATTGAGACACTATTCTGGGAAAATAGTATTGGAAAAAATACTATTGTTACCCACTGTAAGAGGAACTGTGACCATGGCAGGAGTACTGATGAACCTTGCCCAATAACTTTCCTAAACAGTAAATGCAATCCAGAGATCCAGGAGCTGATCATGATGCAGGTAATGGATCAACTGCTTTTCTTAGAGAAATTCAAACTTTGAAATGACCCATTTCCTTATATCACTAGAAGTTTATTTTGGCATAAACTGGGGTTTATTTTGGCAGCTTTCATGTCTCTTTCATGTCCATGCTGAGAACCTTTTCTATCAGAGGAGGCTTTTGTTTCTTTGCTCAGACACCCATCAAAACAGCAAGTGCACCAAAGCTTTTGCAAATTTCCTGAATTTCTGAGTGAACACACAAGCCTTATGACCTAGGCTTCTGAGGTTCTGTGACAAAATCCAATCTTTCTTTGTTTGTTTGTTAAACTCTCTCATAACTCATAACTTTGTTAAGTTCGTTAGACTCTTTCATAACTCTCTCATAACTCTCTCATAGTCTCCTCCCTGTAAAACATAAAGATCCCCCAGGATAAAGGGATCTCATATATGAAGGAGAAAAGTGTTCAAATTAAAGGTACTTTTTCTATTGGGTCATTAGATTGTAAAAGTACTCTTTTTTTTTTTATCTATTTTTTAGATAGATAGATTTATTTTTTTATCACATTTTTTAATACTCCTGCAGCTTTTAAGCAGCATAAGGTGTTGCACAAGAAGTGTGCTATGGGAACAGGAAGGGGATAATCTCCTCCTCCACCTGCTCTCTCTGATCACAGTACTAAAATCCAGTTTGCAGTTTCTGGCACCACAGGAGCACACTGGTGATTAATGTTAAGTTTGTTGTTCACCAAAACCCCAAGTCCTTTTCTTCATGGTTTCTATTTCACTGTCCAGTCCCCAGTTTACTCTAGTCTAGTGGTTATTGCTGGACTTTCATTTGTCCTTGTTGAAATTATCAAGACTCCTGTTAATCCACATCTCCAGGCTATGAAGGGCCCTCAGAATGGCAGCCCTACAATCCAGCATATCAACCACTCCCCCAATACACTCTTGTTTGCTCTTGTTTGGGGTGGATATTTGATACTGCCAGTAATTAATGAAGATTTTAAATAATATCAGTGCCAACCACCAAGAGGAGTGGCACTGCTGCTATCCAGCTGCCAGCTGGACTTTAAACCTCTGACCATCAGCCTTTTAGGCCAGAAAAAAAAATCCAGCAGTTTTCCACTTTATACTCCATCTATCCAAAATACAGTTCTCCAGTTTATCATCATGGAATACCATGCTGACACTCTTCCTGGAGTCAGGGTAAACAACATCTGTTGCTGTGTCTGCTTGTGCATGGATCAAGTCATCTCCTCATGGAAAACAAATCAAGTTGATCAGCTGTGCTTTCTATTGCTAAATCCATCCTGGCTGCCCCCAATCACTTCTTGTCTTTTATGTGCCTGCAAATAGTTTACACAAGAATTTACTCCAAAATCTGACCAAAAACTGAGGTTAGATTCACCAGCCTGTAGTTCCCCGGGTTCTCCTTATTGCTTTTCCTCTGGCATGTTTTTTTTCTCTCAGAGTGAGGATAGATGCCTCAGGCTCAATCAAACACCTTTCCTTTTCTTTTCCACCCTCTTAGATTTGGATCAGACTCCCTCTTAATTCAACAGATCTGATCTGATGGTGAGAAAAATGTTCATTCACATGGACTTGGGTTCATAGCAGCGAGTCTGTGACATCCTGATGACAGGGAAGCCTAAAGTGATAAATAGCAGAGGGCTGGTTTGGGATTTGGCCTCTTCTTGTGTATATTAATTCTAGTGAACCCTTTTGCAGGTGCTGTTTTAGGGTCTTAGCTGTCTTCCTTAGATGGAGGAGTTTTTCTCTTGTAGCATCCATTATTTTGCTGGATATGAGAAATCTTTGGTTCATATCTAGTAGTATCTACCTGTCCTCACATGCTTGTAAAAGGACAGTCTCAAAGTTCCATTGGTGTCTGAATTCCATCTGAATTTCAAGCCATTAAAAATTTCAAACCATCTGAATTTCAAACCATTCATTCCATCTGAATTTCAAACCATTAAGAATTTCAGTGAGATCAGTTGCTCCTATTAGATATGTTTACACACATAGGAGATAATTTAATTCAGAGAAATATCTTGTTACACAGGAGATCAATTAAAGAGACTGTGTCTGCTGGAAACTCAATCAAGACTAATCAGTTTTATCCTACTAAGCTAAAAGAAAGAAGTTTACTTAGACTGTCAATGGTAGGACCTGGACATATAATTTAAATCTCACATTACTATTTCCTTAGGTATTTTATTTTGTCACATCCCATCTGGCAGTTCAAAGAAAAGCAGTTAAGGAATTATTTTCATAAAAATGATGAATGAAAAATGAAAAATTATTTTCATTTCATGTAAACCCTCACACTTTCCAACATCTTGCTCTGCAGCAAAGGAAACATCAGAAGTGTAAGATACAGAATCACAGAACCATAGAATTGTTTTGGTTGGAAGGAACCTTAAAGATCAACCCTCTGCCATGGGCAGGGACACCTTCCACCACACCAGATTGCTCAGAGCCTCATCCAACCTGGCACTGAACACTTCCAGGGATGGGGCATCCACAGTTTCTCTGGGCAACCTGTGCCAGTGCCTCATTGCCCTCACAGTAAAGAAATTCTCACAAATAACTACTCTCTGTCAGTTTGAAGCCATTCCCTCTCGTTCTGTCACCACATACATGTATGGTAGGGGACATACTGTGGGAAAGTTGACAAATTCCATGTCTACTGTGTCACTGCTAGTATCACTCACTTGAATAAATATTATATATTTGGCTTGGATTTCTTTTGAGTTACAACAAGAAAAAAATAATATTAATAGTAAGTGATTTGCAGAAACCTGATTGTCTTCTATTTCAAAATAAGAGTAGCTGAAAAATTCACTGAATTGCCATTGATGTGATTTTTATGGATTTATTCCTGGAGTTACTTCTAATTAAACTGATATTAGTATCTGCTGTCTCTTCCCATTTTAGAAAAGGTGCAAACTAGTCAAAAACTACTACTGCCTCCAATGGAAACCTGTAGGTCTTGTTAAGTCATAGTTTAAAAATAGAGCTTCTGTAATGAGATTCTATGTGTAGTTCTAATTGTAGAAGCACCCAGAATAATCAAGGGTTTACACAAATGTCTCAATGCAAAGAGCAGCCTAAACAAACATTCTGGCAGATACATAAGCCTTTATATCATATAGAAAGTAAACTCTACCTTCAGCTGAAAGCAGAAATGTATAGAAACAGCGTCCAAATTGGAAACATCTCTGCTTACTGATTGCTGTAAGAGCAGAGTTTAACCTTTTATTCATATATGATTTATCTTCACAGTAATAGCACCCAGATATATCAGTGAGGGGTCAGTGCACTCTTCTACAAAGACAAGGGAAAAGAAGGCTTTGTTTTTATAAGATGTGAATGCCATAGCAGCCAGGAGAAGAGAAAAGGGGGTTTTATGGAATCTTTCTATGATACACTGAGTCTCTGTTGGCCAGCTCCAACACAGCTGTAAGCTTCCTGGTAGAAAGTCTAGATTTAAACAGAAATTACATTAAACTCTTCATTCATTAATATGAGGAAAGAGGGGAAATGGTCAGGGTTTCCATGTCATCCTGTCAGACTTGTAGAGACTGCTATAGGGGCATGAGAACAGAACATAGTTTTTGGGATAGTGATGAGGCTCTCAGCTTTGATTATTAGCAAGCCAGGATTTCCTTACTGACTGCAGTCCTTCATTTAGGGATAGTCCCTTGCAAAAGGCATGAAACAGAAAGCAAGCAGAAAACTTTGCAGGGAGAAATATATCCCTAAACCTGAGGTCTTCCCCCCACAGAGCAACAGAAATAACTCAACATCAACAACTTTATTAGTAAATATCTTTAGCCAGTTCCTCACACATCTCCTGTTCACCCTTGGACTATTCACAATGGAAAAATAGAGCATGCATTGGAAACAAACAGAAAAGCTCAGAGATCTGGTTGAGGAACAGAGCCAGGAACCTCTTCCAGTGTAGCACCTGCGACCAACTATCTCCTACTTTAATTAATAGAAGTCAACTGTGTTTTCTTGCATTTATGTAGAGAATAAAATCCATTTGCTTCAGTTGCTGTTTTAATTGCACCACAGGATCACTGCCTTGGAAACTGTAGGGTATTACCATAAGTACAGTCAGTGACAAAACCAGCTTCAGGCTCATTCCTCAGCACTCACAAGTAGGATTCAGGGGTCGAAGTGACATCCTGGTTTACCTTAGGAAAGATGAATGTCCCCAGTGGAGTGACTGATTTTTGAAACCAGGCAAAGGAACTCCCAAAGCACAGTGCAAGTTTGTGAGCTCTGTGGTTATGGAAAGCAGTCACAGAGCAAGAATTGTATCCTTCCTGTTTCTCCTGTCCCTTTCAGTTCTGCTGCCTTTCAAGGTCAGGGATACACTTTTTTGCTGTGCTTTGGGATTCATCATCACCTGCTCTTTGCATTTAACATCTTCTTTACTTTAGTCCAGTCGATCTTCATAGTACCAGAAAAAGGATTATGGGCAGTATACTTTTTTGTGATTTAGAAAAAAATTTCTCTCATGCAATTTTATTTAGTCTTTGAAACGTTAACATTCACTTTTACCATTAGAGGGCTGTATTGTTTGTTACTTCTCTATCTGTTTATTGCTTTCTTGTTTATATCAGTCAAAAACTACCTGTAATAACAGCCACAAACAAGTTCTTGCCTTCTACCCAACAAGTGACATGGATCTTGTTTGCCCTCATATCAGGAGTCCAACAGAAAGAGGTAAATTAGTAACTGTTCCGTAAAATTACTGAGTTAACCTTAGAGGTCTTTTCTGCTGCTGCTGATCCCTGAGGAGATGATTTGCCTCCTTTCTCAAAGGGAATCAGATTTGTGTGGTGATATCTGAGAGGGAGGTCCCAGAGAGAAAATCTGTCCTCACCGAGGTCAGCGGGAAATTTGCCACTGAACTGGGTTCAGGATTGCTTTTCCTTCTGCCTGACACTTTAAAAGTCATCAAGAACTCCTACCAATGAGTGAGGAGGCTAAGAGGAAACTTTGCATGCAATCACAGCTGTCTGTAACTTCCCAGGTTAGGATTTATTGCAGCTTCCTCTGTCACACTTGAAATGCTGGCCCTCAGTGCAGACAGAGTCACAGGCTGGATGGGGAAGGGCAGCTGCAGCAGTTTGTTCTTTACATCAAGAGCAAATCATAGTTTCTCCCTAGGAACTCTTAGGTCCAAGGAGGCCTGCAAAGAATTAATGCAGAAAGATAGATATGGGTTTTTTTATAAATTAGAATATTTTTTTAATGCAAGCCAGAAGTGGTCAGGCTAATTTCATCAGGGTTTTTTCAAGACAATGGCTGTACCCTGTTTTTTCTGACCATTAGGAAGTACAGATGCTTAAACACTGGGAATGAGTTAGCACAGTGGAGCTAGCAGAGACATTCACTAGTTAGAACCCTCATATATACATATACAAATTCAGGTGAAACAGATAGCACTTTCCAAAGTTACCCAAGTAATGCAGGTGCCCAATCCAGCTCTGTGCAACACCTAGTTGGATAAAAGACAAAATTATTTGATATTTTCCATTATAGTGAGCTCACAGTGTTTTCTTTTATGACTTATCTCATGCATCCAGATTAGAAAATGTCAAACCATTAACTGACTGTTCTTCTAAGCACTCAGTATCAAAACAGCACTCCACTGTGTCACTGGGCTTCAGGGGACATTTTGAAAGGCACAAATGACATGCAGGCACCTTTCATTATCTGCTCTAGAAATTGTTTCAGAGGTTAGGGACATTAGGGGCTCTGACGTTATACATGAGGAGAATATTTTATCAAAATACCTTGTTAACGAGGGCACACAGAGGAAAAATTATCTCAACTTGTCATGAATAAAGCTATGTTCTCAGTTCAGCAAATCTTTTAAAGATGTGATGGTGTCCCTTGAAATTCAGTACTGCAATTTAGGAGGACATGGTAGCCATGTAGAGAGCGAGAGAAATTTCAAATTCTAGAAAAACTAGGATTTCAAATCCTGATGTTACAAATAAAAGTAAAATTTTAAAAAGTACAGTACATTTTATATAACCAGTAAGACAGTTTAGTTTTAAAAATTCTGCTCTGCTGGTTTTGCATTGTAGTCAGGGCCCCTAGCACACCTCTGCCCCTGACATTTGAGCTGAGAAAGTACCTATGTATAAAAAATGACATGGTAGGTGTATGGATCTCCACAAAAGGCTTTGAGAAAAGTTTCCTGTTGTTCTTTCTAATTCCTAATATTCAGACCATAAAACAAGAAAAAGAGCTATCAGAAAAAGAGAAGCAAATTTAATTTATCTTCCTAACATGTAGACCACAACATGTCTACAATGAGCTATGGTATTTATTTTTATGCAAACTAGGTACAGAATGCCATAGGTGAGGACAACAGCCAAACAAACAAAAAAAAAATAAGGAATATTCCCTCTATTTTTTGTTTAAATACAGATTTATTTTTCAATTTGCTTTTGACTGACATAATATCAACATATGGATTAACTCCCTCTTGTCATTATTGGCAGGAATGTTAATGTGTCCTTTTAACACTTGTTGTGTCACAATATTACAGACTGTTTTAGAGAAAATGTTCGTGAACAGTTGATGGCAAGATTCTGCCAGGATTCACACACAGAAATTAATCTTGATTAGTTTGTTGTGACAAAACCCCCAACACCAATATTTCTAAACTACTGTGAAAATTACACTAATAATTTAAAAATAAAGATCATTAAATGATCATGAAATACTGATACTGGCATCATCAGTAAAATATTGGTAAAATTATTCTAATTATTACATCTACTTTTATTTGTTCACATTATCCTACGGCCTTCATCTTTGAATTCTAGTCACAGTTTAGGATCCTGGTGTCAAATGCTGTAGGTTTGGTGCTGTGAACATATAAATCTGTTTTCTGTTCAGAGAGATTAGAATTAAACTTTATGACAAAACAGATGGACAGAAACAGATGAGAGGAGTAAAGGAAAATAATGAGGCAACATTTGTGGGCGTGCTTGGCTTCTGATCTCAGAATATACCCAAATCCCAGCAGTCCCTGCTTTCGTGAGCACCTCATCAAAGACAAATGGTTGTTAAGCAGTGGTTTTAAAAGGAATAACCAGAGTTCTAGGGAAGGCTGTGAGAAATAAAAGAGAGGTGGAGGTGTCACTGGATGCCTGAATGCATGAAGTTCAGAATTCAACATGGGGGTGATGAAAGTTGGCCTCACAGACACCTGCAGGAGGGAAATGTCAACTTGATACTGCAATAAGACCCAAAGAGCTTGGAAAATTAAAAAAAAAAAAAAGTACTCTCTTTGATACAACCCAGAAGGTGAGAGCAATTGCAGAGTGTGAAAGTCAAAGTGATGGACTAGGAAAATGACCTTAGCAGCAGCCTGCCACATGCACACTGGCAGCACAAAAGTGCCTCTGACAGGAACAGACAACATGATGCCACAGCAACTGAATTGTGAGATGGCAAAGCTTTAAGGATTTAAAGGGACAATGAAACTCTATCTTTGCAGAGCTCTGCCAGCTCCCACCACCACCACCACCACCACTGAAAAAGAACCTGTCACATTTAAAAATAGGTCTTACATGTCAGTGTTAAAAAGCACTCTAAATTAAAGATTGAACCTAGATTGCAAACCCAAGAAATAGATCACTTGCATCTGTAATGGTGTAGAAAAGGGATGTCTCAGAGGCAAAAGACAAAGATGCATTTGTGAGGTAAAACATGGAAGCTCTTCTGAGTAGTGGAAGCAGTAAAAGGGAAGATTAAAAGAGTGCAAGAAGATAAGCTATACAGTGAGGTCATTGGAACAATTAAAGGAGTTGGACGAAAGGCAGTCAAGAAGCATCTTCTTTTAACAGGTAATTGTAATAGTTTTAGAATAGGAAGACAAAAGCAATGCAAAAGCTTTCCCTTTGATCAAGTTCCTCTTGGGAGGCTGAGAGAACTATTTATGGAACCAGTGAAATGCTGGCTGCAGTGGGGAGATCCTCAAAGACAGTGACAAGGTGATTGATGGTTGGCCTGAGAAAATCCACTAAATGTGAGGAGAATTGTTAACTGGAGAAGAAAGAATAGGTGTAGTAAATGTTTTGTGGCATTTATTCCTCAAGTGTTTTAAGTCCAGAAACAATAGCAAGGGGAAAAGGCAAGGGGGATGAACCTGGGTTTGATTCCAGCACAAGCTAAAATGGGACAGGAGAGAAAATATTTATATGAGAGAAAGAAAAATCTTGACAAGTAATTATATTAACAGAGAAAGGAGAATAAAAGGGAAATCAGGAGGCAGAGTGAATCTATAGAAAGCTAAACATTAAAGAGTGGAAGGAAAGATGGGTGATGGCAGGTCAGTAAGTGCCTCCAGCACCTTAGGTGAGCTGCTTGCTGAAGATTTTTAGTAAAAATATTTAAAGAGAAATATACAGTGATTGCCAAAAACAAATGTCAAGGGGTCACTGCAGACCGACAGCTTTGAGTGTCCTTATGACCAAGGCTCTTTGTGGCAGGACAATAGGAAAATATTACAGAGTGCATTTTTGCCTAGAGGACTAGAGAGGGACTCAGTATGATAAGAAAGCCATGAGTCCAGAACTGCTGCAAAGGTCAAAAGTTATGTTTAGAAAAATATTGAAAAATCCAGCGGAAGCCAGTATTCAGACAAAGCACTGGGAAATGGAATAAAAAAATACATGATAAAAACAAATCTGTCCTGTTCTACTGCAGTTCACATATAACACAGAGAAAAACAATATGTTAAGATTAAATATCTAATCTAGGCTGCATTAGCAAGTGTTTGTCATCTTAGTATTTTGGGATCTCACATCCATTGCTCAGGAGTCTATATTTGGAATGAAATGTGACTCACAATATATTAATGGCAACTGAGGTGGATACAAAAATGACTCAAAAGGCAGAAGGCAGGGGAGGAAAACAGTGGTGCTCAAATTCCTTGAGGTAGGAATGTGTTTTCCTGTGTGTAATGAGAGGATCTCACCTGTTTTATGTGGAATGTGGTGGCAAGCTGTGTTTTCAGAAGGGAGCTGCATGTCTTCTCAATCCCCCCCAAGTCTGGCCACTTTCTTTCACTGCCTGGGTATTTTCAGAACCAATAAATGTCCAAAGTTATTTCAAATTGTTCTCATACGTTTCCCATAGGTATTTGACTTCTTTCAGAGTCACTTTCCATTACTGTCCCTTCCTCCTTTCTAGTCCTGTGTAACATATTTCACATAATTTTCTTGAAGCATTGTATGGAATTTGTGCAGTGCTCATAAATAGTGGAAGTGAGAGGAAAAAATTTTAATGCTAAAGTCTTCTTAAAATTAAAAAAAACATAGAGCTTGATCTGCAAATGGTTGTATAAATACTCACAAAAGTTCTCACCAAATAGCTTCTGTTTGGCCCTTCTGCCAGTTCTGTAGGAAGTAATTTGGTCTCTAATTTCTTATCATGAAAGTACATAAAGTCATAGTTCACAGCCTTCAGAGTTATCGTGCAAAGAAATTAATGAGTGTTTCACAGTCCCTTGTATTCTAAAATTGTGAGCACTACACCAAAGTGAACTTGTTTTTGTAGGTAATGGAATATTTTCAGTTCAACCAGCTGTGCAAAAAAATGTGAAAATTATTCAGAAGAGGAATTTGGATTTCTTCCAACGCAAATCCAGAAAATAAAAGTCAATATTGATTAATACATAATTAGCTTGTGATAGAAGCTAGTTTATGATAAAAGATGTGTCCCCCAAGCTTGTGAACTTCGATGCAAGTTTTACTTTATGAACAAATAGTGTGAAAACATCTCACAGTTTACTGTCTAGTAGAGACTTATGAGGAGGGAATCAAGGCTCAGTTTTGTGTCTGAAGGGACCTTTAAGGCAGCATTAGTAGCATTTTCAGACTGTTTAGTACTGCTTTCCTCAGTAATTTTCACCTCTTCACCAAAGAAACAAGAAGCACTACAATCAATAGAAGGAGAAAGAAGATCAGTGTGTGCTGGTCCAGCAATCACCAGGCAAAAAGAAGAGACTATGGACTGCAATGAGGATCCCCAGCCATCTGGCATTCTGTAAGTTTTACCTGCAGGCCTAGAGTTAAGGACTGGAAATGCAGAATTAGGATTTGGAAGTCTGTAGTCACATGGCTCCTTGGAGGATTGGGAGCCCAGCAGGTGCTGGTGGGATGCATGGCTCCAAAAGCAACATTTCCATATTTGTTATCTGCACATCCCCATCCACTGTCCCAGCTGTGCCAGGAGTGACTTGGAAACCCCTGGTAGAAAAGTGGGCATTCAGAAATTTTGTAAATCAGATATGTGCTTAAATATAGTCTGCAAAGTCAAAACTGAAGCTGCAGGCTCCAATGCCTGTTGTGCAGAGACACAGGCAGGGAAAATGCTCATCACTGAAGAAATATTCTTATTTTAGCCTGTGCTGGCTTCCCTTTGGAGCCACTGTGCTAGACTGTGCAGCCCCAATCACTGGAGCACAAATCCTGGGGAGGAAGGAAAGTGGAGGCGTGACCAGGGAACACTGCAGAAAGAGCTTAGGAGAAAGGACAAAAAGAAGATATTACTACATCTAAAATACCTATTTAGATATTTTTGAAGCACATGAGTAAGAGTAGCTCAAGGAGAAAGAGTGTAAATCTTCTGCCAGGTGTCAGAGGGAATTTATTGATGGAAGGATACATTGCCAAGATGTTAAATGTCTAGACTTGCATTTCTAAGGAAAGAGTGAGAGGCAGATTTTTATTCTTTTAAGAAAAATGTTAATCCAGTGAATTCAAGCATCTTGGAACATGGAACTAACAGAAGGTAGCAAAAAAACCCAATGAAATTTGAGACTAGAGTATGCAAATCCATGACACTAACTAGGGAAAAGCCAGCTGGGTGTGAATGGAGAAAACACCGTAGGGAATGAAAACTGTGGATTATATAAATATCATAAAACTGATGTTTAGTGCACAGGAGAATCTGTTTCAGCAATAACAAAAATGTTTTAAGAGAAGGACTGTAAACAGGAGGGGGTTTTGAGGCCCAGCATTAATTTACTTTGTAATTAAATAAAGATATTTCCAAGAATCTAATATATGATTGACCTGAATAGATAAAGAGCTTGAGGCTCAAACCATACCCTGAAAAAGCAAGTTTATAGCCAGTAAGGATATTCTTATTTACAATAGGAAATAAAAAGCTTCTCATTTAAATTCTAAAGTTTCATTTACAGTCTCTGCAAGAAGTTCTGTAAACGACCTTTTAAATACTTTTAATTAAAACCCAAGAACATTTTTTTTTTCTTTTTAACATATAAATTGTTTTAAAATGCAAACAGCTCTTCTAATCTGAGGTACAGTATAGTTTTCTGTGTATTACATGCAACTTAACCCAAAGGTTGAATTCTGCACTTCTGGATTGAGCAAGATATTTCGCTGGTAGACTAAACTCTAATTAATTAAGATGTGCTATCTTTGCTTTTCTACCCTTTACCAAGGGATAGGAGATGAAATGTTAATGAGAAAGTTCTTTTTTACCTTCAGAAGAGACAGAGGGCAGCCATTTACCATCTTTTGAGGGCATCTGTTTATTTACCTCCATCCCTCAGAACACCACAAACCATCCAAGGCACGGGAAAGGTCAGGTCTGTATTGATTATGTTGTGTGCTGAGGACAATCCCAATGTAATGCTTTCTGATGGGCTCTGCTGACAGCACTGGTCCTGTGAAGATAAATGCCCACTGTATTCATTTCATGTTGCTTTCCCCCTTTCCACTTCAAGCAGTTTCTGGCTGCAGAAGTGACATAGATCTCTATCCATTACTAACTTGAAAATCTGATCTAAAGCTCTGTAAACCTGCAGGCAGTGCTCAGTAAATTGGTATTAAAACCCATATGAAGAATTGCATAATCTTTTAAAGAACATTTCATTTGCCAGTGACCTTTTCAGCACTGGAACTAGTTTCTTGTTTGGCAATGATTATTTGCTAGAATAATCCTCAATACTTCCATGCACCCTTTATCTAGCATGAACCCTGAATTTTTTTCCACAGACTTTTCGTATTAGGCTATGGTTCTCCAGGTAGATGGCTTTAATACAACCAATATCATCAAGATAGATTGAGTATATTGTCAGTAAACTATGAACAGTTGACTGTAGATGCAGCTGATGATAGACTACCAGCAGTGTGCAGTGACCATAAAATTATTTACTTAGGAAGCTGTTCCAGAAGCAAACTATTGGGCAGCAGCTTTAAACCCTCAAAATTGCAGAGTCCCATGGATATTAAACCTGGCTTAAAAAGATCAGATGCAACAGGTCTGGGTGAGTGTGGGAAACACTGGCTTTTGCCAGGATATTTTCTATGTGTTACATGTGATTTTGCAGTGGTGTGGTTTTGGGTTTTTTTCTCCTGGCCACATCAAGTAAGCAGTCAGAGAAAATTAACACAGCACTAGGGTAAGTAGTGATGCTGAACTATGTGGCAGCTTGGCTACATCCTCCACTTATGGTTCCTCACCTTTGTTAGGAGAAGTATCAAGTTTATTAAAATAATTAATAATTAATAATGATCTTTTTTTTTTTTTTTCCTTCTACCTGAGGAGGAAAGAACAAGAACAAGAACAGCAAGGAATACTTTATTCCTTCTGAAATTGTCTGAAAGTCCCTGGCTGTGGTGCTGTCATTGCCAAAGATGTCAGAATCAATCAAAACCCCAGATACACTTCAAGTTCAGATCAAGACCTTTCTTTTTACAGGAACCTTTTAGTGATACCAGAAGATAAAGCTAAAGGGGGAAAAAATGGAGTCCAGCTACACTTTAGCTTTGCTTTTCAACTTTGAGACCTTTATGACTGAGAAAGACCCAGGAACATAGAGTGCTTCAAAGGGTGTTATGAAAGACAGAAGATATAATTTTGCAGTTATATTTAACAAAGGTAGTAATTAAAAATATACAGGAATAACGGTTGTGTACATTTCCAGTAGCCAAAAAAAGAGAGCTAGTCTACTCATTCTCTCAGACATGCTGTGGCATAGACACCTGTTGTCAACAACTGTGTGAATAGATCTGTAAAACTGAATTCCAAGTGTGGAAGTAAAATTTGTCTTGGTAAAATATTCTTCTGAGAAATTTTATTAAGATGTTGTCCTCAGCAGAGAGTTGGGGAAGGAAATTGTTTTTGTGGCTGTTATTATTCTTAATATGAATCTTTTGAACTGGAGGTTGAAATGGAAGTTTCTTATCCTCAGACTCAAAAGAATACTTAAAACAAGTATTTTAGACTTAAAAAGGCTTTGCTGACACCTTATTAATTCTTTTACCACTTTTTTCTTGGAAAGTCAAGAACATTCTCTCTTCATGGGAAGATGAGTTATGATGAACAGGAGGCAAACCAGGAGAAGGCACTTTTGAAATGCAATTTGAGGGTAGCTACCAGGCCACTTTGCTCCACCAGCCTCTCATTTAGATTAATATCAGTTAAATTAATAACAACAGTCCATAGGTAGTATGTACAGCTCTAAGTCCACTGGTTTCTTTAAGTCCATGTTACATGTATGTTGAAAAAATCTGGCAAATTCAAGTATTTTTGAAGTCCCTCATCAAAGATTTCATCTCAGTTCTAAGAAATGTACTTGCACTATTTATACAAGAACCAATAAACTATGAAGAGGAACTTAAATATTACTATTGCCATTAGACTGTGAACCCACATTATACTGTTACCAGTACTTCATTTAATTTTTCTGCAGTCATTTAGTAATATTCAATTTGTTTGTTAGATTGTTGGGGTTTTTTTCCCCTCTATATTTTACAACCCACATGTTTTTCTCCCTTGAGAATTAGGTTGGGATTCACTTCAGAAAAATCTCTTTCTCATTACAGAGGGATCAATCTGTTTTGCCATGTCAAAACTCTACTCCACAGGAATTAAGGATTCAATGCCAATACTTTAAAACAGTCTCCAAAGTGCAGCTGGATTTTCTGTAAAAGTGCCCTCTATATACCTAAAGAACATCCCAGAGTCAAGTAAAATAACATCTTGACACGTGGCAGTCAATATTGGTGAGTGCTGTGATGTTATTTATACAAGTCCCATACATGAAAGCTCTTTCTGTGGGAAATCCATTATGATGTCCATTACTTATGGCAGAAAATCAAAATTTTATATTTTTAAAGGTTTTTGGGGGGGGGCTTTATTTTTTGGTTTTTCTTTTTAAAGTTAGAGGGATGAAGGGAAAGAATATGTCCCTTCCCATCTGATGGAACAGGAGGCCACAGCAATATTGCAGCCCTTAACCCTTTGAGAGCAAGCAGTAAAAATTGCTAAACACTGTTGTTATTAAACTGTTCAATCTGATAAAGATGTTTTGTTTTCATTTAGCAATAAGAACAATTTGTATCATGGAAATGGTAGTGCAAACAGGGAATTGAATGTGCAGAATAATGGGAATAATAGGATTTGGCCATGGATTGTTACATGAAATAACAGAGAAGGGGAATACTGGGGGATAAAAGAGAACCAAACAAGATAGCAAGAATATTTTAGCAATGCAGTAAGTGAACCACAAAATATATGAAGTAGGAAAACTAATTTTCATAAAAGAAGACCAAAAAGCAGGCAAAATAAAAGTGAATCCACTCCCCTACAAAATTCTGCTGTTTGACTACAGCTGATCTGTACTTTAATGTGGCAGCAGAACCTCAGCTGTAAGAATAAACTGAATAAAAAAGAACATTGGGGACAAGTAAGTCACTTAGAAAATTAGTTCTCACACATTCTCAAGTGTTTTGCATTCTGATTGGAATTCATTATGTGCAGTGTTGCTTCTTCACAAGATAAAAACCATTTATTTCTGTGTTTATGAAATGTTCTTGTAATTTATTCTATTGCTCTGTTACCAGCTTTTTATTTTCTTTTGCCTGGAAATTTTCCTTTCCTCATTGATCTCTTTTTGTTACCTCTTTCACTCGGTGCACTTTTTTTTTTCCTGTTAAATAGAGCAAGATTTACCAGGAAACAGAGGCAAAGTAGGCTTGGGGTTATAATTTTATATATCTCTTCCTGGAACTACAGGGGACAAGACAAAATGTTTTCTGTCAGTATCCAACGTTTTGGTCATTTGGTCTCATTCAGTTCTGACTTCAGGACTTGATCTTGAAATAGGGCAGCTCAACAAATCTGGAAAGTAGGTTGTTTTAATATCTGCTGTCTCTGGTGTGCCAGCACAGTACACAGGGATGGAAAAAGAAACTCTTCACAGAACTTATTCATCTTGGACTTGGAACACCTGCAAACCTAATATTTGTTTTCTTCCTTTTTATAGTTCAGTGGCTTCACTGAACTTCAGTTCTTTTTCCCATCCATTTTTACTATAGTTGTTAAATCAGCCATTTTCATCTATATTATCTTGTGATCGTTTCCAATGGTTTTGGTGTTATTTACTTCACAAGCTGATGACAATCAGTTTCTGCCAGATGTTCTTGGAATCAAAGCAGAAAGATGAGCTGAGCCTGCAGCAGACAGCTGGGACAAACACTGTCTGGGATTTTTTGCATGTATTTTTCTATTTTATATATGTGAATAAATCTATTCAAAACCATAGTCGGACAGCATGTGATGAAAAACAATGGGCTAATCAGCCAAGCAGTATGTGAAACTCAAAGTATTTACTTCATGATTTTGAAACACATCTCCAATACATGCTGAGAACAAGCTGCTGTAAGTTTTGTGGGCTTTACTGTTCATGCTTGTGCTATATGAGTTTCCCAGAGTCTGCTCTACTAAACCTCCACAGTCAGATTCCTCTTACCAAGAAAAGTGAGAGCATACTTATGATTCTTCAGCATAATGAGATTATCCAACCAGACAATGAACAAGACCAAAAAAAGCTGCATCAAGCATGCCTTAAGAAGATGTTTGGGCACATGCCTGGAGTTTCATATTTTTCAAGTTAGAATGATTTCTATTCTCATACTTACAGTGCCTTATTAATATTATAGCTCAGGAGGGGGAAAACATCAAACCATTCAGAGTTGTTATCCTCAAAACAGAAACTAAATGTCAAGATCAAAAGCTGTGATCAAAGCAAATGAATTTCTGTTGTATTCCTGTTCTTCATGCTTTGCTAAGGGAATTTACTGCTTATAAAAGGTAACAGATTGACTGCCCTGTGAACAGAGATCTTCTATTGATCTTGTGAGCAAATCTGACAGTGTGAGATGCTGTCTCACTGATGTAGCACCTTTCTGGCCAGAGGGATCATGCAGAAATTCCACTGCAGTTCCTGGTTTATCTGCACAGGCACTGGCTCATCCCAGAGCCACTGTGGGTGCTGATCAATGTCTGCCAGGAGAACAGATGAGACCCTGCTTTAATCTCACCACACGCTGCTGGTCTCTGCCAAGACCTGAACCACTCAAGAGGAATGGGAAATATATGTATGTGTACATTTATCTGCCCATTACTTTGTGTCTCGGCATTCATTTTCTCTTAGGCTCACTTTTCAAAGCGAGGAACCATGAAACGATAAAATATCCACCTTCACAAAAAAACCCCCACCACATTTTCAGGTTAAAATGAGTCTGTGAAGCTTCTAAATTACTGCAAAATTAACATGCAGATGCAAATTCTAACATGAACATTTGGAGTGCAACACGGTTGAATTCACAACAGATTTCCCTGATTTGTTTTGATTTTATTGGATAAATTTTTTTCAACCAAGTGTTGTGGAATTTGTGTTTTATCTGTGTAATAAAGCTGCACAGATATAAACTTTTATTCATTTTTAAATGGAAGATGAGTTCTTAGCAATAAACTGGTATTCTCTTTGAAGCTTGTTAAGGCCCTGCACCTTTCAAACTGCTAGGAATTTGAGACAGTTTTTACAATTTTCATTTTCTAGATTTATCCTACTGAGAAATACTAGAGCAAAACTCAGGGTAATTTGTCAAAACAAGATCTAGTTTTGCTTCTTTCCACATTACCTACAAGGGGAAAAGTCATTTAGGCTGAGAGATACGCTGAAAAAGAGAGATGTTTTGCAAAGGGACTGAGAGTTCCTCAATTAAAAAAAAAAAAACCAACAGGTTACCAGCATTGCAACAAAAAATATCTTTGTGAGTTGTACAAAGCCAAAATTTGGTTTATAATTCAATTTATTTGCAAGGTTGCATCCTCTAAATTTATTTTCTGTATCAGCAACCTTTATGCATCAAGTTGAGGAAAAGTGCTCCATTTACATAGGATGCAGCAAGGACTCCCAAATTAGTCTTTTGCAAACTGCTGCTCCCTGGAAGGCCTGTCCTGCTCTTAACCAGTCACCTCTGTTCCTGTCATTGCATCCTTCTCAAGAAGTCCAATAACAGAATAAAATTACAGGCTAAAGCAATACTGAAGTTAGTTTCATTCTGCCAAGCTGTTGTGAACTGCTCCTCCCCTCCTTTGGTGGAAAAAGTTACTTCAAAGGAGAAAGAGTGACTGTCACCAAACCACAACACACAGAGGACAGCTTGATGTTGAATGTCCCTATAGAATAAGAGTAATAAACAAAAATCTGAGACTCCTGTACTGCTACAAAAGTCTGAGATCTCTACTTTTTTTCCTTGATTTAGCATTTAATGGCAAGCTGCTGTTGCACCAAAGTAAAGCCCCATAGGACCTGATAAGTTTTGATGAATTAACATTAGACACTAATGGGTTTTAACTGCCTGATTGGCAGTTAAAACCCATTAGTGAAGCATCAGAAGCATCAATCCCAGAAGTTTATTAGAAATGCTTTCTGCAAGGTTCTGGCCTTTTTGGTATTTCCATGATGCTAATTGCTATCATTAGCAAGTTGCTTCCTCACCAGAGATGCTTGTAAAGGACAAGTTTGTGGGATTGGTTTCTGGGTGATAAGTGTGCCATCTGCTTTCCTTTTACAGCCCTCAGCCAGATAGATTCATCAGTGCCACTTTAAAAGTAGTGCCAGAGGGGAGGGAAAAAAGGGTTCTTTGCCAGATGTTAACCAATATTTCATGAGAGATGAAAGGCCAGAGAAATTGATGGTGATTAGAAAATTGTTGCACTTTCATTTTTCTTTTTGGTTACATTTCAAAAGAATGTCTTCAATAAAATCTACAGGCGTGAAAAATCAGACTACAAGGCTAATTGTGTCATCCTCATGTTGCAACAAGGTCGGAGTTATGCATTTTTTTATCAATTTCAGCTTGTGGGGATTGGGAGTCTGTTTACCTTTTTGGTGGGAAGGGCTCAGCAGAGTGTTTGAACACATCAGAGGAATAGCTGTGACTCAGCTGTGCTTCTCCTTTCAGTCCCATTTCCTTTACACTGTTGTAATTTCTTTTCTCTGCACTCCCCCAGCTAATCTGAGCCACAGGGACAGTGGTTTCAGAGGGTTTCCCATTTCTCATCATCTTCCTCCTCAGGTGGCTGCACAGAGGAGCAACAGATAAACAAACTTTCATCTCCTTGGCTGAGCTCTGAGTGTGGATGAGTAGGGGAGAGGAGGGAGAAATGTTGCTTCTAATCACCCTCATTCAGGCCAGAGTATCATCTGAGGTCACACCAGACAAACAGAACCTCAAATCACAGAGCAGATGAAATTTTAATCTGAAATTCTCCATAGGATTTAGGATTAGCTGAAACGAAATGTCAGGCCACTGTGAAATCTGTGAGTCCCTGCAGGTAGCAAAGCCCCAGAGTGGGGATTGAGTTTCACTCCTGGAAACAAGGGATGTTTTAACCACCTTGCACACAAAATCTTCTGGACACCACGGGAAGGGCAGTGCCAAAAGCTTTCCAGCTTTGTGGTGAATCACTCTGCTTATCAGGAGAGGCTCCCCAGGGCAGCTCAGGTGAGTTTCTTAAAGGAAAATACAGATGCTCCAGAACACTAAGGAGAAAGTTCAGGGTTATAAGTGTGTTGAATATTAGCCACCAAACTGAGGTGACCAACAGTCAAATGTCATGAGTGGGAGGGTTTTCTCAACCTTCATTTCCAACCCCTGATGAGCTGTGAGGTGCTTAGAGAATATTCTCTATGAAAGCTGTATTCCTGGTGGATAAATTAGGGAGCAAGTATGGATTCAGACTCAAATTTCACAACTGTTGAACTGCCATTAACTGAGTATACACAGAGTGACATTTCCCACGTTGTGAAGTTCACAGCTCAGATCTGCAACTCAGAGACCTGAATTAAAATGTTCCTGACTTTGAAAGTTGCTTCAAGTGCCCAGTTAAGCCATGGGCCTGAAGACTCCCCTCACCAAAGGGTGGGAGAGCAGAATGCCATGAGGACATGAAGACCATTTGAGAGATCTGAATTGGTGCAGCCCTGTTAACATTTTATAATGTTGAGTGTATCTTTTCCAAGCACAAAAATACTGTGGAGACAGTACATGGGATGCAAGTTGCATAAATATATGTGGCAAGAGGAGCAATTGTGCTTCCTTGTTTAAAAAACCCCAAACAAACAAAAGGAAAAAAGGTTGTTTTATTAATTGTTATGAATGGTAGTGTGACTCTTTCCTTCACAGCTTTTGGAAGAGTTGGGTGTAATCTCTAATGCTCTGTTAAAGGTGAATTACTTTTAAAGGAACTAATTGTTATTAAATGGTTGCCCTAGCAACACAAACAGGGTTACCATAGTAGCCTCTTCTATCCAAATTGAAATATAGCCAGTCTAAGGGCTTACAGGGCTGGGGATTTTAAAACCAGAGTAGAAAACATAAACTTCTTCCTCCATGTAGAGAGCCACTGCCATTACATAAAGTCAAGGCTAGGTCAGACCCTGAGGTTCTTGGTGTTGCCTTCTTCCTGCTGTAAAGGTCTTGTTTGATTTTTCCCTTCACTGAAAGTTTGAAGAGGGAAATTAATAAAGATTAAACTACATGATATTTATCTGGTCCACAATCTTGTCACACTTGGTGGAAGATTCCTGAGCTAGTTCTTTTACCACGGGGCAATGTAGATATCATACAGCTCTCTCTGTCCCTGCATTATCCATGACACTGGGCCAGAGAAGAGAACCTCCCCTATTTCTTTGCCTTCTGATAAAACTTTTTCATCAGTAAATTATTTAGGTACAGATTCAAAGCATTCATATGGAGCTCCAGAAACTTCTCTGAAACAATAAAGCATGGAATATTTTTCACAGTATCACCATGAGGTCAGTGAGTGATTTTGTCACTGGCAAGAGATGACTAAATCACTGGTAATATACAGTGTGCTCAGTAGGTCACAAATCCCTGATGGATCTGAGTGTTGCTGTTTCTGTCACTGTATTTTACTCATGTCTCCTTCTCTGTTCTTCTTCAGATGGAGTGCATGAATATTTGTGCCACTGGTCATGTTGCAAAGAGCTATAAAACACAGCTAAACTATTTCCTAATCTCATGATTGTGCCACTGTTGTTGAATCAGATTTTAAAGCAATTCCTAACCATTTTTCCATAAAGCCACAGTACCAAATTCAAAGGCCCATGGAAGAATAAACATTTCTTTGAAAATGTGAAATGGGTTTCTAGTCCAACAAATTGTGGCAAAAGGCTTAAAAAAACCCCTTTAGAACCTGATTGGGAGCTGCATGCTCAACCCTTTTTCTCTCACTCCATGTCCCCTCAAGAATAATAAATCAATCCCAAATGCAATTGAAGTAATACCAATAAGCCTCAGATAACTTCAAGTCTTCCTAAAGTGTCGTGCTTCCAGAAAGACTGCATCACTGTAAGTCAACAAAGAAAAGCTGGAATTCTTTTTGCTCCAACATCACAATGTGAGCATCACAATATTAGCTTCAAAATTAATCTCAATTTTCACACAAAATTTCTCATAAAAGTCACTTCTGATTGATGTTTTTTCAATGAGTCTCATTAGCAAAGTAATAAAGTTAGCCATGGAGTACAAACTTTATGACTCTCATTACCAAAGTTCCACTTCAAATGCCATTTCTCAGAGCCTGCACTCGTGCATCCATCCTTTGTCTCTGTAGTTGCCCTGCAGTGCTGCTGGGGAAGTCTCCATAGCTCAGAGGAGAAAGCAGCTCCTTCCCTCTGAAAATCCAGCTCCAGCTCCTCAGGCTTCCCTGGCCACTGCCCAGGAGGGGTTTGTGCTCCCTCAATGCCCTACCCCAATGTTCAGTGTCCTCAGGGGACCCGCCCTGCTGCTGTGACATGAGTGACCCTGTCACTTCCCAGAGGAGCTCTGGTTGTCAAATATTCACACCCACAAGTGCCTGTGGAACTCCTTTTCATGGGGTGATGATTGTCTTGATCAAAGCTGGAGGCTCTGATGATGAATTCCTATGAGAAATGGGCTTCTCTTGAGATGGTTGTGAAGATAATGATTTCTTTGTTATCTGCTGAGGCTGTGCTAACAAAGCTAAAATGACACTAAAAAGTGTAATATTTATGCAGGAGGTACTGTCTATTGAAAATCTGATTAAATTAGAGACTAAGCAAAAAGTACCTAATTATAATTAATTAACAGAAAGGTTTGCCTTTAATATTTTAAACTACATTTTAAACTGACTGAACTATTCAGAATGAAGCAATTACAACTCATGTACCTTTTGTTTCCTGAAAGAGCAGGAGATTCCTTTAAACGATTTTCTAAGGGTTTTCTAAGAAAGTCTTGCACATATCCACATAATCAGTTCTTGGAAGAAAGGCAGAAGTTGTATAGATGAATTTTGCACAAGACATATTAGTCTCTTAATGAATCCAGTTTGCACTATAAGTAGCTGCTATTAATTGGAACAGAAGTTAAACATTCAACATTTATGCCACTGACCTATTTCAAAGAGAACTCAAAATTCACTGTATATGATGTGAAGTGAATTGATTTCTTGAGAGACTTCTTCCACTTTTTGTGGAAGTCAAATATGGATGCATGGCAGAAACATGAGATTACCCAGTGCTGTTTATCTTTTTCATTTTGTTTCTGTTTGGGTTTTTAAATATGACTGACAATTTTTTAATAGTAGCACATGTTTTACAAAGACTGCACAAATCAGAGAAACTGCTGCTGGAGACAAAAACCCTTGGCTGGTCTGCTGCTGTTCCAGATTTGTATTCCCTTCAGCAGCTGCATATATAGTCAAGTTCTGTCCTCTAGGAAAGAAAAAAATTCTTCGTCATGCCTCATCAGAATCACTGTGGTTCTGAGACACATCTTTTAAATACCACCAAGTACCGAGGTGGAGAAGTGATTTTCTGCCACTTCTGGGTTGCTCTGGTAGCTAGAGTTTCCATGTCTGTTTTTTCCTCTTTGTCCAGCTCCTCAGGCCTGTCTGACATTACTGCTGTGTCCATGAGCTCAGCACAGTGCTTTTGAAATGGTGTCAGCATCCTGGGCTCAGGCTGTGCCCCACAGCACACCTCCTACCCCGGCACAACCCCTGGGCAGGCACTTGTGGGAGCTTATCTCCCTCACTGCCAGTGCTGCAGAGACACAACCCTGAATAAATGCTGGGGTTTGGAAGGCTCAGTGTGCTGCTTTGGCCTTTTTCTGCATGCAGATTAGGCCGGGGTGCAGCTGAGAGCCTTGCTCTGGAAGTCAGCCTGGAAGATTGACACGGTTCCTGGCTGGTGCTGCACGCCCTTGAAACTGCTCCCAGGGGCAAACAAACAGCAGCACTCAGCCGGGCTGAGCTGCAGCTGAAACAAGAGGAAACTGTGGAGAATCTCTCTTCTGTCAGTAACTCTGACCTAGAAATTCAGATGAAAAGTGAAAGTGCTGTCAGAGAGGTGGTTAGGCATGGTATTTTAAATAAAACTTGGGAAGTGTTCTTCTCAGCAGAAATCTTTTCCCTGAGCTTTTGAAGGAAGATGAGCATTGTCCTTGCAGAGCAGCAGGGTTCATCTACTTCTGCTGATTGCTGCTCTCCACTCTGCTGCCACTCAGGGTCAGATGTTCCCACCCCGACCCAAATATCCAAAGTTCCAAGAAGTGATTTCTAGATAAAAGATTGAAAAGACAATGCAATTGTTGTTTTTTCTCCTTTTATTCTGCTCGTGGAAATTTTATAATTTGTGTATTTAAACTTTTCTCTTTACCTAGGATAGAAAAAAAACAAATTTTACAACAACAAAAGCTGGTCATTTTGTGCAAAACTTTGGGTTCACTTTTAAATCAAATTAGGGTAAATTTTGAAAAAAATATATTATGATAGTGAAAATAAAAATTAAAATGAATTTTAAGAGTTGAACTTACAACAAAACATTCAAAGGAATTGGAAATAAAAATATTTATATTTAAAAATAAAATATATTTAAAAATATATTTAAAAAATAAATGAAGTCCTCTGAATTTTAATAAAAGGTGACAGAAAAAGGAAGAGATCTTTTATTTTGTTAACAACTATCAAAGTGTTGCCTTGTAATGTTAATTCAAATATTAATTTTCAATATTGTAAATTTTTTTTTGCTTTGGACACATTTGGCCAATGCATGAAAGATTGACTTTTCTTCTTGAAACATGAAGAAACATTTTCTTCTTAATGTAAAAAATCCCCAAAACCCATTAAAATATTTATTAAGTAAAACAAAACATTTTAATTAGAAGAACCTGTTCTGGATTGACCCAACTTTTTTTCCTTTAATTTTTTTCTTTTTTTCCATAGTCCTAGGAGGTATTACTTAAACTAGTAAGTTGCTCCTGCTTGAAGGCTAAGTTGTGGTTTCAATTTTACACTCAGTAATTCAATACTGCTATTCACCATGAGGTAATCGAAATAAAAACCTGAAGCAGAACATTCATTAAGTTATCATTTTGTCTCATCTGATTCATTGATAAAAACCCCCAATTCTTTCATACAGCTAGTTCTTCCAAGGGCCTTAACAAACATGCAAGTTAATTAGCTTCAAGTATGATTAATGAAAAGTAATACTGTGTGCAGGAGTTAATTAGGAAATTTTGTGAGGAATCATACCTTAAACAGCTAAGGAACTAATGGTCTTTAAATACAGGAGAGATTAATAACTCCAAGGGAATAATCTTGGTAAACCCTTAAAAGAGGACAATCATTTGCCTAAATCAAGATCCTGTAAACTGATGAATAATTTAAAAAATACTTTTGTTTTAATACTTTGCTGCTTAGAAATATTTGCAACATTCTTTTTTTTCCTTATGTTTACTATGGCACTGGAATGATTGATACAAATTGTACTGAATTTTTTGTCTTTTAAATGCATGTAAAATCCAACAACAGTTAGGGAGGTAGGATGAAAATGTCATTAAACTCCACCTAGATTTAAGTTCTAACAATGGTTAATGTGTTTGGTTGCTGTCAATCCTGAATGATTTCCTTGAGGTGGGGAAATTAAAAACAGCTTAATTTTTTTGTTGATAGACAGGTTGAAAACTATAATTTGAGGACAGGGAAAGTGTGCTGTTCTGGATCTCAGTTTCCTTTAAAGTTATTGTCTATTTTAGACTAGATTTGAAGGAAAGAAAACTGCAAGTCGTAGTCATTTCTATGTAGAAAACAATTTAAAAAAAACAATTTTAAGTCAATTTTTTTTTTCCAAAAGAAAGAACTTTTTGAAATTGAAGTGGCCCCTTCACAAACCTGTCTTCACTCTTGTAAATTAGTGACTGTCCCTATTAATACCCCTAGGCAACCTTTGACATTTTAGATTATGTGTGAAAATATATGTACAAGTATTAGCATACGTATACATTTAATGTGAAAATGTCAGCTGGTTCTACTAGGGTGTAGCTCTTTTTACCAAAAAGTATCTAAAAAGATCCTCTTAAATGTTATGCTCTTTCAAATGCATGACATAATCCAAGCATGGAAATCCATAAAATCCTCCTTTTCCATGATGATTTGACTACTATCTCCTGTTTTTCTATACCTGGTCTAGGAAGGCATATTTTAACCACAGCTTTCATCTCTGCTCTTTCAGGGGGTGACACACAGAGAGCTACTCCTCCCTCCTGAACCTGCTTTCTTTTATTCAAAGGAAAATGCCAGGCTGTCCTGCTGGGAAGTTAATTCCCATCTATCAGACATATAGACAGTTGCCTGGGATTTATACCCCTGGGGATTAAGTGAAGTCATAATTAGGTGTGTGTCTGTCATTGCCTCAGATGTCCTGTGCACCTTTCTGCCCATTTTCTGGACTCATTTTGCTTTGGCTATTTTATTTGGTGGAGCCTTTTTGGTGGTTTTTTGTTTGGTTGGTTGGAGTTTTTTGTTTGGTTTCTTGGTTTTGGTTTAAAGATATTTTTTGTAATAACCCCAGAAAGCAGCATTGTTATTCCTACCCCTGAAATCCATAATCTAGACTGGATTCCTTCATCTCTCAGGATATAGATCACATCTGGTTTGTTGGACATGGCCAAATGTCCTACTCCAGGCCAGCAAGGATGCAAAACACTGAGGACAAGTGCTTGAGGACAAGTGGTGTTCTCTTGGTCCTGCACACAGCATTCACATGAGAAAAAAAAAAAAAAAACAAAACAGCTGCTTGACTTCCTCACCATTTCTGTCAGTCCCTGGGAGGAGCCAATCCCTTGGATCACTGCATCCAGCCTGCTGCCACCCAGGATGGCAAAGCTCATATGGCCTGGAAGGAGCAGTGTCTGTCCTTCCTGGGGCAGCACACACCAGATGGGGCTGCTGGCCCAGTGTGGCCATATCAAGAAATATTCAGGCAAGGAATGGTCCTTGATGCACAGCACAAATCACCCAGCCCAGATCCACACCCAGTAGGCCACTGATATTCTCATCAATGAATATTCTGTCCTATTCTCATCAATTCTCTTTTATCCCTCTCAGCACAGGTTCCCATCTGTGGTTTGTTCTTCCCTGTCCTGCTGCCCTGGATCCCTCTGCCCACACTGCTCCTTTCTTTCCACATGCCTTGAGTCCTTCAACATCCCAGATTTTTGCATGTCTGTATACACCTGATTATTTTCTCATCAGTAGTGGCATGGTTTTGGGGGTCAGGGAGAGGTCACCAAGACTAAGTGCGATTTTGATGGTAAAAAAATCAGTTTCCCCTAAAGTTGCTATGGACACCAAAGTTCCCTACAGTCCTACTCCACAATAAAGTAGGGATTCCTTGTAAGGATGCGTGGCAAGCTCCAGTAAGTTATGTTAACACCCACTTTACTCTCTCCATTGCAATTTGCTGTGGGGCACACATCCTGTGGAGAGGCTTTCAGAGCTCTCCATCCATACCATCTACCCTCCATTTGGAGGGTACCAAAAAGCCATAACTGCAGGCCTACCTTGACCTGTCCCCATGCAGCCCTTGGCTTCAGGGGCTATCTCACCCTCCCAGAGCTCTGCCATGAAGTGATGGGTTTTGTCCCCATCTCCTGGGTGTCCCCTAGTCCCGGATCCCCCTTATGGATGGGTCCCTCAGGGAGAGCCCAGCCTGTGGGAGCTCACCTTTGACTCACCCCCTCCCCTCACACTGCTCCCTGGCACCTCCAAATTCTTGATTTTCTCAGTCTCAAAGTAAAACAAGAGCCAAGGACATACCCTTGCTCAGTTTTAGGCAGCTTCCTGTTTAATTGCTCACCCAGATGCTTGAAAGCAGTCATACCAGACCCCCTGAGGACAGCCTGGAAAGCCTGTTATTATCTCTCTGCTCCTTATCAATTGTGCTCTCTTGGCATTGGTGACAACTGAAGTTAGTTAGGCAGAAATGACAGAAATGTGTTCTTAAAGACAAGGCAAAAAGGTGTTGGTTAAAGATGTTGCCTGAATACCACTCAAGAAAAAAAGGGTTGGCTATGGGAGCATCAGAAGAGCACACATAAATGATCTTTTTTTATTGCACATACCATCATTTCAGGTCTCAGAGTTTTCTCCAGAATTAAATTATAGGATTGATTGTAATTTCAAAGGGATTTCTGCCTACAACATAAAATCCTTATGATAACAGGGGAGGCATTTGGCATGACCTTGGGTCCTTATCTCAAGATCACTAAGAGTTGTGCAAAAAATTCAGATGATTTGACATCTTTTGGATCATTTCCTACATGCAAAGTGGTTGCCAGAGAGGACAGTGCAGAGCAGATAGCCCAGTTTGTCACATGCTGTTCATTCTTCCTTTCTTTCTCTTTTTCATGAACAAAGGACAGGTTAAAAAAACAAACAAAACAAACAAATGCAAGGAAAAAGGAGAAAGAAGCATTAATATTTATTCTCTGCTTCATTATTCTTTACACATTTTTTATTCAATTACACACATTAATAATTACTCTGAATCTTACATTTTACATTTACTCACTCTTCCAAGGAATTTCAAAATCATTACAATTTTCATTTCACTGCAGTTGAGTAAAACAAAAAAATTGTCACTTCCAAGTTCAAAACTCACTGGACTGGGTCAAACAGTACTGCTTTCTGATGCAGAAAACCCTTATGTTCCATCTTTCCACTCACCAACAGAACTTTCCCAAAAGAAGGATATGAAATTAGAAATGCCCTTTTCTTTCACCTGTTTTTTAACAAAGCATGTTTCTTTCACATGTAATGGTGCTGCACAAACAAGGAATGACTCTTAACTTTCTTTTTTTAGAAGTAACTGTGCAACTAATCCAACAAAATACTTCTGTTTTCTTCAGAATGTCTCTGTGTGATCTGACCAAAACAGACATAAAAGCAGGTGAGTAAATGTTCCTCTAATAGCTGAACAAAACTCAAAAGCAATTTGAGAGACCCTAAAAATTACTTTATTATTGCAATGGACAACTGACTTTAAATTTTTCCATCCTAATCAGGAAGATATAAACACCATGCAGGGTCTGGATTAACATAATAGAGCTGTCTAAAGAAGCTGGGATGCTCAGAAAGCTTCAGGAAACATTCCTTAGTGTTATACATTAAATCTCATCAGGCAGAGTCTCAACTGTAGCTCCAGAAATCAAGCACTGTGATTTCTACTCTTTCTGAAGGAATTGCAGCATAACAGATGCTAGAAGGCAGCTGTGGGCAGTGTCTGTGAAAAAGGCAGTGTCTGAAACAAAAGCAGCTCTGCACAAGGGGATGCTGATCATTATGGGCACCAACAGGGAGCTGTGGACAACTGAAGAGTTGTAAAACTCACTGATGTCTGTCAGAATGCTAGACTGAAGGAAGAAATGTGACTGTTATGTAGCTCAAACAGCTGTAGGGACACTCCCAAGCAATACTCCCTGTGACAGGTCATGTTAAGCCAAGTTAATGGCCTTTTTCACTCTGTATGAACCTATGAGCTAAACAATTGGCTGTGCAGGGTGTGGATGCCAGAAGTAGATCACTGACAGTGATCTATTGTGCTCTGAACAGGCTGCAGAATGCCTTTAGCACAGTGAACTTTTTTTTTCCAAAATCCACCCTCCAGCAGTCTGCTGCTGTTGTCATATCTGGAAACAGTAACTTGAAGTGTGCTACTATCACATTTCAAAAAACAGAAGTGTTTTGGGCCAGACAACACCAGTGTACCAGATTGGCCATTCTGTTCCTCATCTTAGTGACACAAAAGTGTGAAGTCCTGTAGGTGTTCAAATGGATAAGGAGTTAACCTTATCTTAAATAGAGCAAGAAATTTGTACTTCATCATGTTATCCAGTGACAGATAAAGACTAAAAGCCTACATGAACTAAAACTGTCCATTTCTCATCACCTAAGTTGTGTTACAAGAACGAGAACATTATTGATCAAACGAAATCTCCAGAATATTATTACTCTGTCAGTCAGTGAGTCAATTTTGTTTGATTACATGTTTGTATCGTTTAAGAGACTTCTATCTCTCCTCAGACAAATGTATCTTCTCTTTGGGAATTTGTAAAAGAATACAAGCAGATCTAATAAAGTGAGCAAATAACACGTGTTTTGAAATATAGCTACAGATGTAAATTTTCGTTTGTAGCACAATGGTGCTTGTCTCTTGAAAACATTTTAGGCACAGCTGCAACAATGAGGGACCTTCCACCAGCTCTTACCCCAGTAAAAATGCTGAAAAGTTTGGTGCCTAAAATATACATAGTAACCCAACTGAGAGAACTTATGCATTTAGAAGACTTTTCCCTCAGATGTCTTTTGTCTGTGAGCTCTCCTATGAAGCAGTAAGCAAGAAGAAAGTTGTATGACAGCAGTTATAGGATTAGGAGCAGCTGTACAACACAAGGGAGGTTCCAGCTGAAGGTTAAACCACTGTGCACATGGCTGATGGTACCTGCCAGAGGCTGCTCCCCAAAGAGGAGGGCAAGGAACTGGCTGAGGAATTGGGGGTGCTGAGAGTGAGCAGAAGCTGAATTCACATATCTTTTCCCTGCTTCCAGCATCACATTCACTAAACCAGTACAAGAATAATCATAAAACAGTTGAACTGAAGTTTGGAGTCATAAGATTGTAATTTTTAAGTTGCCTCTGTCCCTCTAATGAATTCCCCTTAGTCATCAGACCATATGGTTTTCCATGAAACAAGCTAGATCCCTGGCTAGATGATACCCAGCTTTCAGAAGGTTCAATAAAAATAGGATGCATTAAAGGAAGGCAAACCCAGAAAGTAATAGCCCACGCTACCACTTCGTTTTCCTTTGAAATAAATGGAGAGGGGAAGAGAAGAAAATGGAACCCAATTCTCTGTAAGTGAGTAGGTGGTTATTAAAAGATTGTTTGGATTGTTTGATCTAAGTGTTTTCAGCATTTCTGGTATATTTGTTGCTCAAGGCAGACAGGAAATTTCAGACCTAAAGTCATCACTGCACATTTCTGGCATAGGCTAGTAGGACAGATCAAAAGAGCAATTGAATTTACATTAGGTGAGCAAACAAAGGTTTGCTGTTCTTGTAAGGATGAAAAATTATGGTGAAAACTCTGTTGGAGTAAAAGAAACAGAAGGAGAAGACCCAAAAGAAGCATAAGGAGATCCCTCAATGATATAAAATGACACAATGCTAAAAAAACCATTTCAGTGACACAGTGCTAAAAAAACAACCAGAAAATTGGGAAGTTTGGACATGCCAATCTTTCACTCTGTTAGTCAAGTTATTTTGCAAGTGGTGTAAATTTGCTGATCACCATGAAAGTTTAGACTTTCTTGCAGAGCTTAATGTATTGATTTGTTGTAAAATGGGGGAAATGTTAAAGCTGTGTTGATATCAACGACAGCTAAAATATTTCTCACTTACTTACACCACAATTTTTTCTGTTACATTTTGATTACAACAATGCTGAATCTTGAGGTAAAAAACAGCACTGAAGGCACTGTCATGGTGGGCTGAAGCCAATTCTGTGCTGCAGAAGATGATACAAGCACAAGGTGAAAATGAGTGATAGAAGATTATACAACAGCAGGGAAATGTCTGGAAATCTTTTGACTGTTACATTCCATAATTTATAATTCATGCAATATTAAAAGCTTACACTTTGAGGATAACGCTGAGTTATGACTGGATCCCCCTGAAGCACTTTTTTAAGTTGCTTTTTTTTTTTTTCTCCATGTTTTTCTCTAATTAAACAAAATTTTTAGATTATTTACTGAACTTGTAATTTTCTTCTGTCTTATTTCTTTACCTCCTCCCAGGCATTTAATTAGGTCTGGCACAAATAATCTGTAATAAAGGACAGAGGACTCCACAAATCAGGCTACCCTCACTGTGGGGAAAGCAAGAGTTATGGTACTTGCTGCTCCTCAGCAAGTCACAAGGCTGGCATATCCACTCTGCTTAATTCCACCTAAGTGTGGAATACCTCAACTTCATGCCCTCTGAATTACCCTCCAGGGGCTTCTAAATTACTGTCACTCACCTTGCTCAAGGGCATCTCATGGAGATTAGACTCCTCATTCAGGTACCTAACTCAGATGGATAAAGTCAAGCAATGTGAATACTGCTTTATAGCTGCTGAAAGAATTTGCCTTGTAACCTTTAACTGGCATCAGCAGGCAGTTAATCACCATTAAAATGGTTTCTTGAAGCTGAATGCTTTGCCCACCAGAAGATGCTATGATTCCTGCAGTTAATTCCTTTGTAAGATGATGGTAGACCTCCAGTTCAAAGCATTTAAGAGAGCAAATCGTTATCTGCCCAGGAAGTTCAGTCATTCAAATAAAATAGATCAGGACCACTGTACACTTTGGTCTCACATTTAAAAAATATCTTCATTATTAAGAAGTCTGCAAAAATGATTTTTTTTTTTAAAAATCCAGTTCCTTCAACCAATTTATAAACAGTTAAAAGAGTTACAGTAAACCTTCCTTAGATCATACCCTTTGGAAAAAAAAAAATCATTGCTAACACCACCTTGCATTGCACACCACTTATTAGAATGAGGAAAGACAAACACAAAGATCTTTCCCAGGAATTACATACCTCTGAGCCCAGAAAGAGGGTCAGTTTTCATTTCAAACTGGCCAGATAAAACAGAGACAGAAGAAAACTGGATTTCAGAATCAGTGATTCCAGTAACCCAGACAAACATGCAGCATGTTGGTCTCAGTTTGAGTGTTAACATATTTTACTTTAAAAAAATAAACTAAAATCTAGTACATTATTATTTAGTGTTCAGATTTTCAGAAAGATAGAAATATTTTTCTTGTCTTGAGTGGAAATCCATTTTCTGCATAGGCTTGGCTGTACCACAACTCAAAATCTACTAGAAATCCTGCCACAAAAGGCTGTTCCTTTACCCTTGTTTTTACTTCAGCTTATCTTTCTTCTCTCTACCTGTTGATTTCCTTGTGTGCCTGATAAGCAGTCTGACAATGAAACACAAGAGATTATATTCTGTGAAACACCTGACTCTATTTTTATAAGACTGTCACACTCTGCCTCTCCTTAACCTGTTTTCATGGATGTGAAAACTCAGGACATTTTTTAAACAGCTGTGGTTAATTGTCACTGAAAGAGACAAAGACATCACTGTGCTGGCAAGGGAGGAAGTGCCAATTTTGATGTTAACACAAGTCTCCCCATCCCAATTTGATGTCTTGTTCCTTGTGGCAAGAATATATTTTATGCATTAGATTGTAACCTTTTGATTTGAATGAAGGTGTTGTTGTTACACTTAGGAGGGGTTTGAATGCTTCCTGTGCCTGAATGACACAGGTCAGATGGAGTTTACCCCATCTCTTTCTTTATCTTTCTCTGTTTTTGAACACAAAGTGAAGTGGTACCACTGAAGTGATTCCCTCAGAGATTGTGCTGTGCAATGGTTGCCAGCAAGCCAAGGCAAAAGGACAAATTACACCTTTTTTCTCACAGACAGTAGGTATTACTGCTCACAAAGCATTGCTCACTCTGTGATAAGGCCATGACTTCCTGAGATCCTTGCTAAACAGTGGTGGAGAGCTCTGGGAAAGAACATGGTAATTACTTCTAGCATTTAAGAGAAGACATACAAAGGACTTATTATATAATTTCCCTCGGATATCAGTGGGGATATTTTCTGATAAAGACTGACTGAATTGGAATAATAATGGAAACAAACTGTACAATACTTCTTTAAATGAAAAACCAGATCTTTCTCTTTCACGCTGCTGTGTTCTTTTGGACGGGAAGCTGGCAATTAATTGCTTAATGGTAGGACAGTTTTCTTAAATTCAGTTGGATTTCTCCTGTAGCCTCTTTCTTTTCAAGAAACAGGATGAATGACTCTTAAATGAAAACTTTTGTTGGACAGACTACAGTTCAGTTCATGTTTTGATTGTCTCTTTCCTCTTCGACTTTTGGATGTCTAAAAGTACCTTGGTACCTTCAAAACACATTTAAGAACTCAGCATATGCTAATAAATTCAGGATCACTATCATTTCTTAGAGTCAGAAGTCTCTACATCAAAACTCTGAATCTAAACCAATATAAACTGGCATAAATCCAAAGACTTCAATTGATTTCTGGCTCTGGGAAAGAACTAAATGAGAATTCACTGTCATGCAATATGTGTTGGAAGAATTCTTCTTATCCTATTCATGCTATGGAGGATACAGTGCAAAATTTTCTCTTTCAGAACTTTGTGTGTGTGTGTGTGTGTTATTTCTAGGGAATAAAGACTTCTGATATTGAAACATAGCTAAATTAAGCTCTGAGAAGTGGGAAAAAGTTATGCAGAGATTTTTTTTAATCAATTCCAGAATTCAGATAGTGAACTGCTTTAACTGATCCTCTTTTGTTTGGTTGCCATGCATTAAAATATATTTTCAGTTCTTGACTAGGCCACCAGTTTATGTGGTGTTGATGAATGCTGATCTGAGTGAATGGATTTTTAGACTGGGCTTTAAAAGCTGTGCAAATTTATGAAGATAATTATAAAACAATAAGAACAACACTGTATTTTGTCTCCAGAACCTTCTGATACTTCAAACCATTGCAACTTTTCATTTACTGAAACTCTACATTTAAACCCAATTTTAATTTGCAACGACCAAGCTGAATTCTAGTTTGGACATATAGTGTTCCTATAATATTATCATCTAAATATTAAGTTTTGCCTAACTTTTCTAACCTTAAAAGAAAAAGTAATATAGCAAATTATTCATTACAGAAAAATCTCTTCAAGGGCTTTTTTTTTCATTACATGATATCATCAGAACATATGATGTAATAATTCATCATTTCAAAAAACCCTACAAGAAGCCACAAACTCCCATTTACATGTGTCCACTGCATAATATAATTAAAAGCTTGCATTTTGGAGGCACCTACTTCCTACACAAGATTGCTGCAACAAATAAAAACACGTCATTCTACTCCGAGTCATAAATATACTTTCTACCTACAGAACATTCATGCTGAGAATTTATAGAACTCTGATGAAATTGTTTTTTATTCTGGGATTGTTAATTTTTCTTCTGGACCTTCTCCACATATGTAATAAACAATGCTAAAGTCAAAATTGTTCTGATAAAAGCTGTTTGCTGAAACTCAATGAATCTGTATGAGCTGTGGGTGACAAATCTCTGAAAATGAATGTTTATAACAATAGCTCCTTATTTTACATTGCCTTCTGATTTTAGCCTGAATAAATTAAAAGTTTTCCCATTTCTTTAGTCATATTTTGATAATGGCACAATTCAAATAGTGCATCATGCTATTTACGTCCTCAAATCTAATAATGGACCTGTCAAATCACTGTCTAATTCTCCTGGTCTCTCTAATTATCAGGAATTCATCCCTTCAAGGAAAAGTACAGTCAATCCCTCCATTCATATGATGTGTCCATGTCAGAAATTTCTGAATACTGATGGATTTCTCTTTCCAAAAAGGGCTGGGCTTAAGGATTATTTGTGTTAATGTCCTTATGAGCCATACATTTTAATGTTTTATTCTTTAGCGTTACCTTTAGAAATCTTTAACTTATTCTGGTTTTGTAAAGGACTGAAACCTATGTGGCTGCTTTTTACATTCATCAGGATTATTTAATAGGTATGTGCATTCAGAGTGAATCAGAGAACTCTTATCCTTTCTTGTACTTCCACATCATGACCAATAAATAATGCTGGTTTTTTCTTTCTTTTTCATTGTAATTTATTTAAAAACCTAGTTATTTTATGCATTTCAGAAGTGGGTTGAGTTTTATGACATAATCATCAAAGAGCTTTATGTGCTCTCATCGACTCTTTTATTTGCTGGCAGGTACCTCCCAAAGCAATACACAGGGATACTCAATCTATTCCTTGCAGGAAAGATGAAAAAGAAGGCATGTTCAATGAGATGAGGTGTTTATCCTTGCAAAGCAAATGTAGTTATCATTGATCTCACAGGATATAACTTGAAGGTGGAATTTCATTTTGTGCTTGAAAATATTAATAAAAGTTTCTGGTTCTTTAAGCAGATTTGTGCTTTGGTTCCTGGCACCATATTCAGCATCATAAACCCATGTTAGTTTTAAGGCCTCCTGTCTAATAGAATAAATATATTCTTCATGGCTCTTGTCTTTACACAAAATTAGATGTCAAGCCCTACCAATTCAAAAGGGGCAAATGATAAAGCAAGAACTAAAGAAGTGAAAAATGAAACCCAGTACCTGAGAGAAGTGAAACTGTTTAACTTGGAATGTGTGAGATGATGGTGGTTTTTTTTCCTGGAGTTTTGAAAATATTTGTCATTATGTTCTACACGGGAATCATTGGGGGATTTGTTACTGTAGAGTCACAGTTCTAATAATAATAGAGTTCTAATAATAATTAGACTCACTAGTTCTAATAATAATAGGAAGGAAAAGATGTGGGGTGCATGAATGGGGGTGCAGGAAAGTGGAGTTTGTAGGTAGAGGTCTGTTCCCATGCAAACAAGAACAGGGAAAGCTAGAGCAGGACCATGGTCTTGGTGCAGTGATTGCCATGGGCCATTGGATTAAAGTGTGAGCAGCACATAGGCAGAGGCAAGGCCTGAGGTGTGCACAGGAATGCTCCTGGAAATCCAGTCCAGCTCCCTGACAATAATTATTTCCTGAAATGTTTTCTGAAGTTATGACTCTCCTGATTTTGTGTGCAAAAGGCGAGAGAGTTCTACCACAAATTTTGGGGTGTACCAGACCCCAGGGGAAGTAATTACATTCTACACATGTACTTATAATAAAACACTCAGTTTGAGAGATGACTCAAATGCACAAGTCACAAGCTGCTTAAGAAGCTCCATGAATCAGAGCTTTAACCTGTTCCAAGAAATCAGTGAGTCTGAACCCCCAACTAATATTTATTGTGCCTCTTTTGGCAGTCTCAATACAGGAAATATCTACACTAATGAGCAAGTGACATTCTGTGCCCAGTGCCACCACAATGACATGGAGAGCTATTACTCCCTGCCCTTTGGTGTGAAGCCCCTGCTGACATATCTGAGAATTGGATATTCCTGTTACCTACAGTGAAACAGAGCAGGGGCTTGGCTGACCTGGAGGTAGAGATTCACTGTCTGGGAGAACCATCCAGGTCATTTTCTCTCAGCTCCCATGTGTGTGTCACAGCAACATGCTTCTCTTCATTAGCAATTTTTTATTATTGTTGTTAATATTATTAATTTTTTTAAGGTGAGTCTGGAGCCTCCCTCCTAAGCACCATTTTCTGTAACTTAATTGTTCTGACAGACAAATATATTTTTTACTTTCTTATTTAAAATGTTTCTGAAAATTGAGCCAGTTGGTTCTTCACTTTGCTGAGTAAACATAGGGGAAAATGTGTTACACACAGACATGGCCCTTGATCTTCCTTTTTCTGAACTTCAACCAGATCTTTAAAATGTCATTCCTTTGAACTTCATTTTTCAGGTGATCCCCAAAACCATGTGTCTAAACTGGATGTTACTCTAGGCAAAGCCTCACCTGAGTTTAAGGAAAAACTTATTTTCTGTGCCTGGTAACTGTGCTGTCTGTAAAATATCCCAGAGTGAGACTTGGGAGTTTTTGTAACTATTTCATGAGGATTTCATTACAATTCACCATACTTTTTTTGCACAACTTCCAGTGAGTCTTGAGTTCACTCCTTTTTAATTATGCTCTTCTTTTTTTGCTGTTCTTACAGACTTCACCTTTGACTTTATCTGATTTTTCCCTCCTTAATTTTAGATTATTTCTCCAGCTTGCTGAGATTATTTTGATTTGTTCCAGTCTTCTGAAAAGCTTTTGGTCTGTTCTGTGTATTTTATAAGACTATTATAATTTTCTTCATCTGAATCCTTAATGGAAATAATGGCACAAATTTGGGCATAGAAGAGACTGTAACCTGCTTTGTTTGCCCTTTTTTTTTTTTTTTTTGACCATTTTTGAAACCATTACAGTCAGATCTAAGCAGATTTTTTTTCAGCACATTATGTGCCATTTTCTGACAATATTCCCAGGACTATTTTTCCTTATCCAACCTATATTTTCTATTTCTGTGAGTTAATATCAGAGGCCTTACAGAATTTAAGACAGTACTACACCTGTATTTATGTTCGTACCAGTAACTATGCAAAAATTAATATTTATTTGCTTGGAGAAGTTCCTTCTCGAACAAACTCGTAATTTTTTGTTACTCTCTCCTACATGCTTATATATTATTATTATATTTAAACATTTAAGTCTATTTATGTAGACATTTAAGTCTGTTAATGAAATTAGCCTGAATCATTTTCATTCTCAGACTTTATTTCTTTATGTTATTTTTTTAAAATAAAAGTTCCCACATTTTTCCTGTCTCCTGGGACCTCCTTCTCTTTCAATAACAACAACAATTATATTCTAAGTTAAGAATTTGTTTTAAGTAGCCCTCTTTAAGTAGTTCTTCATCAGGCTCTGAACACAAAAATACCTCTGCCATAAGTTCTGTAATACACTGAAATTATCTCTTCTTTTCTTCTACTCTGATCTGCACACCTGTGCACTGTTAATATAATTGCATTAAGCATCTGGTTGCCTCTGAGTGTCTTTGTGTAAAAATTGAATCAGGGAGTTCACTGAGAACATGAGCTTGCATCAGTCCTTACATAGTTTCCTGTTCTGTTAGGTAGTGAATCTGGTTTTATATTTTCTTCTTTTCACTTTGGAAGTATCTGCAAAGCCTTTTATAGACCTTGCTGCTTATGATTTTTTTATTATTATCCAAGTTCTAATTGTCTTCTGGATCCTAAACCACATTTCAGTGATTTCCTGGCTCCCTCCTGATTCCAGAGGTCCTCTGTTAAATTATTAATACCCTTAGCTTTCTCCTTCCCTCATCAAGCCAGACTAGCTTCAGCACAGGGCTGAAAATGTTCAAACAAACATTTTGTTTGAAGCAAAGAGTGAAGTAGTGTAAGGAATTTCATGTAAAATGTATGAATTGTGCAAGCAAAATAAAGCTCTCCCTAGCACTATTCTTGGGAGAGAGGGAAAATTAAGGGGGAGAGATTGTGCATTCAGTTTGCTACTCTTTGTAAGATGATCTGGCTCAGCAGTGAGGCAACCACGCAAATCACTTACAGAGTAACTTAAAGCATGTTGTCCTATTCTGGATAATTTTGATTTGCAATTTCTTGTTACTTTTCCCCCTTTTCAGGAATAACTGTCACCGAGCCATGAAGCTACAACTCTGATTGTGGCATATTTTTTCCTCATATTTTGCCTCACATATACCCAATTGTTGAGTTTTGTCTCTGCTCCTCTTGCTTTACAATCTAAGCTTACCAAGGAGCAGTTTTAGTATGTTCAGTGACTGAAGGGAAAAAAATCCTTATATCTCAGAATTTAGCCTCACTTTTAGGTTTCTTTCATGGCATGAGAAGTGATCAATAAGATATTGTTTAGTTTGGTTCAGTTTTTTGACTTTGGGGCCAAACCTTTTAACTCCTCATTTGTGTGCTTAAGTGAAATTAGTCCAGTGGTAGAACCCAGACACCAAGCTGCTTCTTTTTCTGGATGTCCCTTTTATTCCACAGATTATAACAGAATCAAGCTGTGGAAACACAAGAAGGGTATTTACCCTAAAAAACAACTTGTTACCTAAAGATGTCATCACTGCATCCATGACTTACTTAAGCTTAAATAACATGGAAATTCTTCTGTTTTCAGGTAAACTAGGGTGGTGGAAACTTGGATTCAGGTTTCCTTCTTAACAACAGAAGGGGTGTTAGCTTTCCTTTCAAACACCCCAGAAGTACTACAGAACAGCGATTTTTCCTTTGTACTTTCACATTTCTTAGCATTTTTCAGTATCAAACAGTGACTATTCGAAATTCCTTTGATCTTTCCTTGGAAATATTTGAGACAGATTGGTTTAATTCCATTTTGCCCTGCACAAAGTTTTCTCTCTCAGCTCTTGCTCTGTGTGTGCACGTTCTCCTCTCAGCTCTCCAGACCAGAAGTGGCAGTTGTCATGCCAACATAACGCATTTGCTGCTCTTGTATTCCTATGATTTTTGCTGTCTTTTTTGATGGCAGCAGCTGACAACCTTTTTTTAGAAGCACAGGCATATAAAGTTATCCTCTTGTAATTTTTTGCATGTAGATAAGTGGCAAAAATTATGTCATTAACTAAGCTATAATTTGATCCATTCCAAAACATACCCAAGGAAAGTTTTCCCACTGACATCTAAAATGAATATTTTTGGATAGTACACCAAAAAGCAGAGGCATTTTCATGTTCAATGCACAGATTGATACATGAAGTTGCAATTTGCTATGAGAAAATACTTGTTCTGCAAATCCAGAACAAGTATTTGCACTTGGAAATACACATACAGTTGAACAATTTGGTGGAAACTATTCTGTATGAAATATCCTTGGAAACCTTCCTACAGGAATTGCAGCAGCTGAATTGCCAAAAGTCCCACACATTTTTAAACCTTATTTTTAGTTTAAATTTTATTTTTCTGCACAGTCCTTTCTTCTTCTTCATAATCATGTTTTAATAATATTTCTATAGAAAATGAGTCTACACATTGTTGGAGATGCATCATGTGAAAAAAGTTACATTTTTCCTTCATGCAGTAATTTATTAATTTCAGCTAAAAGTTTTATTCTTAATTATATATAAATGTATCAATATTTCTAGTACTAGTAATTGTTCATTAATATTTTTTCCCAACGGTTGCATGGTTTTGGTAGCCATAAGTCAAAAATGAACAAAATTAAGGAATGTGACCAGGTGAATTTTTCAATTGTTTTCAAATGTAATAAATGTATAAATGTAATAAATTCTTTCAAATATAGTAAATTCTTGTGGTAGGAAAAAAATGAAGAATGATAACAACAGCAATAATAATTTCCAAACCATAGCAAAACTTGAAAATTAACAAAAAAAAAGGGCTGAAGGAAAGACATAGTGAAAGACCAGATGTATAATTCTCATATTGTCATTAATCTGGCATTTCCAAACATTTGAAGTCCTGTATTTTGAGTCTTCTTTTAGAATACTTTTCTGTATACAGCTAAAACTATAGCCAGAATTTTTAGTGAAGGTATGTCTTCTGTATATTTTTACATTAATATTTTACCAAATTTCCCTGTAAAATTATTCAATAATGTAGTTGTGGAAAATATTGAAGAATATTTGTAGAAAGTAAAGATCAAAACTGCAGTGAGCATCAGCAGACCATCAATATTTTAGGAATGCAAAATTACCTGAGTAATTAAAATCCAGAATAAGTCACAATCAATGGATTGTGAATCAGGTACAGCAGAGGAATTACAAAAATACTAAGTGCTAAGATTATTATTCTTAGCTAACTAATGCACTGCAGAACATTTCAATCCATTTAGGGTTGATTCACAAAGAAGAAAAAGTTGCAAAAAGTCTTATATGAGTTATTCATTACTAGGTGTTGGCTGAGCATTTCAGGGAGTGGATATTTCTTTTCCAGACAAACTTTGCCTCCCTGACATCCTGTCAATGTCTTGATGGCAGCAATCAGGCTCACTTGATTTGATTGTTATGCTGAAGAAATTACATGCCTCTCTCCCAACACAGCTTGCAAAGGAGACACACACCAAGTCTCTGTAATTTTTTTACACCCTTGCATGGAAGTACCAAAAATACGAAGTTGTCATCTTACAACATTTCCCAAAGTTTATTTTTCCTCCTCCGAGGCAGTCTGCTAAAGTAGTACAGCACTGGGTGTCATGAGAAAGAGTGATGGACCATGACAGGGTGACTTTTTTTCTTTCTTATTAATGGATGTTCATTTTATCTCTTCCCACTCCCAGAGTGAGGGCCCGAGGAGAATTCTGAGCTCAGGTACAGGGTGATTTACATGTCAGTGTGGCACAAGCAGGCTGCAGTCACAGCCAGTTATTTATTCTGCTCTAACTGAAATGGCATAATTATATCTGCCTTTCACTTCTGACATTCACTGGTTGCTATTCAGGGAATAAAGGAGCAACAATAAACCCACCAAGACCAAACAGAGCAGAAAGTCTTGTTGGCAAGGGTATCCATGTCCCTGTCAGCCCCATGGAATAGCCAGCAGAAAACAGCAGCAATATTTATTTGTTTGTTTGTTTGTTTATATATTTATTTGTTGCTTTGCCCAACACAAAGAAAAAGCACATGATCAAAACTGAAGGTACCAGGATGTCATGGAGGAGTTGCCAGGGGCCTGACCAGCCCATGGACCCCCATCCTCAATGGGGAAAGAAATCTTTAACACATCAGGAATGGCCACAGGGCTCTGCAGAGTAGAAGGAAGGGCAAGAGGGGGCCAGGGGTGCTCTCCAGGAGATTTTTGGAGTGAATTAAGAACAATGTGATGCAGGTAATGGCTAAGAACAAGCGAGGCTTTGTTGGAATGTAGTTCATTTCCCACTTCAGTTATAAAGTCCCTTACAGTTTGGTTCAGCTGTTCCATTTGGGCTGTTCAGAATATCTGTGTGAGACTGGTTTGATACAGCATCTGTCTGTGGGAGGTACACACTCACCTGGAGGTCAGGCAGCATCTCAGATGGCATTAAATGGTCACATTTGAGCAGCAGGCCTGAGTCTGTATCCCAACAGATCAGGCTCTCTGTGTGAAAAGAGACTTATCATCTAAGAGCTTTCAGTCATGTGATGTGAGGATAAATTAATATTTGCCAGATGACTGCCCTAATAGGTAGATCAGTTCATTAAATTATCTGAAACATAATTTTTTTTTCCTTTTTAAACTTATTTTTGTACATTTCAAATAGATATGAATGGTTTCTTTACAAAACTGAAGTGCCGTGGTAACTTAAAATTTATGTCAGAACACTAAAGTAATTTTGGTTCTTTGATATGTTTCAGCTTTGACTGCCAAACACTCAGCAAATTGCAGTGAAGTAAAAATGTGAGGATAATATGTCAGAGCCTACCCAGGCATCCTGTTTCAGAGCAAGGGGCAAGAATAAGCCCCCATTCCACATTAAACTTTCCATCTTCAAAATCTGGCAAACACAACCCTTGTATTTGGCTGCACAAAAGGGAGTTTTCCTGTCAGCAAACAACCCCCTCTGTGGATTTCAATTACTTGAGAAGAAGCAAGACAACTTGGCATTTGACTTTTCTTTTGAAATTCTTAGAAGCCAGATGTCAGGGAACTGTACTTTAGCAGCCCTATTACAGTTCACTTTATATGTCAAGTTCTAATTATGGGTCACATTTTAGCATCTCTCAGAGGTTAATATGACTGCAGAGCATAATAGGCATGTGTCAGTGGGTTATCAAAAGCACTCACAGTATTTCATGACAGCTTAGCATGCAGGCTAGAAAAGATGTTACCTCTCAGCCAATTTTTCAGCTGGTAAACTTAAGAAACAGCACTGACCTCATTGGAGATAGACTGAGTCCCATTTGCTGCTTAAGTGCCTTTTCATTTGTCTGCTGTGCTCAGAAGCAGAGCAGCTGTGGATGCTTGTGACACACTCTTCATTAACCAGCATACAAATGCAGAAGTAGCTGGGGGCTTTGTTTGCTCGTTAGTTTTAAATTTGTTTCCCAGAGGTAAAGTGTTGCCTTGGAAGATTTTCATTTCTGTGCTTTATGGGCCAGTTTTTGTTGCTCCTCTGAAGAAGAAAGCTTTCCACATGGTAAAAGTGTCAGCACACAAGTAAAACAACTTGCAGTTTTTGCTTTGGCTTTGTTTCTTGCCAGTTAATGGGGAAAAACTTTTCTCAACAGCCTCTTATTATGAGCTTGAGACATTCTGAAATTAGAAATAGAAGTGAATTTTACATGGCATGTTGAAATATTTTTTCCATGGAGGATTTTTGTTTTCAAAATACTTAGGGTTTCTTCATGATTGCTCAATTTCTCATGCCTTCTCCTTTTCAATTTAAAGCAATAATATCCCAGAAATAATTGATAGAAAAATTTAGTTACATATATCTGTGACTTATTTGCCATTTCTTTTTTTTTCTCTTTTTATTTTTTTAATCAAAATACATTCTTTTCAGTGTTTCTAACTATAAAAGGCATTGCCATTCCTCTGCAAGCAGACCTGTAGAAAAAAATTGCTAATTGCAAAAAGTAGAATGGAAAAACAACTAAATTTTTTGATTTTGCCTTTTTTGTTTTGTG
>VZRH01000165.1:149532-204543 GCA_013397555.1 Urocynchramus pylzowi | reverse complement strand
TGTTTGGTTTTTTTTGTTTTGTTTTGTTTTGTTTTTTTGCCATATCTTCTTCTCAGATTTGAAGCCTGTGAGGTTAAAGGAGGATTCTAATTACACCCTCCAGGGTAGCCTCATTTGAAGGCTAGGACCAAAAGCTTTGATTTCAGGTCACTCCCTATGTAGCTGCCTTTAAAGTTCATCTAAATTAACATTCAGTGATATTTTTGGCAGCTTTGACTGCCAGGAAAAATCATTGCAGTGGAATAATAATGCAAATAAACTTTGCATAGTCCCATTAAATCATTAAATGCCACATTGTTCTGTAATGGGAGTGACATTTCGTTATTTCTAGAGCGACTCTGCTCCCTGGCAGTTTGATGGTGTTAATGCTGGTGGCAGAGCACAGTAACACTGGAAAAAGAAACTAAGGGGTCCTAGGGCTCCTATGATGCCTGCAGATACATGAAATTACTCAAAAATACAGACCTAAAGGCATCATAAAATCATTTTGCTGGGCTTTTTCAAGTGTGTTCAAACATTTGGTCCAGATTGTCAATGTTACTCTATTTTGAATTTGTCATCTTTCCATTCAAATCAAAAAAAGAAAATATTACTCAGCTGTTATCTGGAGAAAATACTTCAGCTTTTAGATGTGGGGAATTTTTGGTTTATTGCTCCATATTTTTATCCACATAAGAAATGTGGTGGGGAAACCTTTGTAAATACATCACACCATACACTTGACTGTATAAACCCTGGAACCAAAATAAACAAAAAACCTCCATCTATTTTACTTTTAAACACAGCTCTCTGAAGTCAAAGGATTTAATCTGAGAAGAAGGAAAATTCTTAAGAGGTATGAGGGCATGACTGTATTCTTCTTATGAAGTGTTTAAATGTTTATTTAAAAGAGAGGGGAAAGGGAGAATTATTAAAGTATGACAATTTAAAAAGCAGCTTAGGAAAATCAGTGAGATCTCACCATGCAAATAAAAAAGGCATGTCCTAGGGGAGTAAGCAGAGAGAACTTCAAAAATTAAACCCACTTTTTCTCTGGGTGCAGTGGAAATGCTTCTTTGAAGGAACATTCCTCTGCAGGACCTTCAAGAACAGCCAGAGTTTAGATGGCTTTAACATTCATTCAAATGGACTGAGACAGAATAAAGGGGAAAAGACCTTATGTTTATTATCAGTCCCTTTTCCTGAATCATGAATGGTGGCACAGAAAGAAATGGCCCCATGTTGCACCAGGAGAGGTTTGGATGGAGTTTTTGGAGGAGTTTCTTTGCCAACAGTGTTGTTGAGCCCTGAAACAGACTGCCCAGGGCAGTGGTTAGGCCATCACCCCAGGGGTATTGATATACAGATGTGACACTTAGGGACAGGGTTTGGGGTGGGGTTGGGGCTGTTGGGTTGGACTCAGTGATCTTTACTGATTCTATGACCTCAAGTTTCCTGAGACTCAAAAGTGCAAGCACAGATCTGCAGATCAGAAGGGGCCATTCTGCTGACAGGTCATCGAGCCAAGCAGGGATCTCAGCTGGTGTTTCCAGCCATGAGGAAAAATATTCTCTACACTACCAGTGAGAACAGAATTTCCCTCACAAAAGAAGCCCAGAGCCAAAGTATGAAAGCAGCAACTTGGGCAGCCAGTTCCCTGTTAAACACCTTCTGAAAATTTCAGCCTGAAGGTTTCCAGGTAACTGTTTGCAAATCCTGCCCTTTGGCTGAGGTGCCTTGTTCCAGACTTTCAATCCCCCAGCACTGGTATGTCTTTCCTTACTCATTTTGTGTTTATCTTTCCAGTGGTGAATCATGTCCTGTACCATGGATTTCCTTGGGTTATGATATTTTTTTCCCATTTTAATGCCAAGGCACAGCTTCACCCTTATTCCCAGTGCCCTACAGCCAGCTCTAGTGCTTTAGTGCTCAGTCCCTGTTGCTGAGAAAGAAAATTTGATCTGTAAACTTATTGAGCTGGATAGAACTTTTAAACTGCTTACCTATTTTTGAATGACTACAAACTGTAAGCATTATTTATACCCCTTGCAATTAGAAAAGGGAAAACATTCCCCTAATGTCAAAAATTATCCAGTATTTAGAGTGAAGCTATGTATCCAGGAGAGTCACTGGAAATTGGAAGAAGCTGTATACCTGTCCACTCACACAGACTTTTGGGGTCTAAAAACTGTGGGTAAGATCTTTTTCTGGTTTTTTGGCTTATTTTTGCCTTGAATTAGAAGACTGAAATCAAAAGTTCTGAGAAATTCTAGCTCCACCACAAGGAGTTAAAATCTCTTTTTCACAGAAAAGGACAAACAAAAGAAAAACTTCTGAGGGTTTTTAAAATAGAGGTTGACTTGTCAAAATCTGAGAATACTGATCTTGTATAAGGCTGATAATAGCAGACTGACTACTCACAGAAAATAATGCAAATTAAAATGAAAATAAATGTTAAAGGCAGTTATGGTCACCTGCAACTAACTGGCATTTTATGGACCACTTGTGAGCCCTCAAAATTGCATAAGCTTTAATTTCACTATGATTTCCAAGGGCTTGAAAGAAAAATTCAATAGCTGGCTAATCCACTTGAGTTTGTGGGATGATGCTGAGTAGAATTGGGTCATGAGATCCAGCTTTAAACCACAGATCTGTGTTTCTGTGATAATTTGACCTACATTTGTACACAAAGCCAGAGACATACCTTCTCAAAATCTTTGTTGACATGGGAGTGTAGAGGCTCCAGTGAACCTTAGATTATTTGACTCTGGTCCTCAGCCTGCTTGACCATGGGCCATCCTGCAACACTGCCTGCCCTGTGTGGCTAAAGAATGAGAGGTTGCAAACCAGGCAGAAGTTATACAGCTCTTCTGATGAGACACTTCTTCAAAATAAAATAGACAAGGATGTCAGTAAAAAAAATAATAACCAAAATGGTTTTTCCCCTTCAGATCTCACAAGGTTATCAAAGAAAGCAGGTAAGCACAGGCCTTTGGAATTTATTGATCTCTGTGCTTTCTTAGTGCAATTCCATACCTTATGTCGAGGTTCTTCCACCTTTCAGTCCTGTCATGTCAATGTCTGAGGGAAGGTACTGGGTAATAAAATTAATAGAACAACTCAACTGTTTCTAACCCAGCTACTAAGACCACTCAAAACCATACATTTTAGCCATGTGAAAAGAAGACTTTTCTGAAGAATGTATCTACCTATTTAAAACCAGTTTTCTGTGAGCATTAGATGGTTGATGGTCCTGCCATGGTCCAAAAAGTACCACGCACTTTGGGCTGAGGATTGTACTTAGATGCTTCATCCTTGTATTTCCCAGTTGCTGTGCTCCTCCTTCCCACTCCCTAATGTGAGATGATGAGTGCAGTAGTGCAGTCCCAGACCACTTCACATCCTTATGGCAAGGGAATTAGAATCCTCCTGGCTACAGCAGAAGCCTAGCACAGAGTACAGCTCTGCTCATATATTCCATTCAAGTGTCAGCCAAAAACAGTGTCCTTGAGTTCCACTATATTTGTCTAATTCCTAAGGCTTGCTGATTTCAGTACATGGTGTGAGTATGAAATCAAAATTACCCCTTATGTATCTGAAAAACCACGTCATTCTTCAATTAGGCAGAGATTTCTCTCATGACTGGCATCAGTAACAACCTGTGCTCAGTGCCATGGAATGCCCAATGCAGCATTGCCAAAAAACACACACGGAAAATTACCTCAGTGGTCAAAACTCAGCCAGCTGGAAGCCTTCAGGTCTGCAATATCATTCAAAGTGACAGGACAAAAATGTTTGACCTGATCTGTCACATTACAGCACTCAACATCTATTTATGACTGTCTGACTCCATCCCTTCGGACAGCTTCTCACGCCTCCCGAGACGCCAGGATGTCCCACATTGTTTCTGGGTGTTGATCCTCTGGTGCTGGAAGAGTGGCTCTGAAAAACAGGCACAGGTCTTCACCTGAGAGAAAATTTTAAAAATTACTGAGGTTCAGAGAACCAGGAGCATTGAAGCACCTCAACTGCTTGTGTTGTTTATGAAGCAAAAGCCTGTTTTCAAGTGTAACTGAGAGTCAGAAATCCAGTCCCTGTTGGCTTTCTTTACAAAATGAAGCAGGATTTTCAAAATGGTGCCTGTATGGAAATGAAGTCCCAAATCCTGATTTCTTGGGTTACTCAAACTGCCATTTGCAATAAATAGCTAGAGCTGAGAGGCAATATTCACTTAGAGCTGGACAATAGTCTGAGGAAACCTGATCTTTTTCGCCTGCAGGCAGCAACCTTGCAAAAAGTGAACACACTTATGAGGCCCCAAGGACAGTGGTGCTTGTCTGGTCCAACATGTTTTTCAAGGAGCAAAGAATCTTGTAACTATCTTAAATGTTAGGAAATTACTGAACCAAGCTCCTTTTCCCTCTGCTCCCTTGTTACTCACCTTTCTCTTTCATTAAAAACTTACTTGTCAGTTCTCATGCCTTAACAAATGGAGAACATGGGCTATGGGCTTCAACAGTTCCAAAATGGGCAGGAATGCTGTATGAAGGTGTCCTCTCCCTGTGCTGCTCAGTCTTCTCCAACAGAGCTGATGTCAAACCAGTTGAAGGACAAATTCTCCTGCTACTCTGGAAAAACAGAAAAAAACTGTTGTTTTCATGGGTTTAGAAACTTAGCAATATCTTTGTCACTTGTCACAATAATGTAAATTGAGTTGGCTTCAAATTTGGCTCATGCTTGGGGGGCAAAGGAGAAAAGGAAACACCCACCTATAAGAATCAGGTTCTCATCCAGTATAAGTTGGTTTGGAATTGACACAGCTGTCATGTTAGGACCAGAAATCATGGGCACAAAAGCCAAAATTGCAGGGAGAGACATCTCTCATCTTTGAATTCTTTTAATAAAAAAATTTAAACATGATCCTCCAAAAATAGCATGTATGTGCTCATGGTGCAACTGGGAAAATATCCACATTGTAGGAAAAGAAAAGGAACTATCTCTTCAAAATTCTATTTCAGACATAATCATGACAGCTGCTAAATTACCCATGAAAGACAGAAAAATGAGGAATCATTTCAATACAGCTCACAAACTGTCGTTCACCTCTTTCTCAGTTTCCAAAGAGTTAAATGAAATGTTCTTTTAGCTGATGTACAAAGGCTAAATAAACCCTCATAGTGTGTCTGTGCACCTCTGCTAATGATATTAGTCCTCCTAATCTACAAGTGGTCAGGTGTTGAACTCGGTACATTTGAATCTTTCTCAGTGGAGAGCACTTGAGAACAATTGTTCCTAAGCTTGACTGGTTTCATTTTGCTGAACAAAGAAAGAAAAGAAAAAGAGAAAAAGAACAAAACAAAGAGATTAAAGAAGAGAAGGAGAAGGAGAAGGAGAAGGAGAAGGAGAAGGAGAAGGAGAAGGAGAAGGAGAAGGAGAAGGAGAAGGAGAAGGAGAAGGAGGAGGAGAAGGAGAAGGAGAAGGAGAAGGAGAAGGAGAAGGAGAAGGAGAAGGAGAAGGAGAAGGAGAAGGAGAAGGAGAAGGAGAAGGAGAAGGAGAAGGAGAAGGAGAAGGAGAAGGAGAAGGAGAAGGAGAAGGAGAAGGAGAAGGAGAAGGAGAAGGAGAAGGAGAAGGAGAAGGAGAAGGAGAAGGAGAAGGAGAAGGAGAAGGAGAAGGAGAAGGAGAAGGAGAAGGAGAAGGAGAAGGAGAAGGAGAAGGAGAAGGAGAAGGAGAAGGAGAAGGAGAAGGAGAAGGAGAAGGAGAAGGAGAAGGAGAAGGAGAAGGAGAAGGANGAAAGAGAAGGAGAAAGGGAAAGAGAAAGAGAAAGAGAAAGAGAAAGAGAAAGAGAAAGAGAAAGAGAAAGAGAAAGAGAAAGAGAAAGAGAAAGAGAAAGAGAAAGAGAAAGAGAAAGAGAAAGAGAAAGAGAAAGAGAAAGAGAAAGAGAAAGAGAAAAAGAAAAGAAAAGAAAAAGAGAAAAAAAGGAAAAGAGAAAGATGAAACAGGTTTCATCTTTCAGATTCTGTGAACTAGGCAGCTGAAAGGAAAGAGGGATAGGTAGAAGCCTGGGCTGTTTAATCTCATTGCTTCAAATCCGTGTCAATACTCTTGTGTGTGAACTTTCAAAGCCTGCTTCTCATGAAAGGGACATTCTCTCCTCTTTTAATTCTGCAGGGAAAATCTGAGTTCTGCCCACTCAGTGAATTCCTAATATGATAAACAAATATTTAGAATCTCTGGACATTTTATGCTGATCTTTCTCTTCCTAAGGACAAAGTAACCAGGTTTAAATTGTCTCTAGATATGAAATCCCTGGGGAAGTGTTTACACTATGGAGAAGTGAACGTGCAAATTGACTACCAAGATTAAAACACATGGGATCCTTTAAGAAATGGATTGCAGAAATCATATCCAAGACAGTAGTTGACTGAGCTTTTATACCTGCCAGCCCAGCACATTTTCCCTTGTTCCTGGAGGAGATTTAAGCAGAAATGAAGAGAGAATCAGTCTGCATCCAGCCATGAGGAAGTAAGCCAGCACTTGAAACAAAGCAAGCCTGCTTGGTTTCTTTCCTGGTGTTGCTAAGGCACACATTTGCCTTCTCCAGCCCTTTCTACAAGCAATTTCTCTCCTTCTCAAACACAAACCTCTGCAAGACATGGTGTCTGCATAGAACCTCAAATAAGCATTTTAAAAACATTTTAAACTGTGGAAGGGAGGAGAAGCACTAAGAAGGGCTTATTGCTGAGTGCCATTAACTTGTTTTATCAGCCATAAGCTGTGGATTTTAGTCTTCCAGTTCCAACACAATGCTGTTTAAAATTATCTTACTTTGTTTTTTAGTACTGGTTACCTCTGGTGGAACAATTGTATGGGCTATTGCAATTTCCAGCTTCTAGAACATCCATACCCAGAGAATATTATAGTACACTGAGATTCATGTAAATTGACATGAATTTGACATTTTCAGCTGCACACACAAGTGAAAAATAGATTACATATAGTCTCTGATTCACATCTAAGCTAAGCTAAAATGAGGGCTTAGGTAAAGAAGGGGCACGAGGAGTGAAATTTAAGAGTAAATGAAGCCAGCAAAGTGGGTGCAAAGCTAAACTGAAGCTGAGCTGAAGGTGATAGCCTGGAATTTTGCTGAGTTTGGAAAGCAAGAATGGAGAGTTCAAATATAAGGTAGTAAGTCACCAGACTCCTTGAGGGACTTTAAATCAGAATTTTTGCAACGGAGATGAAAATAGTAATGTCCCTTCCCACATGGGCTTTGAAGATTTGACTTCTACAGAAACTTTCCCATAGTGATGTTGTTCTGGTTAATAAAAAATAGAAATAAATGTGCTGACTGTCTTATTATCAGTTCTGATTTTTTCAGGTCACCTGATTTTTCTTAATTTTTTTCCCCCTTTTTTTTTAATCAAATATTCTTGGTTTAGTAGTGTGACTTGTCCAAACAACATACTCACAGCTGTAGCTCCCAATGAAGTTGTCCACACTAGGCTTGAGCCAAAAGAAAAAATAATCTCTGAAGCCCTGTGTCCATTTTGAGTAATTGCACCACATTTGCCTTGCAAATCTGGTTAGATTTTGAAGTATGACAGATTCAGATTCAAGTTCCATCTTTTCCTGGCTCTCAGTATCTGAAATGAATGTCTCTACTCTTCAAGAATCCACAGAGAGTCAAAATAGAGCAGCTCTTGTTCTGCTGCAGTGTCACCAACAGATGGTCTATCAAATATTTACACTTCTAAACCAATTAAAGCTACCACCAAGTGCTTTTCTTGCTAAAGCACCCTTTATAAAATATTATTGAGCCATCTCTAAAAGCCAAGCACATAATTAAACCCTTTGCATTGGTGCAATGTGCCTGTTCAGTCCTTCAGTCCTCCTTTAAGATGTGATATACATCCCATCAGCCACGTGAAAAATTCAAGGGCTATGACCCATTCCCAGCACATATGGTTTGCTATTTAATCTTCCATAACCAAGACAAGTGTCCTCCTGGAAATAAGGAAAATACATTTATCATTAAATCACAGTTTTATAAGCATGTTGTTAAATAGTTTAACAGCTTGTCTGTCACAAAGGAATAATCATGTATGGATATGAAACTCTGAGCAATATTTTCTATCCAAATATTGAAGGAAGAAGTGAAGGGGAATAATTTTACTTGTTTTCATGATCAAGTTTTCTGATTTTTAAGAGCCCATCATATGGTAGGGCTGAAGAGCAGCAATTAAAAATGCTTCAAGTAGTAAAAGAAATTCTACTTTAAAAGTAAAACAAATGCAGCCATAAATCTGTGGTGCTAGTAGTACACTCTTACATACACTTTTCCCACAGCCTGAGAATGCCACAGTTTAATGATTGATTTTTAAAAAGCTGCCAATAATAGAATATGATGTCACTGTGTTTCCATACTGTTTATCTCAAAGCTATGCAGAGACTCAACTGGACTCATGAATGTGTTTGAAGTAGGGCAAAATTAGGATGGGCTGGAAATATTTTGGGCAAATTTAAGCAACCAATCCTTCAGTCACATCTGTCCACTGGGAACTAAGAAATTATATCTTCCTCAGATCAATCACCCATGCATTCACAAACCTGCATATGCCATGAGTATGAAAATTAAGTTTTCTAAAGACTATTTCAACTGCTAGGTGGTACCAATACCTGTTTTCTCTGCACTACTGCCTTTTATTGGGCTTAACTACACTGTTGTCTTCCCTTATTATTTTGATTTGGTTCCTTCCTCAGCCTTGCCTGCCAGTTCACTTACCCTTACCTTGTACAAACATAGATTTCAGTTTGGGAAAAAAAAATATTGCATGATTTGATAGTGACACATTTAAGATCTTGGAAGTTAGCAAAGATTTGAGTCTGACCACTGAGAATAGCACAGGGAAAGGAGTAGACAGAAAAAGCCTGTTTGTCCTCTGCATCCTAGGAAGTCAAACAGACCACACCCAATTTGCACACCAATTGCAGTATGACTTTCCCACAAGGTTTTTGACAGCTTTACAAGACATTTATACACATTAGAAAGGTTAATACTCCTACTTCAGCAATTATACATCACATATATCCATTTCTGCAGGACCTGATCCTGTTAAGACCCTAAGTTTCTGTTTTAAAATGGAGTTTAACCATTCTGAAGTTGAAGAAGCTTTGCCTGCTCTATTTCAAGTGTTTTCTGTGTCATCCTGATTTATCCCAACTGACAAAAGCAACATCAATTTCAGCCCATATTAGACTTTGGTTTTTTCCACTCTTTTAATTAATTTGATCATCTGGGCTGTTTCTTTCAGGAGCTAAGGCTTTGCCCACAATTCTTTGAAGTGCCATTTCTGATTATTAAATTTTTTTTTTTTTTGCCTGTGGATCAAAATTTGTGGCAAAGAAGGTGCCTCCTTCCTCCAGTTCAGAAGTGAGATGTGTCAGTACCTTAAGGGGTTCACTTGCCTGTGGGTGCCCAATTCTCTTCACCAGCTGTGAAGGCATTGCTGCATTGCTCACAGCCTTGTTTGGTTTTGGAAGGATATTGATGGCTTGAAAACTCTTCAGGGGGAAATATGTATCCATGAAGCAGTGTTAAATACCCACCACATCTTCTCTCAAACTTTGCAATTCTGTCATAGATTTTGGCACCTACACAGATTGTTCAGGTGTACAGACAGCTGTGGGTCTGCCAGTTCAGGGAAAAAAAAAAAAAAAGAGGTGGAAAATATATTATTGATAATATGAGAATATATTATTGGTAATATGGGTACCTTTAATTGGTGTTCAAATTCCTCTCTACCAGTCAGTGCACCATGTGTCATTCACATTGACCAGAGAATACTATTGCCAGGCATCTGAGATGGATTTTTTGGGTTGTACTGCAACCTAAAATAAAATCCAACACAACACCCCACATCAACATTGGGTCTGGCAAAAAGAACATATGCTTTTTTTGATCTGATGGCATAAAGCACAAATTTCACAAACTTTCTCCTCCACCAGGATCTTTTGGCCTTTAAATTGCAAAATCTTGTTTTAAAGAAAAATAGGTATATGGTGTTCAAGAGGAAAAACAAAAAAATTACCTGATTGGTTTTTTATAGCAGAGAGAAGAAACAAGAATTTTAGAAAGGGTTTTGGTTCTGATGTTTATTTTAACTTAGTCACAGAGTTGAAAAAAAAAAAAACCCAAAAAACAAAAAAACCAAAAAATTACTGGCAAATATTTTCTGTAATTTATCATCTTATTTGCTGGGTTTTTTTAAAACTAAATTTATGAGAAGACGTTTTGAAGAAAATATCACAAATATTTCTGTCATTTGGCTGAGTCTTAGTCACTCATATCTCTGTTCANCCAAAAAATTACTGGCAAATATTTTCTGTAATTTATCATCTTATTTGCTGTTTTTTTTTTAAAACTAAATTTATGAGAAGACGTTTTGAAGAAAATATCACAAATATTTCTGTCATTTGGCTGAGTCTTAGTCACTCATATCTCTGTTCAGTTACAGCAGCAGTAGTGTCTCTGCCAAAAAGTTTATCCTCTTCCTTACCACAGTCTGTCCTCAGCTCAGCCAGCTACTTTTAGCTGGCTGAATTAAAAACAAAATCACTAAAGTATTTCCAAAATCTCTGAAGAACATCAGGACTGTTCCCACCCCTGTTTCTGATCAGATAATTTTATTTCTGTTTAGGAGCCTGTAAGATATGTGATAATCCTGACACTGGATGGATCTGCCACTGCTATCTTCAAAATCTTTGTCAGTCAAGCAGCTAAGGTGTCTAAAAATAGAGCTTCTCATGTATAAATCAACAAAAAGACAATAATAGAAAAAGAAAAACTGTTTATATGTGTGGGGGGCATAAATTAGGGGAAAGATGTTGCAGTAACTTCAATATTTGTGATCACAGGGATGTGATACCAATCCAGACACTGAATTGCCATGGAGAAGGAGTTCTCATAGGCACTGATGTGGAACATGGAAATTATATGCTTTCCTTCCACTAACATACTTTCAAGAACAGCATGACAAAATCACTGCCTGGAACATCCTTTTCTTTCCAGTCTTTCAGCTCAGCTGACTTCTAATTTTCACAAGCAGGAGAAGTCTCACAAGCAGCAGCCAGAGCTGTAAGTAAGCCAGACCCAGACACACACACACTGCTCATTTCTGGGAACGTTCCTTCTGTTGGCAGCAATGCTTCTGTCTGTTACCCTAGACAGCAAGAAAAGAAAATATCATGTTTATACAGAGGCATAAGTCAGGTCATACTCCTGCCTATCCCATTCAGTATTTGCTGCTGGTACATATATTTCAGTTTTATAGCAAGCATGCTCTTATTAAAGGTTAACCAATGCCATGTATGGAGAAAAGAATTAAAAGTATGTAAAGAGGATTGAAAATAAAGAAAAGAAAAGAAAAGAAAAGAAAAGAAAAGAAAAGAAAAGAAAAGAAAAGAAAAGAAAAGAAAAGAAAAGAAAAGAAAAGAAAAGAAAAGAAAAGAAAAGAAAAGAAAAGAAAAGAATTTGACCGATAGTGAGATACTAGGTTTTAAATTCCACAGGATTTTACTTGTTTAAGGAAAAAGCTACAGCCAAAGAAAAATGCATTGGAAAGCCAAGAGTCCAGACAGTAATATAGACCATCTCATAATAACAATGATGATAAACTTAGAATACTACCTGGAAATGCAAACTTTTGTAATGCTCAGGTGTTTTCTGTGTCTTGCTACTGCTCTTTGATACAATAAAGTTATGTGCAAAAAAAAAAAAAAAAAGGTTTGTTGGATGAATTTTTTTTTTTAATAAATGAGAGAAATTTAAATTCAGTTTTAATGAGAGAAACTGAGATTTTCTCACAAAATATTTTTTCACATTTTAGACCACTCCTATATGCTGTTACAAATATTCATTTCCTCATCATGAATAGCACTTGGACAATCTACATCAGAATGTACAACCAGAGTTTAATGATCCTCATACCTGGGATTGGAAGGAATTTTTTTAAAATACTTGGGATTTCTTGTGATTTTAGATGAGCATTTTGTAGCTATTCCTCATAATTGTAGAGGCAGCAAGACCCTTTCCTACTCTTTCTTATCCTATTTTCACTTTCTTGTTCTCTTCTAAATGAAATTGTTTAGCTGGGAGTTTAACTAATACATCTCTTCATAATTAGCATCATTTACAAGATGAGGTGGAAATAAGGCTCAGGAGTGACTTCCAGCAGAGAGGTTTTTTGCTGTGGTATGGTTTCTCCTGAAGATTAATGACTCCTTGGAAAAATGTTTGGCAGAGACATGACATCCCTGGAATTACTGGGAAGGAGAAGAAACAGATGCTGTATTACAAACAGGCATCCACTTTTGTACAAGGATGAAGTACAACCACTGTTTCACTAATCTTATCATCTGATAAGCCAGGTTTTAGGAATCAGAGGGAGCACAAGATCCTTCACGCAGATCATACTCAAATAAATCTGTTGAACTTTATTATCCCTATTGCTTAATCAGCATGTCATTATACTGTTGACAGATAAGGATTTGAATGATCAAACTGGCTGCAAATGGCAGAATTGCCACAGAGGGCAACAGGCATTTTGATTTCTTTGGTGTTTTGAGACTTTCTTGCCTGAGGACTGCATTATGGACACATTTGATGCATTTCTTCTATTGTTTTTTACTTGAAAGAAAATTGGACTATTAACAGCATGAGAAAGGAGGGTCATTAGATGAGTTGAAATTATTAAGGAACATATTTCTCCTATGTGATAATACTTTGAATTATGAAACAGCTAGTTCAAAAAGACTAGTGACTTATCACTTCCATTTAGCTCTATATTTTTATAGTCCCAGGAATACAATGCTCTTGGATAATCAGTACAGGTCATTTAACACATTTGAACAGACAATAAAATTTAATATGTACCTGAGCAGTCTGTCCAGATTTTCTTTTCCCTTTCCATACATGCTAATATCTTTTGGACCACGCAGATAAGTTTGATTTACCTATGAAAAATACATTCCAAATGTCAAAACAGACTTCAAGTGCCACATAGTTTCACCTGTCTCACAATGACAGGTGAAAAGATGGTAAGACTCCCTTTCACTGGGGTTCAGGTGAGAGCAGCAGACTCATCAGCTGGGTGTTTAATAGGTTTCCAAAGGAAGGTGTTCCCTTAATGTAACACTAACCTCAACCTTCAGAAGTCCTGATCAGTCTGGGCTCCCAGAGAACCCCCAGAGGCTTTGGAAGCTCAGATCTCCCTGAGAAGCATAGGATCACTGGCTAAAATTGAGCCCCCAAGGAATGATGTGCCTCAAACCAGGAAATGACACTTTCTGAAGTTGAATCATCAATTAGGGATGATTAATTTTGCAATTAAACCAGAATTTTATTATGTAACAAGCAAAAGCCAGGGATATGATAGTGGTTAGCATAAATTATTGTAGATAATCATCCATGCAGGCACTGTGTTTCTGGAAAGAACTCCAGAATACCATAAAGTCCCTGCCTTTGCTCTGAAAAAGCATCAAGTATATCTGAGCCACAGCTGACAAATTTGTCTTAATGTGTTCTATAAACTCTAAGAGATTCAACATTTCTACCTCACCTCTTGCAGACCTTTTTTTTACTTTGGGTGTTTTCCCAGTACCTAGTCTGATTACTATTTGTTACAAGTTCAGCTGAATTTTTTCTAGTCCTGTACCTGGAGGACAACAGATATCTGTCTTCTCTCTAGCAGCCTTTTATATACTGGAAGGCTACTAGAGAATAAAATATTTTATGTATCAGACGATGCATTTTGTCTAATTGCTGAAAATGTCTCATAATTTTGCAGCTGGAAAGAAAACTAATATAGATACTGGCATTATTTGACCCCAATCCTTCTTTAAAGCCATTGCCTCCTTCATAGAAGAGAGGGAATGATAAAAATAACTTCTATTGCATTCATATCTATGTTTATTTTTATTTATATATATATAATTTCAACAAGGAACTTGCAAAAACACAGACATGTAAAAGGAGCTCTCAATTCAACTGATACAACCTGTCAGATAAACTATCACCAGTGAATACTCTGTGAGATCTAAAAACTGAGCATATTGGGAATTACAGACATGTGTGATTCTGTTGAAAAACAAACAAACAAAAAACAGCTGAGAAAGCTCATATTCACATGTGATTTGAAGAAAACCAGAGTGCTCAGCATAGCTGGCAGCATCTCATTTGCTGGTTTACAGTGAGTACATTAAAAAATTCATGCTGCATTTATGCTGCTGGGTCTGTTCTGGGAATATATTTCTAAGCTTCAGAGATCCACCACAGAAAAATAATTTCCTCTTGTGGACAAACGATGAACCCTTCTGGAAGGGTTTCCTGGCAGCAAATTGCAAAGGGGGTGCAATTTAAAGCAAGGTAAGTTATTTGGCTTAAATTAAATACAAGTCTACCCAGGGCTTTCATGAAATAGAAGAAAAACTTCAGACATCCAACCCAAGCATCTGTTTCCATGGGTTTTTTTTAGTAGGGGAGTTGTTCTAGACACAGTTTTGTTGTTTTGCTATTATTATATCAGCTGAAATCATAACAGAGAAAGTTGTATGAAGAAACTGGCCATAAGCTAATGCATAATTAAGTTCCTAGCACGCAATAATTTCCCTGCTGATGTTCACAGAGGAAAATACTGATAAGAATAATGCAGTTTTACAGACCAGGAAATAAGCTGATTGCTCACAGAAGTAAAGGCACCTGGAGAAAGGAAAAAACCAGCTCTTATCTGAGAAGGCAGAGCAGGTGTAGTGAAATACCTGGGAGCTGATCCTGTTGTAGCCAGCAGTTCCTGTGAGCAGCAAATCTATCCATCAGGGAACTGGCCTGAAATAAAGAGTGAGATGGCCTACTTTGGGTATGTGAGGTGAATGGAAGTGAAAATAGGGCATTTTCAGGGATATCTAAATAGGAAGCAGATTGACCAGGTATGTTTACCTTTCCTTTGTTGCACACAGTTGCCTCAAGTAGCACTGATTGAAGAACCATCCCTGGTGATAATCTCCTGCAAGTGCAGCAAAAATAATCCCCTCCCGTGCTGTTCTTTGTCACTATACTTTTCAAAAGATATTTAGGGAGGTTCTTTTTAACCTTGAGGAAAGTAATTTTGCTAACCTAAACAGCTTAGCACAGAATAGCATTATTTTTATATTTAATAGCAAGATGAATGGTTTCTTACAACAACTTCGGGTTTCTTTAAAGAGAAAAAATTACATATTTCAAGACTGATTTTTTCCTAAGAAGCATTTTCATTGTGAAAGTCTAGTAATTTTAAATAGATGAAAAGTTTGCATTCTCTCAAAAGAAAAGGAGATATTGATTTTTAGTTTAAGTATAATACTTTTTCTCCCTTTTTTCATTTTTCTTTTTGTTAAAAAATTAAGCAGAGCATTTTCAGTTTGTCTTGACTTGAGCTACTTTTATAGATGTTGAGTCTTTTCATAGCCAATGAAGTGAAAATTCTGTTCTATTACTACCATAGAAGTTTGAGTCAACAAGTTGAAAGATCATTTTTCCAAGGTTACAGTGCAGAAGTCCTCTCCTCTAGACCACTGACAATCTGAAGAGATGAGCAAGATCTCCTTGTTCTGTCAGCAGCAACTGCAAGGAACAACTGAAAAGTCCAAAATCTAAGGAATGGAACTGGACTCATTCTACCTCTTCAGTTCAGTAGAAGGAGAAAAGGAGAAAAACACCACAACAAACAGAAATGCAATCAGAAATGCAGTGATATAGCAGAAGTTTCACATATGTTTTTCCCAAGGTACAGTCTGAATTGCATCTGACCCTCTCTGTGGGCTGACTGAAACTTTCAGGGATGATGAAGCCTGAAGGAACGTGAGAATTCAAAAGAAGATTTTTTTTCTAGCCATATAATTTTACCACTTCCTGACAAGCAAACACCATCAGTCATACTTTAGTTTATTCAGGTATTAGGTGCTCAGTCAAGAATGATTTGGTTATATCATTTTCAATAATGTATATACTGTGATAAATTAATATCATATAGATATATATTTATAATTAGTATCATATATATATTTTTCAATATATTTGAAAAGACTGGACACTTTTGTCAAGACTAGATAGTACTGTTTCATTTCAAAATCACTGGTAAATCTACTTGTTCTCTGATGCTGATGACGAAGGTATGGCCCTAAGTACTATTGTAAGTAACAAACTCACAATATGATTTTGACACCAATCTGATTTCATGTTTTTCTCCACACATATCTACCAACCCCATTGTCTTCCCTGAGAACACAGGCTGTAGTTGTGATTATTTCTATTTTCTGAAGAGTTTAGAGATGAGAACAGGAAAGTTCTCCCTTGGCTTTAATGGAAATAGTCTTGGAAAGATAATCCTGGACCAGTGCCTTCACTCTCCCTTGAGTCTGGAGTGAAAGAAGAAAATTGAGAACTTGGCCTACAAAGTATTAGCAGGAATTGAACAGGATTGAGTTTGGGAGGTTCTTTTTTCCTTTTCCAAAAACAGTGGTTTTCCTTTACAGACCCAAATCACCCAGTTTTACTAAACAGATATAAAGATCCAGCTGCTCATTTGTCCTGTATAGCCTTACACTATAGCCTTACTTACACTAGGACCAAAAAAAAAATGGAGGTGGGTGGGGGTAAGCTGCTTATTTTCAGATCCATTAATATTTATGCCTTTTTTATGCTCACTTTGTGTATTTGTGGGGCTCTGTGCAAAGTCAACAGGACGTGCCCAGTTGTGTTCCAGCTCTGCAAACACACAGGCTTTGCTGCAGCTTCAGCAGACTCTGGTGTGGTTATCTAAAGTCAAATATCTGTCACTGACTGCTGGCTCGGTGCCTTAGGTAGCTAAAATAATGGAAATTGTTTAACACCTGCAATTTTCACCAAGGGTGATTGTCCTTATAATTAAACAAGCACCCCACTATAAATGGGATTATTTCAAATACCTTTCAGGAATTTGTTTTGTCATCTTCTTCCATTCCTTTCATGTTTGCCTTGCACACTTGCCAATCTCTACTTTTGATATTGGATAAAAAATAATTCGAAGGTGTTTATTCAAACATATCAGTAAATAGACTTAGGGATGGCACTAAATAGAAACAAACACATTCTTTTTCAGAAGACTGGATATTTATAAAGCTCCTGCTTTTCAGTTTTGCAAAGTTTTTAAAGAGTAACTCTTTATTTTTTTTTAACCCAGTTTGTATTTTTTAACTCAGTTAATAGCCTGGCCAACAACAGTCTCTGTAGAACACTAATTTGTTTTGCTTAAATGGCTTATAAACACCTGATTCCAAGTTTAGAAACTAATTAGTGAGCTGGAGATTTTTCATTAAATGGGCCATTTTTTGATATCCAAAGCTTTGCTGAATCTAAATGTCAACATTTTTTCTAATTATGAAAAACACAAAGGGATGTCATGGGGTTAGGAAGCATATTGTGTCTTAAACTGAGATAAAATAACAGGCAATGTATCATTCGGCCACATATTTGCTTATTTAATGGTATCAGAAAAACTCATGATTAGTTCTATTTTCTGGAACAGAAGAGTTTAGGGATTAGGAAGGGTAGAAGCTCTCACTTGGCTTTAATGGAAATGGTCTTGTAAAGATAATCCTGACCCTATGCCATGGCTCTCCCTTGAGTTTGGAGTGAGGGAAGGTAGCTGAAGTCAGGAGCCTTCTTTTCACCAGGCTGCTGGTATCCTGCAGGGAAAGATGTGGCCTGGGACCCATCATGGCACTCATCCAAAGACAGGCTGGAGTGCTCACAATAACAAATAACTTGAGCCAGGCAGTCTCCAGGAGCCATGCTGCAAACACCCTGCTCCTGCCCTGGCTGTCTGAAAAGGGCCAGCAAAATGCTCTGATCGAGTCAAACTGCTCCTGCTCCTGCTCTTGCCATGCAGTGCCTGGACCTGCTCCACCTTTATTTGCTCCTGCCTGTGTGGGGCTTTCCCCTCTCAAGCAGTACTTTTCATCCTTCAGACCTTTTTTTGACACACTGCTGTGTCACCCATGCTTACATTTCCATCATTGAGTTTAGAGATTGATTTGGATTGATTTTCCTTCATCTCACAGTTAGCTCCTTCAATGATCTTCTGACATAATGGCTTATGACCAATATTTGTTGACAAAGAGAAGTGAAAGAGAAGAAGCCGTGAAGATTTTTTTTTTTTCCTGTTAGGCCTGGCTAAAACAGCTACAGGTAGAAAAAAAAGAAAGAAAAAAAAGAAAATATCTTGAACACTAAACTGAGATGCTCTTCTATAACCCACAGTGTTTACCCATTAAAAAATTTCAGATTTTCTGATCTGAACAAATTCTGATACAGGATCTACACAGATTCACTAAAGCCTGAATTTCAACTCATCAGTGCTTTCACAGAAATACAGTTCATTGATATGGGAGCATCTGATCTTACTGACTCATTTTGTGGTGTAATTCAGAAACTTGCTTCTTAACAGAGAAGAGAAGCAGTTTTTCTACAGCATTTCAGCCCTGTTCCACTGATAATTTGTTTCAGAGCCCATTAACTCCTATGGAAGCTTTCCCAATGGTTTCTAAAACTGAGATAATTCAAGAATGCTAACTTCAGCTTTGACAGCTTTTGAGGTTTCAGGATAAATAGTTTGTTGATGAGGCAAAACCAATGATCTCAGATAAAATGAAACTACATCAAAAAGCCTACTTTCAGATTTAAAATGTTAGCTTTAAGCTTTCCTGTTCTTTCTTTCTCTCAACAGAAATGACCAGAGATCCCAGAGCCTCAGACATTGCCCTTAAACTTCATTAGAACTGATGAATCTGTACGAGTTTCTTCCACTTTGTCGAATATAATACCAGGTAATTATTAAAATATTCTGAGTAGCTCAGCTTGACACATTCTGCAGTGCAGCACTTCAGAGTACCCATCATTCTCATGGGTTTATCTTTAGCTTATCAGTGTCCTTACCAGTCTCCCCAAGTGAGAGACATTAGGAGTGAAATAAAAGTCTCTACTTCAGCAAAGAGACTGTCAAAATGCTGCCTTGTGTCCCTTCCATCGGTTCTCACCTCATATAAATAAATATAAATAATGTGAACATTCTCAGGAATTTTTTAGGCCATGGCTTCCAAAATCTGTCTGACCCACTGCATTTCCTATGACAAAAAGAATGCTTTTTCATTGGGGATCAAAGCAGCCAGATGAACTAGAAAGTTATTTCTTCATCTTCTTTATAGTCCAGCCAGATGAAAGAGCAGAAGAATTAGGGATTTCAATACTAAGTAGCTGAAAGGCAGGTTGTTTATCACAGCTTGTGGCCATTGTCCAGTGAGGATTAAAAAGCTTAAGAATCACCTTTCAGGAATAAAAAGAAGATCCTTTCCTAGTGATTCTTGTGCCTTTGAGAGAATGGGAGGTTTAACTATTTTATACAATTGATTTCATGTTGTGGGGCACATGAGAAAGAGGATTGCAAAGGCTTTGCAGACTCCAGCTCTTAGACTGGGGGGAATCTGTCCTGAGTTATGATTTGTGCTGTAGGAGTCCTGTAAGCCTGACACTAGGTCTATTTGGAAACATGCCTGATATATTACCTTATCAAAGCTTGTTGAGAGAGGTCCAGCCCTGGCTCTGCTTCTGGACACCAAGGTGTTCAGGTCAAGGAAGGAAAAACCCCAGAGTTTCCTTTCACAAAATATTTTTTCTAATTTTAATAAAAGTAACAATACCCAACTCACCCCCAGGTGCTAAGACAGACATACCAATGAGAGGGGGAGATGGCATTGAAGCATTGCCAGGAACACAGAGATCTCTATGTGCATACAGAGGGGAATAGAGCTAATTTGTTTTCTTTCCTGTCAGATTTACAGATGCACAACTCCAAAAAGAGCATTGTATGATAGAAAGTTTTTGTCAAGGAACTGACAATGGAGTGTTGCATAAACCCTTCCAGTGTGTTGATAAGGGCATTGCTGTGGAGTGTTCCTTCACATCACAGACACCTTCATTGCAACAGTTGGCCCAATATTCCCAAGGAAAAATTGAGCAGTTGGAACACTAGCAGTGAATAAGCATCTTCTGTGTTTACACCCACCTATCATTCCACAAGGATCACATGTTTACTTCTGAGGCATGTATAAATTTAAGTCATTGCTTCTTGTTTCAGGATGGGATGAGTGGTTGTTAAACACAAAACACAACAGTGGCTGATAAGAAATGAAATTAAGAATTATATAACCAGCTGAAATTATCACCTATGATTCAGAACATATTCTGCTACTGGGCAATGTTTGAAAGAGTCATTCACTCCATACAGAACTTTTTAATATGGAAGTGCTATTTCAAGTTTTATTGTGAAGTTTCAACTCTCTCAGTTTAAACTCAAGTTTTAGCTCTCTTAGGGACATATTTCCATCAGGAACATGAATTTATAAATGGTGAAGCAAACCTGCATGCAGGTTTATCTGTTTGATTGTTTTTCTTTACATAATCCCCCAGAATTATGTTGTAAAATGAAAGCACACATTTTATGATAATCTGTTAAAACAAGCACTATTCAATTATTCATTTGTTCCTCTGTTCATGCACAGATTATCTCTTTGACCAAACCAGCTCTTGAGGATCACACGGAATGACACATCTGCAAGTCTGGTCTTGGCTTTATTTTATTAATCCCCTCATATCTCCATGAAATTTAAATAAATAATATTCTATATGCTTTATACCAAAATGTCCTTGTGTTCCCCAGAGCTGTGCTCAGCCTCCACAAGTTGTGCTCAACCCTGATCAACCCTGACTGAAGGCTCCACCCTGCTCCACTGCCAGGCAGTTTTGTATGGACAATACTGGAGGTCCTGGCTGGAGAGAGCAGAATTCCACAGGAGTACACAACCTCCCCTGCAGTTTGCTGCAGCTTACTGAGTAGCTGAATCACTTCTGTTTTCTGCTGGACTGCCAAAGTTCATTGCAGAGTGAAACTGAGCTGATCTATTACAACTGGCTTGACCTGGGTGAACTTGAAATTTACTGCTAAATTAGCACTGATGCTTTTGAATATCAGTATCTCAAACATCCATTTTTAAATGTATGAACTTTTCTCAATATGCTGTGTACTGCCTGTCTTATTTTTCTGACCTATTTGAATGCACACCAACTTCAGTATGTAACCTTTTTAAATTTTCTCCTACCTTAATAGTTGGGTTTTTTCCTCTGCTTAGCAACATGTTATAGGTATTTCCTCAGCAGTCAGAAGGGGCACAGTATTCTATGTGTCTTCATAATGATAGGATTCTTAGTAAGAAATGTCATCCAGGCAGAGGTTTAGACAAATATTTTATATGAGTTATATGGCTTTCTCACACTGATCTTTCAAAGTTGTGTCTGTACTGATCACAGTCATATATTTCAAGAAAAGTAAAATAAAGCCAAACACATATTTGCTTTTTAAGCTTTACCAGCATCTTATCTGCTGTGTGCTGTTTATTCCACTCAGGGGCATTTTGCAGCTTGCCTACAAAGAGCTCCCACCAGTGCCTGAGGTGTGCATGTTCAGTGACACCAAGTGAGCAGTTCTACTTTCATACTTGTTTGGTCTTTGCGTGGGCTACAAGATGAACACACCTCACCTCCTGTCTCGTGGCTTGTATCACAAGGATATAATAAACACAGCACTGTACCATTCCCAGAGTAGCTTTGTTGGCTTTCCTAAGCACTAAACACAGCTCAATAATCTTGCTGGCAGTTGGGAATTTTCCCTAATGGCAAACAGCAACCACTAAATTGCAATTTGAACAACTGATCTGTTAGCCCATCGCATTTTGAAATTTCTAAATGCCCATTTTCCAGCATCTGCTCAACTGTGTGTTGGAAGAAATCAACTTAAATAAAATTTAGGAGAAGGAAGGTTTCCAACTGCCTTGACCAGGTAGAGATGCTCCCCAGATAATCTTTGTTAAAGAAAAAAAAAATTGGTAGTCCAGCCATAAGTCCTCTCACTCACCTGTTGCATGCTTTGGTATCCCCAAACCCAAAAAGTGAGTTTTAAGCAATAATAAAGTAATATCCCCTCTCTATTCTGGCCTTAAACCTGCTAATGGTTCCTGCACAGCCATAGCAGCAGCTCTGGGTTCCTCAGCAAGTCCAAGCATAGAGGGCCTCACAGTTTGGCTCTCAGTGTACAACCAGCATTTGGACACAGACTTATTACAGTACCTGCAATTCCAGGACAACTTTTTGATAAGATGTACCTGCTTTGACATGTTGATCTTATTTTTTTCTTCATATATGGTGGGTTATTACAATCATAACCATTTGAATTACCTTTTCAGCACACACCCTACCTTTTTGGAGGTAGAATTCCCATTTGAAGAATAAATTCTAATGATTTTCTTTTAAGAGGAGTTAACTAAATGATATTAAACCTTTGAAAAAGCCTTCCCCCATCTCAAAGCACTGATTGATGACATTCTTATGTGAGCTTTTTCCCTTCAATGAAGAGCCATAGCTACCTGGAAAGGCATTTGGGAAACTGCATGTGCAGAACAGGAAGAAAGGAAAAAAAAAAAAAAGATCCATTTTCTTACTAGCCCAAGTAAATATGTTTTTAGATGAGATAAGGAAGAGGTTTTCTGGAATAGCTGCAACACATTCCTTGCTGCAGCAGTTTTGGCATTCTTATAGGCAACCTTGGCAATGAAATACGTATCCTGTAAATGATATATTGATTTTGCTTAATAGAAGACCACTGGAATAAAAATTGAGCAGGAAAGCAACAGCTGGATGTGGATAAATTGCTTCCAAAAGAACACAGTAGGAAGGGAAGGGAAGGAGAGGGAGAGGATCCATGGCAACAGATTCTTTCTGTGCTGCATCTCCCAAAATTAGAAAACCATTTTGCCAGTGCTGCAAACAGGTGAATCAAAACAGTAAAAAAAAAAAAAAAAAAAAAAAAAATTGTAATATATTCTCATCTCTGGAAAAGATAATGATAACCACATCTGCTCTTCTGTGAAACATGTTTCTCTCTATGCCCAAGCTAAAGAAGTTGGTCCTTGAGCAAAAGGAGCCCATTTCTCTGGCCAGAGTTTAAGGAGGGTCTGCTGGAAACTTCAACCCATCAAAATCACCACATGTGAACCACTGAGCTAAACATGTGAGTAGACAGTTATTGCATAAAGATGGATTTTCTCTGGAAAGCATTGGATCTAAATAAATACTACTTGGCTTTAAGAGAGCTGTCTGGTCAGTTTATTGACAATGTGCTACTGCTTCTGCACAAAAGTACAAAAGAGCACTTAGATCTGCCCAGGCAATCTCATTTAGTGCCTGTCCACTGCAGCCCAGGGCTCTGTATCTGTGGGAGAGACACAATGTTCCCCTGACAAAAAAACAACAGACCACTCACCAAGACCTTAGGAAGCAGATCAACAAGTATCAAAGGTGTAGTTAGATGATTAATGGGAGTAGCAATTGATTGCATGCCAATATTTTGCTCTAAAAAGTAGTGTCTTTTGGCAATTGTGATAATAAATGAGCCAATATTAACAGAGGAATCACAGAGTAACAATGAATTCTTTAGTAAGAATAATAAGAGCAAAATAAAAGACAGGCCTGCTTTGTTATTCAGCCAGGTGGAGAAATGATAGCTGATGGTGCTGTCAAGGCTGAACTATTCAGTGGTATTTAAAGGAGTCTTCACTCAAAGGATGGCCTAAAATGTTTGTTTTTAACAAGAAATGTACAAAAAATAAAAAAAAAAAATAGATGGAAGAGGTATGGATAAAGGTATGAAATAGTCTGAAAAATCAGACCTGGTGATGTTCACCTGGCAGCAAGAAGAAGCAAACAGAATGCTCTTTGGTGGGAACACCAAAGGGAAGGGCAAAGACCTTTGGTGTCTTTGGTTTGGGAAATATCAGCCAGCTCAACTGCTTTAGGCAGCAATGGAGTCCACAGTGCTGGGGATTTTTTAAGGATATTCCAGGAGAAAAAAGGGTGTTAGAAGTAGACTATTTAATCCTGCCCCAAGAAAAGGGCAGGATAGGAGTACAAAGATAAAGTGCTTTTGCAAAATTAATTTTCTAAAAACTGTAACATTGGATAACTTTTACATCCACCCTGTTGTGCAGCTTTCACTCAGGCAATGCTGTCCACCTTTTCAAAATATCTCATGGCCTGACTTGCTGAGTTTTTGAGAAGCTGTTCTCTGACTTTGGCACCCAGAAAGACATCAGCACTTCTGGCAGTGAGTCTGAGCATAGAAATGTTAGTACTAAAGCTCTTGGTGCCAGTTAGGACAGTGCTTGATTGCTGATACACTTTAACACTGCTAAAAGCAGAAATCTTGAGCTCTGGTAGTTGTAACTTTAGTCTAGATTTGGTTCTGGGCTAGTTCATACTCTTCTGTATTTCCATGCTACCATCTCTAACATTTGTACACAAATCATCCCTGCAGAGAATAAATCTAGAAGGAACTAGAACAAATCCAGAAGGAAATCCATAATAAACTGGAGAGATTGTGCAGTTCCAGTACTTCACCCATCTCCTGCAGCCCCACTCACACATACCACTCTCTATCTCATCTCCTATGTAAACATGTCTTGTTTCTATGGCAACAACTACATCAAGTATTCCTTTCATTAAATTGGAAGCATTCTGAGCTGGGAACAAGCATGCTGCATTAGCTGAATTCTTTGTAATTTGAGAAATGCTTGTTCTCAAGAAAAATAAACCATGAGGACTTGGACACTGGATTTTTAGTTTGAATCTCTTAGCATTAAAGACACCCATAAAACTTCTGCTGAAACGGTTTTTCAAGGAAATGTGAAGTCACTGACCCCAAGACATCTTCATTGAAGGGAATCTTTGCTAAATATCTGCCAAGCTTCAAGAGATCATGCATGGGTTACTTGTTGGATGCTATAGCATCCTGAAAGTCTTGGGAGCTCAGGGAACTTTTGGAAGCTCAGCTGGAGCCACAGTTCTCAATATTCCCAGTCCCTATATCTGGGACTGCAGGACTGCATGTGTTCTCAAGGCCTGTGACTCTCAGGTGGTATGAGTCAGATCTTGCACGGAAAATGCTAATTCAAGAGAAAACTGAAAAAAATTCTCTGAACATTCATAACTTGTAGATAATTTAGGACAAGTTTTTGAGGGTGTTTTGTTTTGCTTTGCTTTTTTGGATCCATTTCATAAGCAAATTTAAAAAATAAAAATATTTTTCTATTAATACAAAATACAGTGTTTAGCATATAACTTACTGTGCAACTATCCTGCTGTAATATATATATATTAAAATAACTTGTGTACTGATTCTTAGACTCATAAATGCCTTAAGGAACAATCCACTCTAACCCTCAGCATATTTTAGGCTGCTAAACTTCACTAGCCATTCCTATGTTGAGATTGTACAAAATGAAAATGTGCCTTCCACAGAAGAACTGTATCTTGCCATCAACAAGCACAAAACAGAGTCATCTAAAATTTTCATGGATATTCTATTTCATCAATTAATAACTACTTGGTTAAAAATGTGTCTTTAGTTTATAACTTCAACGTGTCTGACTTTAGGTTCCAGCAGCTTGTCCTGACTGCTTTTCTACAGAAAGTCCTTTGATTCCCAGTGTTGTGTGTTTTTCTCCCCATGTGAAGATACAGACCACTATGAGTAAGTAATCCTGCAGTACTTTATTTAGTAAACTCAATAGATTGAATTGGTTTTCATCTCCATTGCAATTTTCTGGGTCAAGTTTCACTTTTATGGTTCATTTCTCTACTCTGCAATATTAACACTGTGGACAGGGAAACTGAGATGGCATGGAAAGCTCCTGGAGGATTTTTTTGTGAGAGAGTAAATGAGGAAAAGAGTGAGCAAGTGTTGGTCTGTATGCATCTTAACCAACAAGAAATACATGGACAGATCTTTTTTCACAGCTATGCTACTAATTCTGTCTGAATTCAAATTTATGTCAGATTAGTTCTGATTCAAACTGTAACAGATTTCAAGCTTTCAACTTATCTATCAAATAAGGTTAAAAACTATTCTATTTTTAGCCAATGTCATGATGTTCTTCCATTCCTCTGAAGTGTACATGGAGTTCTAAGATTTTTTACATGAAGTTTAACAAATCAGAGATCTTTCAGACAATTTTTATGGAATGCCATATGTTGCTTTTTGATTTATTTTGTTTTGGTTTTTTCCTAGTCGATAGTATATATCTAAGCAAGTAAAAAATGGCAAAATATTTGTCCTTGTTTATGTGGTAAAAGTAGAGCTCAATAGGAATTTGTAGCTAATTTGGACATGTAAATTTGTTGAAACATAAATTATGCCAGGCAAAGGGTGTTTATTTGAAATATCAGACAGCTTAGTTGAGCTTTTATTTCCCCATATTTCCTCCTTATCAGTTTTACTCCTTATTTGCAGGAGTATAAATTGATTTGAAGGAAGTGCCTATAAAGAAACTGTCTTGTGCTCTTCCCCTCTGAGATTGATGAATAAGGGTTTCCCTCAGCCTAGCCCCTCCATCTTCTGTGTCCTATACCCTTCCTTTCCATTTTGCCTTTATCTCCATTGGGGAAAATGAGTGAAACTGTAGTGCTGAGGTAACACATTGTTCACTCTGTTTGTCTGTTGGATTTTTCCATGTACCTGCTGTTGGTTTAAGATGTAAAATCTCAGGGAAAAGAAATTACTACCATTTCATGTTGCCAAAATGCCTAGTGCAGTGATAGATTGCTACTTATCTGAGACACATCCTATTCCTTTTTATTTTCTCAGGATATGAAAATATATAGAAATTTGCTTGCTCTGGTGAGTTTTTAAGAAACAAACATAATGGGGACAAACATGATGATGTTTACAACAGCAATAAGAACAATATCAGACTTTAATGGGTGTCTTTCACATCCAACTCAAATGAATCTTCCTGTTAAATTTTTGTAATGCCAATTTTACTGCATTCCAAAGAGAACTTATGAACTTATGAAAACACATCTTGGACTCCTATCAGGGATTTTCCATCTCTTTTCCTTCATCGTTTCATCGCTCCAATTCTGAATTCAGTTCTTCACATCTGTCTCCCTATCCATATAATGAAACTCCTGTCTGCTCCAGAAAATTGTTAGCTTTCATCTGACAAAGTTATTTTTCTTTCCCAACTTTCTTCCAGGTCTTTTCACAGCTTTTCCTTAGAACTGGTATCTCCAACTTCACATAGTTTCTGTATGACATCTCCACTATTTTCTGTCTTTTTCTTTTTCATTTTTAACTCACCTTCCCCTCAGCTCCTTCACAAAAGCCTTGAAATTTTGACTTGAGTGTGTTGTTTCAAAGGCTGCCATAAGTCCCAACGTGTGTCAACACATATGGAAGGATTTCAAGCAGCCTCATGTTTCTGTCAAGCCTTCCATTTTCTCTAAGAAGCATTTTCAGGCCAGGAAAGACAACAGTTCTTCTACTGATTTCTTCTTTTGAAAAGATTTCTTCTTTTGCTGTCACATGGTTTTTCCCCAGTGCTATTTTTTCTGGTACTGAGAGAAATATCTTTCTGCAGTTGATTTCATAAGTATTTTTAAAATATTTTGATACTTAAACCACAGTAGAATATATATTGCGTGTCTTTTTTCTTTGAATTGCAGTTCTCACTATTCTCTCTTTCACTGCTTTGTTGCCTATTCTTTACCTTTCAAGATGTGTTCTGAGCGATTTCATTTTCCCAGGTAATACAATTTCCAAAACTAAAGCTCTTATCTTCTGCAGTAGAGTCAGCAAAGTCAAGCCTTCAAATGCCAGACAACTGTCCTGCTCTTTGGAAGAAGAGCATTTCACACCCACTATCAATCATGGCTGTAGTGCTCTCTTTTCCTACATTTATTACTGATATTCTTGAGTGAGGATTCATGACAGCTGACTCCTCTATCAGCTGTAAAACACAGGAGCACTTGGATCTTGTAATACCTGGCACCATGCTCCTGCAGCTGGTGACTGGGTAACAGAGCAGGAGCTCTGCGGCTCTAGGGAGGCTTTGCACACACACAAGGGAATCATATTCCCAAAAAAAGGAATCTGTGAAGTGGAAAATGCTCGAAGGGCACCAATAGGATTAATCCTCTGTAGGCTATCTGTGAACACTAAGGAACCAGCAGCACCACTTTGGCTTTCTGAATCCCACCAGCATGGCAGGCTATTATCTCTGTCCTCAGGAAATGGGAGTTAAGGATTTGCTGTTTGAAGAGTCTGAATCAGGACATGATTTACCTTTTTGTGAAAAAACAACCCTAATCATTCATTATTTTCACCATTATCTTGTGATTTGTAAGTCTGAAATATACTTACTGTGGAGAATGTTGAATAAAAAAAGCAACTAATGCCTTATCATTGAACTTTTAAAATCTATTGCTTGAATAGATTAAGCACTACAGTATGAGGAAAAACATCTTTTACTTGCTTTCAAAATGGATTAATTGGAATTTTTTTTTTTTTTTTTTAGGACTGGTACACTTTGTTTTCTGCCATCAATCATGATAATGTCCTAGAACATTCTGAACACATGTTCTGCTGTCTCTAATTGACAGTGACGCAGCCTAATTAGAGGAAGATACATGCAAAGCTATGTCACTTAAGGTGAACACATCATGAGGTAATTCCAGAGTCATTTCAATGAAATGAGCTAAAGATGCAGGCTCACAGACTGAGTGGAATGCTAAAAGGAATACATAGCATTTGAAAGACATTTTTACAGATAATATATTGGAACAAGAGAGACCACCCTGCCCAGAAGGGCATGCAGAAATGAAAATATAGCATTTCAGCCAGAATAGGCAGGGAATCCACTGATCTGAAACCAAGCAAATCAAGCTTAAATTTTTAAGGTACATTAATAGTTTATCACAATTTGACAGAATCTAGTAACAAAGGTGTTGAAATCAAAAGATGAACTTGGGAGGCATTTATTTCTAGACGCTAACTGTACTCTGTCTCAGAATTCTTCAAACAACCTCAAATAACCTCAAATAACTATGGGTTTGTTACCTTAACTTTTATCTTCATATGATTTAGGGAGTTCTCACTTGATGTCTTATTTCTATGGCAATATTTCTACTTTGGCAAAATTGCAAAATTTGGCAAAATTTTTTATTTCTGCTTTGGCAATATGGCATCCAGCCTTCAGAGCTGTTCACTGACAGTGCTCATTGATGAGTGGATCAACTGCAACATGGATAACTTGAGTTGAACACAACTTTTCAGACTTCAAATATACAGTATAAGGTCTTGTTCATTCAGTTTGATGATGGCACACATGTTAACACAAGATGGTACAGGTAGCCAAGGAAGATGCATAATGTTATATTAAATAGCAAAAATATGAGATATGACATATTTTTGTAGCCAAATTATCAACCACTTTATTCAGAAGTAGGTGAGACACTGTTTCAATTTGGGCCTTATTTTTAATAGAAGGAAATATTAGTATGTAGGAATGTTAATTATTTATGAAGCATAATTCAAAAGAAATGCCATCTCATGGTATTAATGAGGGCACCAAATGCTTTGATTCAGAGAATCATAGAATGTTTTGGGTTGGAAGAGACCATAAAGCTCATACAGTTTCACCCCTCTTCCATCAGCAGGATTGCTTCCCACTAGACCAGGTTGCTCCAAAGCCCATCCAGGTTGCCAATGAGCTTTCTCTCAGGTCACACTACCACTCATAGGTTGTTTTATGACACATCAGTCAGCAAAGTGGTTGAAACTTGCTTTTATAATAGCACTGCTAGGAATAAAAAAAAAAAAAAAGCAAAACTTTAACCCCTTGCATAACATATTTCTTATGTATGTACTCCAAAAATGTCTTTCTGCAAGGTGTGTAGCAGAAGAACCCTACAGTTACTTTAAGTGAATGGCATCATCTGAGGCCTTGCTTAATACATTGACATTTCTCTTGACATGAAATAAGCTGACATTAGTCCACCTATTACTGCCAGAAGTAGAAGTGCCCTTCAAAAGTACCAGATTATAATGACATCTCCTAAAACAAGGGAATTGGCACCTGGCTGAATTTCAATAGCTCCACTGAATGCCCTGACTGACAAGTTAAACAAGGTCCCATTGTGTGCTTGCTGCAGTGTTAAGGCAAGCACAGCCCAGCAAAGAGGAGCAGTACCCAGGGAGCAAGGACAGAATGTGGCTGGAGATTCTGTAGGTAAAACCAAATGTGGCTTTGCCATCTGTTCCAATGCATAAACAGATTAGGAGTGTCATGCTTTTTATCTGGATCAGCTCATTTCTCTCTCATTAAGTCACTGAGGCTATGTAAATCCAGCTTTGCATTGACTAATTTGAATTTAGAACAATATCTTATCTCACCGGGCCACCCAGGCAAAAGTGATAACATAAAGGAGAGTGTTTTTCCTGTCCTGTAATTAACATTTCATAGCCTCTATCTGCAACAAATTATCAGTTCAGAGTCTTTACTGTTTCTGTAATCCAGCCTGCTCAAGCAATTGGTGTATGAGCAGTCATTAGAGCAGAGACTGTTTGAGGCACTGCGGCATCATATCTGGATTTTTGAATATATCTGTGGAAGACATCATCTAAAAACAGAGAGACAGAATCTTTCCATGGCTCTAAATATTTACAGAATTCATCCAATTTTAATGTGGCACCTTAATAAGAAAATGGTGGTTTATCTCAGTCTTCAGAGAATACAATTCTGCCACGATTCATGGTGGGATTTCCTATATTAGCCCCTAAAAATAATGATTTGTCTTGCTCACTGTGACAATTTGACACTGCAAGCATGAAGACCTATTTTAAGAGGTTTCTAGTGTCATTCTTGCAAAAGAAGCATCTCCCCAACCTTCTTTTCTGTGGCTGACTAACACAGCAACAGGCAAAGTGTTCCAAGGAGGGAAAATAATACTCAATTACTTCTAAGTGGCTTGGTGTGCCAGAACACTGAAGACACACTACAAGGAGAAAATTCATCAATCCACACAAACTGGTTTTGCTTGTGAAAATTCCATCTCAAGGATGAATTAATATGATGCTTTGGCTTTCACTATGGAAGTCACATCGAAATATTCCTTTCCAAATCAGCATAGTCACACCCAGCAAGTTTTCAAGTTTCATCTTAGCTTGTAACAGTGGAATAATGTCTCTTCAATGTTCAGCCTGAAAGAAGTAGAAAGGGATATTGTACATTTCTTTGATTCTTTGATATGTTTAGTTAAAAATGCATCTTTCTCTCAGGAATGTGCTTCATAGTTCTTCAACCACCATCAAACTTCTCTTTCCTGAGGTTTTGAAGGATTTCCTTTATTCTAAGAATCATATAGTGATAGCCAATGAGTTCAAGTACAATTAGATTAACAATAACTTTTTTTATCTGTTAACATAAAATCCAGTATTTTGTAATTAATTATAAGTGAGGCCATGAGGAGGTCTGATGTCCCCTTGAAATAAGGGACAATTTTAGATATGATTTCTATGGAGGGACTATTTTGCCTCTAAACATGGAAGCAGGTGACCTTTCTTTCCAATAAATGCTGATATCCATGCACTTTCCACTGAAATGAGCACAATGCAAGCCTTTAACAGAAGGAAAAAAATCAAATTTTCCCATCTGAAACATTGCCTGTGGAGTGCCTTTAGAGGGTCAGATTTTCATTTCCTCTAAGGCACTCTGATGGAAATGTCTTGTAAATAAGAATTCAGACCCTGTCGTACTGGAGATTTGTGGTGTATTAGAAGAAAATCAAACAAACAAACAAAATATAGAAAAAAGGTAAAGCTATGAATGCAGCTCTTTGCAGAAATGAGCAGAATATACCAGGAAAACAAGAAGAAAATTTTGTCAGCTGTTAGCTGAGGGATAAAGGAGTGCACACAGGTTGGAGCTTGGTTAACAGAAAGGCATGATATGAAAAAAAGATATATCAAACATACTGATGGCAAAATGTCTTTGACAGTGAAGATGCACTTAGCCATAAGAAATTATAAGGGATTTCTTATCAATCAAGTCAGGATGAGGAAAATCATGAAGGGTTCATTAACCACAAATGGCAAAAGTCAGAAATTGGGTGTCTGTGTACGTGTGGTTCTCTGTTTTTCAGAAGTGTTTGCGTTGTTCTGCGATGATAGACAATGTCAGCAGGAAATGATTCATTCTGAAAATGAGGATGGTTTTATGCATGTCTCATCAGTGAGTTGTATCCAAATTGCAGATACATTAATAATGACAAATAATTCATCCCAGGGGAATTTTAATTATTTAGCTATCAACCCAAAATTCAGAAGACACTTTCAGAAAATTTTGTTTTGCACTTATCTTACTAATATGTTTTCTTTTAACTATTCCCTCTGCTTACAAATTTGAAGGACATTTCTTTTTGTATTCCCCTTTTTATACAACAAAGGAAACACCATTAATATCAGATGCATAAATGCCACACAAAAGGGCTATGACAAATCAAGTTAAAATAAGGGTTTCTCATAAGTGTTCTTGCTTATCAATTTACCATTATGCTTTTCTCCTATAATGTCAATAACCCCTATTTTTTTTTTCTTTTAATAGAAATATAAAGGCAGGAAAGATCTCTACTATCTCTACTATGTATGTTTTGTAGCAACTGTTTCATGAGCTATAAAGTCCCAGCTTAAAGAAATCAATGGGATAAATTCAATAGAATCAGGACTCCACTCATACTACTTTGGGCATACCTTTGTAAAAATTCAAATGTATAAAATTTCCTTCCTTTGTCCAATATGATTCCTACCAGGGGATGCAGGGGAAAGAAAATAATGAGACCTGTGTTTACATTTGGAGTGTCATGACACAGGCCTTCTCCAAAATACAGTTATATGAATAAAATATAGTTATTACATATCACCACTCTCTCTGGGTCAGTGCTGTGATTAAATACATGTATCAGCTGACTGAACTGAAAGGAAAGCCATGGAAGGTATAGGACATATGGAGATGGTTTATAGAGAAAGTAAATTCCTGGACCAAAACTGGACCCTGTGATTCTGTCTCTCTCACCTATACAGTGAATCAGTCCTGCTAAATCCTCTAAATATTTACTGTGGTGAACATATGTTCTCTGGTAGCTCCAGGGTGTAAATAGGAGTGGTTTGGGAAATATCTTTGACAGCCACTATGGAAAGCTAAGCTTAGACACTGAATCTTCTATATGTCTTCAGTCCTTTAAAAGACAGAATTACTACAGTTTTGACAAGAGAAGGACACAAGAAAAATAGGTGACATTTCCCCTCAATACCATTCTGATGGACTCCTAAAGTGCAGCCAATTCTGCTTCTTCACACACCTTGGTGTGCTGTTCGACAGCAGCATGACAAGAAATGATGAATTTGGCTGTTTGTAAATCAGTGAGGGATTAGGTTGGGCCACTTTTAGCATCGTGAGACGACTGCTCTTGGCTCTCAGTGTCATATATTAGATATTTTTTTGATGACTGGGACTCAAGCACTGTTTGAAGGTAACAAAAAGTACTAATTTATCTTGGAATAAACTTCATGATCTGCTCACCTCCAAGTTCACACTAAATTGGTGTCTGCTGCATGATCTGCTTTGGTTTCTGGACAAAGAGTATTTTATTTTTCATTTGCTCTGAGTAGGTACAAACCTCAGGACAGTGATAGGAAGAATTCAAAATTGATTAGTAGTTGGCAAGAGAGGAGTGGCATTATCTCTGATGAGCTTAAATGCATTGCTGGAAAAGTTCAGTGAGGTTTTGTGTGACACATGGAGATCAGCTGTGCCCTGCTGGTTGCCTAGGCTTAGCTCAGTGGTGCTGGTGTTATCTGGTTTACTCAAGAACCAGGCCAAAAGCTGCTCGTGTCTCTTTCTGCTGCCTGCTTGTGCTCAGAGATGACATTGCAGGTCACACTCCTGCAAGAAAGATCACTGTCCCCTGAAGCCCGAAGATTGATACAATATGTGAAATTCCTCTTAGTTAAGTAGCAATTACAGTTAGATTTCACTGTATCATGGAACAGTATTTTGAACCAGGAGAAAAATATGTACTTTTTTAATCCACACCTCCAGTCTTGTAGTCAGTGGAAAGAACCAATCAATTCCTGAATTGAGGGACATGTTTATTTTAACGTCAAGTTTTCGAAATTATAATACTTGAAATTAATTCTACTCTCACTCAGAGAGTCATCAGAAGACATTTTTATCACATTCTTTTGCTTTTCCTTCTTGGAATAAAGAGCAGCAAAGGAGTGAAGAGACCATGACTGCTTTCATACTGACTGTTCTGAATTATTTATTCAGACATTATCAAAATCCTCACACTCTTGAGGTCAGCCATTTGAATACAACCTAACGTGGAGCCAACCCTTGTTCAGTGAAAACTGTTCTGAGAAAATCACAGCAAGGATATGCTAAGCGTAATATTAACAGATTGACTCATGATTATGTCATCAGGTTCAACACTTTCTTGATTTATGATGCTAAGACCATTTTGTTATTTTTTAGAATAGCTCTTTACTGCAAAAATGATTTGTCTCATTTTTCAACAGTGCTCACAACATTATGCAGGTCTGTAAGTTATTCCTGCACAGAGCATTCATGGAGAAAAGATCAGGGATGCTTGAGGGGAATGATTCCTTAGTCATGTGGGGCCAGACACTCCACTTAGGGATGTGCAATATGATACCCAATGCACTCATCTATGTTCTAGTTCCCACTGAGTCAAATACCTTCATTCATTGCAAAGGTTTGATGAGTGTGCATCGTCCTTCAACTGTACCTCACTGACTGGGAAAATTTTCTTGCAGATTGGGTTATTTGTACACTCAGTCTCTAGTTATCACTAAATGTCTTGGTCTAATGTGGTAATTTTAAAGTTATAGCACAGAAAATGCATTTTTGCTCTTATTTGCTCTTCATTTTTCCTATGATCCTGTTGAGTGCCAGTTACAGCTGCCACCATTGCAATACTGTTGGTTATGTCTGCACATCTTCCCAGAAACAAAGCAAGTGCTGGTAGCTTGGGAGAGGAGATGGGAGAATACATGGGGGTTTTTAGGGACTCCTCACCACAGGATTTCTTTTCCCTGTTCTGCTGCAGTACAGGACTTCAGCCCTCAACATGCTGTTTTCACACCTGATCACAGTTAGGTCACCAGAGGAATGAACTTTGTGAACCAATTTCCTCCCTCTGCTATCCTTCTGTGAAAGCAGATGAGAAAGAAGGGCAAGATCCTGCTGCTCTTGTAGGACAAGAATAGATGCAAGCCTGGCTGTAAAATGTAAAAAAAAATAGCTGCAAGCTCCTGGCTGGGGCACATCACCAAGGGGAAGGCCTTTCTGCTCCTGACATTGTAAATGGGATGAGAAAAAGGACAACAACTTTTGGTTTTGGCAAGATTCCCCTCTTGCAAGACTAGCTAGCATGCCCTTTTGTGATCTTTAACCAGCTCTACATGGACTGAAACCAACTTTTATGTAGTTTACACCTGAGCAAGAAAGGGTGCTACAGGACTATTACTCTGTTGCCTTGTGTCTCAAAGGGCCTCTCTTTTCTTCAGGAAGAAGGGCTCCAATCACATTACTGGAATTCAGAATCCTCAAAAGTGGCCAGAGTGAGGGGACCTAGTGCCAAGCAGTAGAAGAGCTCTACTCAAAGTACACCCATGAAGTACAAGACATATTTTTTGTGTTTCTCCAGCCAGCTTTATTTCTGATGCGAGAAAAAGGCTTTGCAAAGGGGCCAGATTGCCTGGCAGCAAATATATAAATAATACTTTACAAGACACTGTGAAAATGAATCTTTTGTGGAAGCTGTGCTGAGAGAGTCTTGAAAACAATCAGGGGGTGAAATGGCAAGTAATTAAGGAACAAAGTATGAAAGCCATAATGTCTGCCAAAAAGCAACAAACAAACAAAGAGCTAGAACATTGTTAATCAGTGTTTGGATTAGAACACAAGATATGGGAATTCATTCAAGGAAAAAGGGATGGAGCTTTCTCCAGATAAAACAGCTATTGTTGTAGGATGCACTTTTCTTTTCTATTTTCCCTGACTAATTCTTGACAAAACATGAGAAAATCACAGCAGCTGAATTACAAGGATATGCCTTTATATAAAGCTTTCTCCTTTTCTTTCTCTACTGAGGGGTCAAGGATTTTGTGCACTCTGTACTTTATTTCAAAATATCTCCACATAAGGCTGCATAGAATTAGCAATAATCAATCTAAATCAAGGCACCTCATCATCATCCTGAGGAGGTCACTGCTAAACAGTCTCTTGATTAGAGGTGACAATTCCAAATATAACTTAAGGCCTCTATAAAACACGTGTGCCAGTTTGGTCTCTCTCATTTTGCCAGAAAGCATATGCTATTTGGACAGCTGGGCAGATCTCTTAATTTTTTTACTGGAAGCAGACATCTAGTTATGAGAGGGTTAATAGGTCAAGTGAACATGAACCCTTCTGTTCATGCAGACCCATCCTACTGTGAGTAACAGGTAGTTCAGACACACCTCAGCCTTCTACAGCCCAGATGCTGTATATATTGCAATATAAATTAGAGAGGGAGACCCTTGTAAAGCCTTCTGAGTACTGAGACAAAGTAGAAACAAAAGTGGTAATTCTGTGTGCTGCTTTTTTCCCTTTATAAGAGCACACTAAGGACTGACTGCAAACAGATGGGAAGTTATCAGCAGTATATCAGGAGTTATCAGCAGTCTCTGAGAGTTTCAGCTCTGCACCTTTGCTTGTAGACAGTGACTGACACCAGTCTTGAGGAGGACTCTGGAGGGATTCTGTGTAAATGGAGTAAAAAGGAATGGAAAAAAATGCATCACTGAATTGGTCCAGAGGGCAGCACCACGTTCAGCATTGTGGTGTAACAACAGATGTAGCTACTCCTCTGTGTTGATATGGTGGTTTGGAGAATCAAAGGTACAGCAGCTGCATGAGGTTACAAATCCTTCAGCCCAGATTCAGAGAGATATTTAGCATCTTAAAGCTCACTGAAATAAATGGTGTGCACATCCTCCTAAACCTTTATGAATCTAGTCTGTTCAATCCACCTTCTTCAAACAATCAGTTTTACTTGTGCATACACAGCTCTTTCATTTCCCCATGAGGTTTTTTGAGGAGCTCCTTCAGATTAGCTCTGGAGAGAAGTACATGAGACTGAAATCCCATTAGCAGCTGGGATGCACTGAGTTTTCGCCTGGACACATTATCCAGTTTAATTTCATCCAGAAGGAACACAGGTTTTGTGCTTTGAGACTGCTCTGTGAAGTGAACCAGAACAGAGCTAAAGGAGACCACTGGGAGATTCCCTTCTGAAATGAATGCATGGTCTTTGCTGTAGCTATAATGCAAAGGTTCTTAGGAATGCAGCAAGGATCATCAACAGAGCAGTGTTACTCCAATGTGGCTCTGCCATCCATCCATACACACTGGGTGAAAAACTCTGATGGAGGGACAATGGTTTGTGGAGGACCACTTGGCTGTGGTAAGCATGTCACTTATTTTGGAAATCTCTGTTATTTATATATCCTAAATTGGATATATATCCTAATGGACTTTTACTGTTACTTATTTCCACACAGACATGCAGATTTTAACATGCAGGGTTCATTTACACACAACAGCTGAATGAAAGGAGCACTACCTTAACTTCAATTGGATTTTCCCCATGTAGCACAATAAGTAAATATTATTCCATCAGGTGCAGTCATATAAATCAGTTGGTGTCCCAGAGTTCTGTTTCTTTCATTTGTCTCAAGGAATGCATTAGAAGGTGGAGCAAGCTCAGTGTCAGACATTCTGAGGTTGCAGACATTCTGAGGCCACCTCTTTCCACCTCTTTCCACCTTATGGTTACTTGACACGAAAAGCAAGAGTGGGAATTAAAATGCTGCTTTCAGAGGAGGTGTTACTTTATTTCTACATAGAATCATTATAAGCTAAAGCATTTTAAGAATCAAACACAAATTCCAACTTTAAACAGAAAATCCATTAGAAACCACTCAAAATATTCCTCTCACTTTAACTTTGTCTGTCCAGCATTCTCTCCCTTCCATACATGTGGCTGTCTGTACCCAACTATTTAGATCAGGGAGGATTTACCCCTGGGAGCCCTATCCATCTTGTGAGCTGGGTAAAACCTAAATTAGATTTTCCTAAAAGGAGAAAGTGTTTTAGCCTACAAATACAGACCATACACTGAGGCTTGCTAGAAGGGGTTATTTGTTACAGAAAGAGCCCTAATACAATGGATGAAGAACCTTCTGGATAGAAACCTGTTTTTCCAGCAGGTGAAAATATAATGTAGTCTGTCATTGATGCGAAAAAAAAAATCAATAGAGGGAAAAAGTTTCAAACAGGGAATTTAATTTAGATGGTGAAACAATACCAACACTGAAAATATTTGTATCCAGCTGGAAATCGGAGGTAGCTTACAATTGGATCAGTGTAATGAAATGTAATTTAGATTGATAACAACCAACAGGTACATCTTAACTCTACATTGTGCCTCAGATTCTCATTTCTGTGTTATTTTGTATGTCTTGAACATCTCCTTTCCCATCTGATGGCTCTGACTTGAACCATTTCTCTCCTGCATACCTACTGCTATATTCACAACAGGAAAAATCCATCAATTCAGCTTCTGAAGTGGAGCTAATGGACAGGTAATGGAGGGACTACCAAGCAGTTTTCTGTCTGTATGATGACAATGCTGCCTGACTGCTTCATGGCAACCCCATTTGGCAGCTCAGCCACACACAAATGCTTTCTCATTCCCCAGTTGTATGAGGGAGAGATTCAGAGGGGTATTTCTACCTCAGTGTACCTGCTTTCCCAGTTTCTGTATGGAGTAAGCTCTCATTTCTTAAAAAACACACACATAACAATTTGGCATCCCAGAATTTTTTCAGCTTTTTGGATGGAATAAAAATAATGAGTAAGACATGATTCAAACCATACCCTGTCATTGACCCCTCTATTAGACAAAGGTTAAGTCTCTTTTTATGCCATTCAGGCCATTTTACTTCATTGTTTATGTAAAACATATTCTCCAAGGCAGCTACTGTTGACAGATCCAACATGCATTCACAGTTTCAGATGTAAACAGACACTGCTGGAAGATATGCCAGAAGTAGGATTTATTTTATGTTCTCATAATTATCCACATAAAGAACATCAAAGAATGATTCCCAGCTGGATTATTAATACTACCGCTATTATTATTGTTCTTGACAATGATTCAGAGAAATAATCAAAATGTGGATAAGTAGCCTGTGTAAGTACAATGCTCAAAGCCTTTGAGTGCTTTAGCTGTCTCATTTACACTTGCAGATATCCAACATATCTGAAACCCCATTAAATAGATAATAGCTGCATCCAATAAAATTTGAAAAGCCACTGTGCTTGTTTACTGCGGTTGTCTTTGAAGCAAATGCAATTTTCCATGCCTACTTCATAGGTCAAATTTTCAGGCCAATGCATAGCAGAATTTCAATTATATGGATCTGAACTTACACAGTGTTGTACCAGTCATCATTTTTTTTTTCAGGTGGCAGAAGTGAACTTGATCTGGTACAAAAACTGTATTGCATGTTGCATAGCAGTTCAGAGGATAGGGAATTAATTATTTGGTTAGCTCTTCTTTGATTGAATGAAAGGATAACAGAGAAGGTACAGATGGGCATGGGCCCAAATCCAGCTCTCTAGGATTTGTTGCTAGAATGGGTAAAACTCACTGATGTACAGGTTTCACGATCCAAAACAAGTCCCAATATTTCCTGCTGTTCTTCTTATATATGACAGGAGCAGGGGCTCACAGGCTAGAAATTTTTTCTTGCAAAAATTGCAGTGGAAGCAATTGCAATTAATTAGGACCAAGAATCCTAATATTTTTTTATCTTCCATGTGCAAATAGCCCTAAAAACAGCAGTGACTGTATGATTATGGGGGAGAAGAGCTAATAAATATAAGTATGGTTAGAGAAAAGGCAACAAAAACATTAATAAAGCAAACTTCATTAAGAAAGGTAAGTAAGAAGGGATTTGTCTTTGAAAATACTTGTGAATGAGGACTTATTTTCCTTCCTGGTCAATGAAGTCTTATTTACTTCTCTATCAATCATTTTCTCTGTAAAAACAATTCCTTAGACAGGCAGTAGTTCTATCTCAGTATCTGCTGCTTGAGTCACTTAGAACTGAGTGGATGGACAAGGATGTTCTACCTATTGAAATAACTTGAACAGACTAGAGTGGAAAGAATCAAGCAGTGCATCTTTACTTTGTCCCATACAAGGCTGAAGAGTGGTGGATAATATTCTGGTTATGTGTTAATTATGCACTGGGCAGTGCCATTGCTATAGCTCCAACTCTGTGAGTGGGGACAGCACAGCAACATGTGGAACCCTCTGGTGAGCCCTCCAAGAAGTTTGCTGACTGGTTCTTCAGCTGATATTCTGCACTGATTCCATTGACTGCAGACCACTCCTCCACATTTATGGGAAAAATGGGAAATTACAGTGGGAAATGTCCATACCATTGTTGCTGTCATAAGATCCACTGCTCTCACAAGGAGAAATTATTCAACATCTAACTGTTACATGTGGTGATCACCCTTGTCAGTATGTCTTGTCAGATATCTTTCATCCCTAAGTTTTCCTCATTTTATCTACTTTGTTCTAAATACTGGAGATTCAAAAAGATCACAAAGCTTTGTCTGCATTTATCTTTTGGTCTCATTTTTCTTTTGTTTTGTTTGGGTTTGTTTTTTTCCTTTGGACTTTTCCAGGCTCTTTCTGTGTTATCCAACAGTCAGTTGTTCAGATGAGTGTTGTGAATGAAATATTTAGGCAAGTAATAAAATGGTTTCCACAGAGAAGCATCCAATATTTAGTAGCAGATAACTGAGCTGCAAGATAGCATTTAGATCACAAGTTAATCCTAATGATGTGACCGCAAAGCTTCACAGCTGGAGCAATTTCTGTAAAAAATATTCAGCTGCTAGTTTAACTGGTATTTAGATTACATCTTCTAAAAAGAGCAAAATATATGCATGAAGGAAAGGTCAAAATTATCTCTTCCTCTAGCATTTTAGTTTTCTGGTTTTTTTACTGAAATTATGAAACTGACTACACATGTCAACAAGGTCAATAAGAGCTTGAAAAATTATAACTGTCTGTCTAATTCCTGTTGACTAGATAAAATTTCATTCTTCAGAAGATGTGGTTGCTTTGTGTGCTAAATTTTAATCCCTGTAAGGTTCATCCATAAAGGATCTTCAGGAAGAAGGGCAGCATTCCGTTTTATTACTCTACTCAAGATCTTTCTTTCCTGTTTTGCACCTTCCCCTACAGTCTGTCTTTGGACTCATTCTCAGGGTAGAATAAATGACAGTGTGAAGGGGGGAGCTTAAGAAGGTGTCAGATATAATGTTCTCTGCTGTCACTGTTTCTCCATCTCTTGATCCCATAAACCAGATACGGGAAACTGACTCATTTTTGCTGTTCATCCTGTCTAACATTTCAAAGTTTTCTTGGTATAGCTCCTCAGATAATAGCCCTGACCACTTTAACTTTCTCATTATTCACCATTATAACATATTACTTATATTCATTCCAACAGTGTGGGAGTTTCCTTAACCTTGATTCTGTCTGTATTACAAGCTGAATTCTTGCTGACTACTGATGAAGTTGAAATCCTCTTAATTTCAAATACATGTTTCCCTCTTTGGACTGAAACAGTCAGTCTTACTATCTCCTGCTTATATTGAAATATCTATTTTTGCATCCACTCAAAATCCTATTTCAGTTGTCTGGTTGTTGCAAAATGTAGTTAGAAAATTAAATTTCTGTATATGTATAACTCCTTTCTTTCTATTTCCTAATCATTGGGTATCTACCTCTCCAACATAAAGGTTAATGAGGAATTAATTAGGTATATTGGCTTGTGTATGTCTGAAAACTGAAGAGCCAGGGTACCTGTTTTGGATTGTCTTTCAGAATATATGAAAATCTGTGATTTTCCTAAAAGAGTCCTGTACTTAGAAGAAAGGACCAACTTGTTCTATTCATGCATCCTGAGAAATACTTGCAGACACAAAGAATGGCATTTTGTAAGCATATTGAAGCCTGCTTTCAACCAGAATGCTGTCTTGATAATTTTTTGGTGCTGAAAACCTGAAAATTAATCAAAGACTAAATGAAGGAAAAAAGCAGAATGAAGCAGACAAAAAAAAAAATTACTGTAATCATTGCAGTTTATTCAACAGAGAAATCCAAAACTACTCCAAGGAAACACCTGATATTATTTTTATATAAATATGTCCACACTTCCTCATTAAACAGTCGTATCACACACTACAGTAAGGACCAAGTTGGACTATGAGTTCTATAAATACTTAAAACATGAAAACATGATAATCCATGAATAAAATATCTTTTCTAAGAGGCTGGAAAGTGTTGTTAAAATAGATGCCTGAAGGATACTTGCTAATCTCCCAGTGGAACAGCCTGTAGTGTATGACTACATAAACTCTCATGCATTTCTCAGAAACTACTTTGAGGATTCCTTTTAATAAAGCCACTGTTGTACAGTGTGAAACACTCCAGGTAGCCTGAAAAAGGTACTAAAAGTTAGGTCCTGTCCTCCACAGAGTGGAGTTTATGTCTGAATTACAGTAGTGCCTGCTAGAGCAAGTCCAGGAATTAGCTCATTTCTATTTTCTTGATATTGCTATGGTACACAAGAAAAAAAATTAAATCTTCAGTTACTTTTCACTGGCTTCTCCCCAAATGTCTCCTTTACCCCAAATTCCCTTTAATTTTAAACAACTCTTGGGATGCCTCTTTAGAATAAGATTAAATTTAAATTAATCTCAGCCTTCTTAAATCAGTATTATCAACATTACTAAGTCCCTTTAGCAAGTATAACACAGAAGAATACAGTCACTGCAAATAAAAGTTCAATATTTCCCAACTGTTTATCATACTGTTATAGTAATTAAATGTCCCTGATCAGTTATGACACTGCAGCTGCTTTGGAATAGAGTTAGATATAAAGGAAAGATAATATGGCACTTATCAGTGTTTGTGACCATGTGTGGCATATCCCTGAAATATTTTCACACAGAGGAAGAAATGACAAAGGCACAAAAACTAAAGTGCAAGAGTTCCCAAGACCAAAACAATAAAAAAAAGAACTGAGGCTCAAAGGCAGAGTGCCTTTGAAAAATCAAAGTGTAAACGTGTTCAAAAGTATTTAAAGTTCAGTGAAACTGTGCAAGATGAGAACCTGAATAGCACCCTATCTTTAATGCATGGTTTCTCCTTCAGCAAGACAGTTCCTTTTTCTATAATTCAGTGCTTTGGCCTCATCTGAGTACTCTTGTGCTCCTCCTAAGTGACATGAGAGAGGGAACACTGGGAGGCAGAGAGCAGATACCTGATTGCAAACTACAGCTCAGTCCTGCTATCCACAGAATGGAGCTCTCTGTCACTCTTGTAATTGTTCAACAAACACACATTTTGTAGCCATCTATACTGCAGAGCTTAGCATGATAGAGGCTTATTTTACTCTGAAGAAAACGTAATGTCTCTTCATATAAAACTCCTGCCAACATATTTTCCTGGCTGGTTTAAAGGCTGCCCTTCTGTTACAAAAACAATAAATAGGCTAACCTTCTTAAATTACACAGAAATTCTGCTGAGCCTGTCCAGATCAAACTTCCAGTGATAGCTGGATTGTTTCTATTTTATGATTAGAATTCCCCCAAAGATGGTTATCAGCAGGGCTAAAAAACCTTTGATTAAATTTGGAGTTGTGCAAGCTTCCACCAGAGAAAGCAAAACTTTTCTTAAGGTGCCTACACAACTTAGTTTCAAAAATCTAAGTCTTTAGCTCAAAAAACCAACTAACATTTAAGAATTAGGGATTTTGTGACCTAGGACTACTGTATGAAAAGAAGGTAACTTCTGAAAACATGTGTCCACTTAAATGTTTTCCCAGGGAAGGACATGATTTGTTGAGAAACATACAGTGCTTGTGACACTGTGGAGAACTAGGATGATAGTCAGAAAAATCAACATTTCTTGGATGGCTGTACTTGCTAATTTATTAAGGGATTGTAGGAGAGACCCCCAAATTCACTTTCCCTTGCTAGTGTGCATGTCTTTGAAAGTACCTTATAAGTAAACCAGGACTGTGAGACAGGAATGATTTAGTGTCTCTGTTCAGTGAATGAAAAATGCTGAATGTTTTCCAGAAGTGAGGGTATCCATAATGCCCTTTCAATGAGTCTTCCTTTCTTCTCTCATTTCTCAGCACAGGGTTTTACACTCAGGAGAAGTTAATATTTCATCCTTCTGACTGTCCATGATGCACCTGAATCCTCCTGTGGCTCCTACAGATCCTGTGATTTCATTAGCAGTGAAGGATGGAATAGCAAAAAAGAAACAGGAATTTTGAAGAGGAATACTCTCTCCTGTAGTAAATCAAGCAATAAAAGTATTTTGTAATTCACCAAACAAAAAAAAAATTGTTACAGTATGGCGAAAAAAATAATAGTTATAGCTATGAGAAATACTATTAATTTAAAGGATTATTACTATGTTTAGAAAGAGTCAAACTAATACTTGAATTCATGCACTTATTTTATGCAAATTTTATAGTTTTGAATCCTTTAAAACTTAGAAATGTCACATTTTCCAAAAAGACAGCGAATGAAAGGGAGTACATTGAAAGTAATTTCACAGAAGTGTTTCTGTTCAGTGTTTTGTATATGTTTGCTGAAAAAAAATTTCTTATAAGCAATAAAAGTAAGATAAAGACACAATGGTGTAGGAATAATATGTTTTGAGTTCTGTTTTCACTGATCCTTTCTACACCCTGTCATACTGGACTGAAGATGTCATTGAGAGAGCTGAATAAAACTATCTTTTACTGTTTCCCGTATTTTTAGTAGGGAAACCCAATGTTTTCCCATGTTTGCTTAGTTGTCAAGTTCAGATTGTATCATTAAACACATACTGTGAAATTAGTAGTTTCTAGAGAAACTCCAAAAAGTATTTAAAAGTAGCTGCATAGCCTGAAAATTCTATTCTCACTAATTCATGTCTTCAGTACACCTCAGGATCAGAAAATGTTAATATATCATGAAATATTTTATTTTCTTTGTGCAAGGGGCATTTTCAATGAGGAAACCTGGGAAATACCTATCTTGGTGTTCAGTGTGGTTCCCTCATTTTTAAGCACACCTTTTGATTAATTTCTGGTTTAAGCTTAGCCATTTGTTACAAAGGTTCATAATGCTGCAGACCCCACAGAGTTTAAGAAAATTGAGAGTTTGACTTCATAAATAATCTAAACAGATGATCTGAAGATTTAAAATATTTTGGAAAAAGTCCTGTAGAAATTATTAACTTTATTTTAAAATTGTGCCTCAAACTGGTTTCTCTTTGAGGCCATGAAAGATAAACTTTAAAAAGAATCTTTATCTTTTTCTGCTTTCAAATATGCACAAAGTAGGTACTTGAGACTAGACAGAGGAAAAAATGCAGTGAAGTCCACATATACATCAACCTGTGATATGTTTGTTTGATTTAATTTGATAAGCATATTCACTTTAAGGTAACACCACATTTTCAGCAAGTACTTAGGAATTCTAAATGAAGAGCATTGTGGTTTATACCTTCAATAATAATCTTTTTTCATGAAATGGCAGAGTGATGTATGCACCTTTCTAAGTGTGCATGCAACTTTCTGAATGCAAAGTCTCCTAGCTTTTAATGGCATCTGAGGTCAAAACCCTTGGAAGTATTTGAAAATGTCAGCATGTATTCTTAATATGGCTAAAGATAGCATCCTTAAGACAGTTCTCCTTAAACCACATTGCCACATAGCAAGATTTTAGATTTCATAAGAGCAGTTAACTGAAAATGATTCACCAGATGATTCACCATATGCATCCAGTCCCAATTGCCAGTACATTGTGCAGGAGGTATAATTTCCACACCCTATGGATTATATGTATATTAATGTAAATCAAGATAAGTACCAGTATAACAAAGCTCTCAAACAGCCACCATTTAGCTCCTAGTCCCAGAACATTTTGAAATTTTCTTCTTTGTCTTGAGAACACTTTGCCTTGAGACACTCTACAATATCCATCACTGACATTCCTATGAATAGACTGGATAAACATCTGTCAGAAATACTTTTGCTGCATTTGATCTTGCCTTGTGGCAAACAATTGGATTAGACATTTTTACCAGGTCCCTTCCAACCATGTATTTATCACTCTTTGCATCTATCTTTCAAGCTTGCTGAGTACCAGTCAGAAAATTTCTCAGATGTGGAGCTTTGACAGTATGAACAAAGCTGTTACAGGCCTGATTCTAACAAGCAGCTCTCCCATGCTGAATCCTGAAGCTGTTTGCAGCCTATGGGTGTAAGGGTGGTAAATAAAAAAGAGCAGGAGAGAGTTTGTTTTCTTTAAAATACCAGTGCCTATACTTCCTCTCACACCCTCCATACTGGACCAAAATGTGCAAAACAAACATTTTGTGATTCCCACTAAGAATGCCTGAGGCTCTCAATGAGTAAGGTTCTCCTAACAGTAACAATGACACTGTGGCCTTCTAAATATATATTCTAATTAAAGCTTTTCAGGAAGACTGATCTGCTAGAGTCACTTTATCCAAACTCTAAACATCTGGTGAGTATTCTCAGGGATGACAGCCCACCCTGGGAAGTAAAGGGAAGGTTTGGCAATCATTTCTGGGTTTGCTTTGGAGGTTTTTTTTCCTTTTTTTTTAAAAAAAATCATTTAATAATAGATTTATATCTCAATCAATACTGTATACAATGTTAATTTCTTATTGTGGTATGAGCTCACATAGATAAAAAAAAAAAAGAAACAGTTTATTCAGGCTCAGAATGCTTTTTCCTGACTGATAGGTATCAAGCCAGCAGTCAGGAAAAATATGTTAAGCACACTGTGTTAACTCAGATTTACTGGCTTCCTCTGCTTGACTGCATCATCATAGGCTGTGGCTGGGTAAACTTATTTAACAAGCAGATAGACACATCAAGTCTGATTTCAGTGGGTTTAGATCAGATATATGAGGACAGCATTCATGAAGGAATTTTTTTTTTCCCATTAATTCCTGGGGCCAATATCCAGCAGTTGAGACTGACAAATAAAACTTGGAGAAAATATGATTTCCAGAAATTGAACAGAAAATGTGGAAAACAAAAATTGAAATAGTCATCTGGAGCAGAAATAGGAATCCAAATTTCCCTTACAAGAGTTTAGAATCTAAATTACTTGGTCAGAGAGAGAGCAAATCCCTGCACTTCCTCTTCCCTCTCTTCAGTCAGATGAATATTTCATAAATTCAAGCAAAAGAGAACAGTTCTGATGTGGACAAATAAAAAGGGCTTGTCTCAGGATGCTGCACAGCTTGGTCACTGCCAGGCTGAGACAGGTGAGGATTCAGATGAGACCTAGGCCGGTTTTTTCCTGCAGTCTTTGAACTGCAGGATAAAAAACAAGGAGCCAGCAGCAAATGTTCCTTTGGTGTCTTGGGCAGCGTTGGCTCTCTGACATAGGAGGGATCCTGAGGACTTCTGAGGGATGAAGCCCTGGGGACGAGGCCATCAGAAGAGCACCCACCTCTCCTTTAATTCCAGCAGGGCTTGGTTGTGCTCCACCCTGGGGTGCTGCTGGGCACACTGCAAGCACTTCAGCACCAGCAGCACGGATACTCCAGGGCGAGGCAGATAAACAGGATTTGGAGAATTTTGTTCTTGGTGGGAGACATCCTAAAGCATCGGTACCTCCCTTGCTTGAGCCTGCATCCCCCCTGTTCACTTATCTGTGAAATGAGGATTATTTCCTTCTTCATAAAAAGATGTGAATGTTTTAATGTGTTTATTTAGCAATGTATTTTTAGCCTAGGGAAAAACTGATAGAGTTTTAGTCAGAATTCTTCTTCTTGCCTTTTCATGTCTTCTCCTACTTCCATTTTTGTTTCTTTCAAGATAAACTGGTGTCATTTCACTTGTTCCTTTCCTGCCAAAGACAAATTACATCATTTTCTTTTTATTTCTTTATCTCTTTTAGCCCAGAGAGATTCCCCAGCTTCCTAAGCAAATCATACTTTTTTGCTTTTTATTTTTGCCTGAGTGCAGTTTATGTACTGAGATACTTTAATCCAGATGTAAAGTTCAAGTAAAGTTTCTGAATAACTTTGATATACATTGAGTTAGGATTTAAGGGACTAACCTCCATAATGATTTACATCAGAATAACAACAGCATTAACATTACTGATATATTCCAAAATTTTACAGATAAAAATCTGTTTTCACTTATATCAGAAGCCTTCTATCATCTCTGCAGTAAAATGAATGTTTTCCCATCTTTTTTTCTTCACAATGTTCTTTATTCTCATATTTAATTTACATTTTCTATTTTATATTACAATTTTTTTTCTGCAAAAATTTTATTATGCTCTGGTTCTTCATTTGTACACTACACTGATTTTTTTCTTACTTTCTTTGCAAGCTGCATTCACCCTCAGCTGAACACAAGAAATTACTTATTTGCAACTGTGTTTCAGCTAGAGAAACAGGGTTTTGAGATAATCCCATCTCATCCCCTAACCCTGCTGTCAGTATATCTACTCGATTGTTGTGGAGGCTGCAAAGCGCTGCTTCACAGCCCACGAGAAGACCCTTCAGTTTCACACAGAGAGGCCACAAGTGTGGTCACAGACATTATGAGCAGTTTCTATTTGGTTTGGCTGCTACTTTTCATCATTGTTTGAAAATGTGTTTATGTTGCTACACTTCAAAAGGGCAATTCCAGCCAGTAAGAGAAAAGAGAAAGGCAAGCAAGCTGGTATAGAATGAGGTGCTGGGAAGCAGTGCCACTCAAAGGGATCCTGGTTGATGGCAAGTGGAACATGAGCCAGCAGTGCCCTGGCAGCCAGGAGGGACATCCCTGTCCTGGGGGCATCAGGCACAGCATGGCCAGCTGGGCAAGGGAGGGGATTGTCCTGCTCTGCTCTGGGCTGGGGCGGCCTCACCTCGAGTGCTGGGGGCAGCTTTGGCTGCCACAGTGTAAGAAAGACACAAAACTATTGGAGAGAGTCCAAAGGAGGGCAACAAAGATGGTGAGGGGCCTTGAGGGGAAGCTGAATGAGGAGCAGCTGAGGGCACTGGGTCAGTTCAGCCTGGAGGAGACTGAGGGGAGACCTCACTGCAGTTACAGCTTCCTCAGGAGAGGCAGGCACTGATCTCTGCTCTGTGACAGTGACAGGACCCAAGGGAATGGCCTGAAGTTGCATCCAGGGAGATGTAGGCTGAATATTAGTAAAAAGTTCTTCACCCAGAGGGTGGTTGGGCATTGGAAGAGGCTTCTCAGGGCAGTGGTCACAGTACCTGACAGAGCTCAAGAAGCATTTGAACAATGCTCTCAGGCACATGGTGTGTCTCTTGGGGATAGTGCTGTGCAAGGCTGGGAGTTGGATTCGGTGATCCTTAAGGGTCCCTTCTAACTCAGCTTATTTTGTGATCCTGTGATTTTGTGAATTCTGTAATCAGGTGTGTTTCACTGATATTAAAAGACATAGAAAAGGCTGTTCTTGCAGGTAATGTCCTGCCTGATCTTTTTGTTTTTCAAGAGCTGGTGCATCTGTGCTTGCTGCTTTTCAAGCCAGGGATCACTGGCTCTACCTGATTCAAACAAGAGACTCATGATTCAGGGAATTAGAGCAGTAAATACTGTCCTGGTTACAATGAGTAAGAAAAACAAATGGGCAGCTTTGACTAGGGAGGAAAATTAGACAGCCTTTTGAATTGCAGGATATAATTAGGCTCATTAAGGACTCATTAAAAACAAATTGTATCTGACACATACTTAAAGCACTCATGTAAATGAAGTTGTTCAAAGATAAAGCCATGAATATATTTCACCTTGTTATCTTCAAAGGTTCTTGTACTTCACATTACAGAAGGATACACTTCAGCTTCCTTTTTGTCAGTAGTGGTCTTCCTAAAAATAAAATAATTGCAAGCTAGGGTAGAAGGAATCAGAGGAAGTTATTCAGATATCTTTTGCACTGAACTAAATTAATTACAATTTATACATTCTTGGTAGACATCAGGTCAGAATTTTGGAGAAAGGTGAATTGGAATTTGTCTCGGTGTCAGGAGGGAGTAGGTGAACCCTCCCCTTACTAGAAACTAGTGAGATTTCTCATCCATAATAAATTATAAAATTTATAATAAGTATGTATTAATTTCTGGAGTTCTTTTTAATAAAAATGGCAGTAAACAGAATTTATGAGAAATAACAACTGATGCAAAAGTTGTTAATTTATCGTTTTTGGGAAAAATTAGCTTCTGTCTCTGTTATTTTAATAATTAAAGTGTAATCATTTTTAACCTCTTATGCTAATAAGCAAAACAATCTGATTACTCCTCACAAGGATGGGATCTGCTTCAATTAAAAGGAACAAAAAAGAAGAGCTATAGGAAACCATTTAAAAGGGGTAAAACACACCTGAATTTTTGCGTGGTTTTCAGCTAAGCTGCAGAACTACCTTTAGCATTTTAACTTCCTTTGTACTAACCTCTAAGGAGGATCTGTTGGGCTAGAGGGGGCTCAAAGACTTATTCTGGTAAAAGTTGTAGCACTTCAAAATGGTGCTAAGTCCAGGGGAATAAAAAAGCTGTACATGAAAAGCCTGAGATGGGAGAGGGTGGTGCTCTGTGTTCCTCTTATGTACAAGCCTTTAACTAAAGTTCACCTGCTTTGCCTGCATGCTGAAAGTAGAAATAAGAGCTTGTTGTGATAGGTTACACAGAAATCTAACACTTTCCAGGAATGCAGCTGCCGGGGTCCTTGAGTCAGGAACAGCTTTTCAAAGGCCACTAAAGCAACAACTGTACTTGGTGTTAAGGACTGTCCTTGAAAATAAAATTTTAGCCTTCTGGTAATGGTGCTGGGAATACATCCCACACCATGGCTGCTCTCATGAGAGTCATTTAACACCATGACCTTTGTGTAACAAGTAAAACAGACTCAGAGACTCAGAACTTTATGTGCTGGGGATATCCCATCTGACCACCCAGCAAATAAATTTGCACTATGTCATTTATGCACACCCAGTTGCATGCAGACATCCAGGTGTCAGTGTTCACAGAGAGACCAGCCCCCCACAGCTCTGTCACCCAGGGGACTCCTCAGATGGTGACAATTTTCTGTACCTCCCAGAGTTTGACTTAAACCCACTGACGCTGAGGGGGAGGCTGTGTGCCCCGGACCTCTGCAGACCTCATGATGAGGATTACCTCCAGCTTCCAGCTGCTCTGTGCTGCTAATGTTACTTTTAGAGAAATGAAATTATTTCTTATTTGGTTTCAGTGCAAAGCAGAATAATGAGTTATCCTTGAAAAAAATAAGCATTGACTGGGTTCCACCAGCCAGCCCTTGCCTTTCTGGTGTTTTAAAAATATTTAATCTATGACAAAAATTTTATTTTTCTGAAGCCACTAAAATGTGAACTGCTGATCTGAACAGACAAGTTGTAAGATGGAATCATAAGTTTTCTTTAGAGTTGTTCAGTTCTGTAACATCTATGACTAAACCTGTACTTAATTCTGATTTTTTTTTTGTCCTACTGAAATTAGTTCGGAGAGACTCGAATGAGTACAGATTGTTCTTTACCATCATACTGTTGTCTTGAGAACATCACATATGAATAACCTCCTAGGCTATTAAACAGCCTGAACTTCCTACATGATATTTCATTTACTATGCAAGTTATCTGTGAGTGCTTTTTCCCTTGTCTGATTTTCGTCTCCTCAAGCATCTTGCCTGCCTGATTCTTGCACAGCTCAGGTTTCCACTGAATGTCCCGACTTTCTCATAACGGCAATTTGTGGAATTTATTAACTGTCTGGCACTGATCACTGTGCTGCTAATCTCAGGAGAGAGTCAGATGCTGTTCCCAATTATAAATGCTGCATAGAAAACCTGGATCAAGGGCTTTATCTGGCGGCAGATGACATCTCTATTATAAGCAATAAAGTTCTGATCAGCCAGGAGGTAACACTTGATGAATATGCAGCAGGACAGTCAATGAAAGAACATTATGACAACTCACAGAAAGAGTACTTAGAATATTGTTTAAATGTTAAAAGAAAGCTTATTTTTTGTTACACAACAGATTTATTTCTGTCTTTCCTATTAATGGCAAATCTTCACTCTTCCTTGCAAATTTTTTCCAGTTTGTCTTGGATACAAAAGGATTGTGCAAGGGGAATAATGAAGAATAAGACTATGAAACAGGTACAGCACAAAGGTCAGCAGAATCCAATAAAAGAGAGATAGAGAGAATAAAGTTTAGATCTGATTAAAATTTATCGGTGAAGTGATTACGTAGAAGGAAGTGAACTACAATGTTCATTTACAGATCAGGTGTAATTCTAAACCAGGAAAGCAGAGAGCTTACATTCCTACTATGTGGCCAAGGTACTGAGGGGCAACACTAGAACTCTGGGAGACAAGAGAAGAAAATTTGTGAATCATGAATGTCATCCCTCTTAGTGGTTTGGTATATGAGGGGAGAGCAGTGAATATTGTCTACCAAGCTTTCAACACCAACTCCCATAAGGTATTTATAAAGATAATGAATTATGGGTTGGATGAACAGACAAGTGGCTGAGCAGGGTGTTTGGACAAGATGACCTGTAGATGTCCCTTCCAACCTTGACCACCCTATGTTTCAATAATCTGATTGACACATGGGAGTTGGAAGAAAAAGGTGATCCTCTGTCTGAAGTGGGGACTTCCTCTTTCATGTCCATTTCAGTACTTCTTCATTTGACTATAAGGCATATCCATCAGAGAAATATCAACTGTATTAATCATCAGTGTGGTGCAAATTTGATAGAGTAAGAATATCCTGCTTTCAGTCACTCTGATCCCAGATGAGAAGTTAAGCAATGTGTTATAAGATATCCACAGGGCATAACAGGGTGGTTCAGATGAGGAAAACGAAGTGGACGTGGAACAATGAATTGGTGTCAGTATCAGACAGGATCATTACTCTTCTTGATTTCCTGGTATCATTCTTTCTTAGTCCAATCTTTTTATACAGTATGAGAAAGGTCATGTAGGCAATTCCAATTTCTGGTTGGTCTGAACACTGCCTTGGTAATCTGACACAATGGACATGACATAGAAATGATAAAAGAAAGAAATATGAAAGGCAGAAGAACCCTCAAGTGTAGGATGAGGAAAGAATAAGTCTGAGGAGAATGGAAAATCAGTGGTGCAAGTGAGAAGAAAACTGATGTAGGACCCTGAAATAAGGATGCAAAAATAGAGAAAATAAACTGGGTGAAGAAAATAAACACATTGAGAAATAATTTTCATTATTTGCTTACTGTACAAGAGTAAATCATAGTGTTTTGCACAGCATGCTCAGTAGCATGGTAAGAAGCAGGTAGAAGAAGAGACAGGCGTTGCATAGGCAGCAAGTTCTTTCTGTCAGGCACCATTTATGAGTTATTTTATGTCTCATCAAGTTGAAGGCAGAGAGGGGAAGAAGATGTTTCAATCCTGGCTGGGGCCCTTGGGTGCCATCATCATAATAGGACTTAACAATCTTAATAATAGCCATTGTAGTTGTTTTTTTCCATCAAACTGTAAGATGTCTAGGCTTTAGGAGAGCCTGAAAATTCATAATGAAAATACAAGCTCTTTATGCTTTAGTTCAACTCTGATTGAAAACTGACATCCTCTACAGGCTCTGACTGTTCCTAAATTATTATGGAAGAATTAAGAGGAAAAAGTCCAACTTCTCTGCCTGAACAGGAATGAAAGTTTGACAGGTCTCAGGTGGTTTTGCAGGCATTCACTGAGCTCCTGATGCAGCAAGTGTCCCTGCAGTGTGATCACTGCTGGCTGACCTGCAGCTATTTTAGCAGCCATTTTTTTCTTCCTCCTGAAGGAAATCAGCACAGTATTCATACAGGTCAGAGTGCTGAAAATTCAGACTGTTTAAGTGCATCTCTTAATGAATAAAGAGTGATTTATTTGTGCTTGGAAAAGCAAATTTAGTAATTGCAGTAGACATGTCTGAGCTTTTTCTGACCAATGAATGGTGCACGTAACATAAGCTATCTCTGGTGGGTGCCACAGTAAAAATAACATATCTTCTGTTTTTTACCATAAACATTAAAACAAATCCTGGTGTCTTGAAAATAACTGAAGTTCAGCAAAAAGAGACCAACTTCCATGCAGTGAAGTCATGATACTTACAAACATCTTGAAGTAAATCAATATTTTTTTCCAAATATCTGTATCACTGAAAAGCTCTTGTCACTAAAAGATTACAAAAAGCCCCTCAAAATCTTCAAACCAGCAGTCCACATGTGTCAGGCATGAGAAGTGAACTTTGAACCACTTGAACAAAAGGAAAAATGTCAAGAATTTTCCAGTCTCAGGAATCTCAAAAGTGTCCTTGGCTTGTGTGAAAAGACTGAAGTTTTGGCAAGGACAAATATTTCCCCTCATAAGTTTCCTTCTGCCCCTGTCACTACCTGGCTCTGTGGCATGTGGGAACTCACTGAACTTTTTGGTTTTTTGGTACCACAATCAGCCAAATATATNTTGGGTTGTGTGAAAAGACTGAAGTTTTGGCAAGGACAAATATTTCCCCTCATGAGAGGCTAAGTTTCCTTCTGCCCCTGTCACTACCTGGCTCTGTGGCATGTGGGAACTCACTGAACTTTTTGGTACCACAATCAGCCTCATTGCAAAATATATAAGGGAGAGCTAGACTCTTCTTATTGGTGCCAGGAATTGGATAGGGTGGAATGGGCACAAATTAAAATAGAGGAAATTGCTTTAGACATTACAAATACCCTCTTTTGTTGTTGGGGTTTTTTGGTGGTTTTTTTTTTTTTTT
>VZRH01000165.1:138643-149418 GCA_013397555.1 Urocynchramus pylzowi | reverse complement strand
TTTTTTGGTGGTTTCTTTTTTGTTGTTTTTGTTTCGTTTTTTCTGTTTTTTACTGTAAAGTTGGTCACACACTGGGGCAGGTTGTCCAGAGCCTTTGTGAAGTCTTCATTGCTGGAGATTTTCAAAACTCAACTGTATAGTAGGGGAGAAAGACTAGAGAGCTCCCAAACTAGAGGTGCATTCATACCCCTGCAATTCTGCAGTTCTATGATTCTGTATTCAAAGGAAATCTTTTCAAATCTATGAGACAAAATAACTGGGCTGATAGGTAAAGAAATGAGATGCTGAAGAAAATCATCAATTAAAGAATAATCATATTCTCACTGCACTTGATTTGCATGCAGTTGAACTAAGGGATTAAAGAGTTGTCAGAAGAAAATATTCTTTAGTAGTTCATTGCAGGAAAACATCAAGAGCAAATTTACACACATCTATCCAACAGCCTGCTAATCTATGTTCATTAACCATCAAATCAGTATTTAATGAGTTTGGCTTTTATCTAGACCTCTGGATTCCACCTTGAGAGAAAAAGTTTGTTCTGCTTGGTATATTTGCTGACTGTTTGGAATGAGAAAATTCAAGAACTCTCTAACACATTTTGGTGAAGAGATTTGAACACCTAAGAGTTTTTCAGATTCAAGTTTTAGGCTATATCACAATAGATGACTTCACCAGAATCAAAACAAATGTTCTGTGTTTGACACTCAATATCATCTATACATAAGATTTTGGCCAGGCCAAACTGAACACTCCAGCTCCTGACAAGCACTCCTGTGATTTCAGTGGGACCATGAGTCAAGGTAAGCAACCAGACAGAAGAGCACTCCCAGTAATTATCCAGGTGTTAATATCACCCAGGTGATATTTTGAGTCCCCTGACTCAAAAGCACTCAGGAGGTCCCAGTTTCCACAGAGCTCATCATTGGCAGGAGAGTGGCAGTCATTTGGCATCCTGACTGTGAACAGCTGGGGGCACCTCTGGCTTGGGCAGATTTGCAGTGGACATCCTTGCTGGACATCAAAATTTCAGCAGGAGATGAAGGGATAGAAGCTCTTGATCAGTAAGATGAAGGGCAAGGAAAGGTAGAGCTGGGGCTAAAAGAAGTATATTTTCTGTTCATTTTTGGTTTTGTTGTGTTTTGCATTTTTGGAGGTAGGCTAAACTTATTATTTCTTGTAAAGACAGCTTTAATGAATATAACAATAATGAATACAGCCTTGGCAGGCAGCCCATAGCTTGGAATGGGAATGTGATACTAGGAGGCAAAGTGGGTTAGGACCCCTTAATTTTATTACACTGTTCCTACTGACAAACATTTCTACTGCAAGGTTTCTGCTTCTTTCACTGCACATTTTAATGGATAAACAAGGACTTAGAGAGTAGTTAATGCTTCCTGCCTGGAGTCTGAGCAATCTTAGAGGGCTCTAGAGAGAATTTAAATATTTGGTGGCTTCCAGTATGTCTATACCTCTCAATAAATTGGCACTAGGCAAAAAGCTGAAATACTAAAATCACGGTCAGCAACACCGTGCAATTTTAATAGCATTCTCAAATTCCCTTTTGGTCATTAAGTTAGCCTTCTCTCAAATGAAACTTGAAAATCATCTGGGTCCTTCTAGTAATGGATATTACTATAGATCAGTTGTATGGATAAAATCACATGCACTTTGATTTATTCAGCATTCCAGCCATCCTAAAGCTCTCGTGTGCTCCTTGTTGCTCTCAAACATTCCTGAGAGTACCCTTTACATTCTTAATGCATTATATTGTTAAAATTATGTTTTCAGTGGTTGCAGGGAAGTCTCTGCACTATCCGGGGCAAATTAACTTGATCATAATAATTCAAAGTTGGAACCACTCAAAAATCTAGGGCAGTTCTCACATTTTCGATCCTTCAATATCCCAGGAGTCATGGAAGCAGATTTTCCTGCTCTATTGTGATTACTCTAGCAGGTGGCAGCACACCTGGCACATCCTTGAGAAATCAAGGAGTGTAGGATGGGCATAAAGCCAAAGATCACCCCCAACAATGTACAGTATGGACACAATCACTCTGAGCAGGGGGAAGGAGAGGGGAATTTAGCAGTGGTGAATTCTTGGCCCATAACAATTCCCTCCTCCTTGGGGCCCTGGTGACATTCTTGTCACTGTTCAGGAAAAGGATGCCAGCCTGCCCAGGAGTAATATGTCAGACATCAGGGAAGGTTAATACACCTGAATTATCAACAGAGGTTCTCAAGCCTTACGTGATGATGGAGCAGTGCCTCCTGTGATCTGTGTTATCAGAGGCACATTCAACAGACCTCTTAGGTGAAAATGTGTGTCTAGCAAATGACCCAGTACAGCTGGGTATGACATTTTCCACATGGAACAGCTTGAGAAGGACTCATAAAGCAGAGGGTAATGGCCATGGATCATGGAGAAGGCCCAGGGACAAGCAAACTCTTTCTCAAAGAACAGTTCCAGTTCATTGCAGTAAGCAAAGATGTGACCTTGTGCAGTTTAAATGTAGCAGCCTGTTGTCAGCACAAATATGGACTTATGTCCCTCTGATATTTGACTGACATTTAATATGAGAAGTTCTCCAGGATATTTGTCTTTGTATCTCCAGTTTATAATGTGCTTGCTTTTAATGATGTCCTAATCATACATGAAGCATCAAGATCCTGATATGCAGATGCTACAAAACAACTCTAATTACTATGATGAAATATTGTAGGTTTTTATTTGAGTTGAACTAAACACTTCATGCTCATTTTAGTAAACAGTGTACAATTTGTAGGATTTCTCTAATCTCATTATGTAAACTGCTTATGAAAATAACAAAGCAGCAGGGAATTGCAGTGTAATGACCTTCTTCCAGTTAATGAGTATTGTTATTTGTTAAAAATAGTGTTGGTTTCAGTTATTCTGTGGCTTTGTTCTTTGACCTTTCACATCAAGCAAGAAATGCTCAATTAATTGAAAAACACGGATAATTCTGACACCAATATACATGGCTAATGAATAAGAGGACATACTTTTATTTAAATACTAATTCAGGTTTTAATTACAGTTAAGCCTAGATGCATTCATATGTCCAAACACAAGCACAGGCACACAGCACACAAATATGCACTTTCACTGGGTTAACATTTTTCCAGTTTTTTTCTTGAGGATGTTGTGTATGTAAGATTTCTATGTCCAGCTACTTAAGACCTTCCAGTCATAACCCATTGGTTGCTGTCCCTGAAACCATCAAAGTCTGACATAAGGTGTTACAGTAATAATTTTGGTATTCTTTTTGTATTAGCCTGCACTAAAATGTTCTCAAATAAATATGGAAGTTTTCAAGAGGTGTCTGGATGTGGCACTTGGGGATATAGGTTAGGGGTGATCATGGTGAGGCTGGGTTAATTGTTGGCCTAGATGATCTTGAAGGTGTCTTCTAACCTTAATTAGCCTATGTTTCTCTGATGTGGCTTTTATTTTTCTTGAATCATGAAGTAATGGCTGGGACTTGCAGGAAAAGGGAGCATCTTGCCTCTGGAGTAAAGTGAAAAACGGACCACATGGAAAAAAAAAAACAACTTACTGCACATTAAACTCCCTTTTCTGATTGTGTAACATTTAGGAAAGCTTGGCTCAGAGGAAGTGTACTGAAAGCTCTCTCTGTTTACATAATGTTAATGGTTTTCTTCTCAGTCCCACTTGCAGTTTCAATGGGAAAAGGCTCACAGTAAGAAAATTAAAACAAGATTCAAAAAAGCACTGTAGCCAGAAAAAAGGTGCATTTTTGGTCAGAAGTGTTGACAGAAATTTATTTTTAGTATCAGAAGAAAGGAAGACAAAGTGGAGAGTAAAAGAAGTTGGAAAATAATTCAAATTCTCAAAGACAGTAAGAGCTAAGAGGATGGAAGACAAGATCCTCCACAAAACATACAAGATCATCCAAAGTTCTTTTGTTGTCATTGAAACTGATTTTTTCCCAGTTTTATCAAAACAAACAAATGTAATTTGCCATGACTAATTGCATACCACTTTAATATTCCTCAATTTGCTACTTCTACTCATCACAACATCTGCAAAGCCACTGAACTCTGGGAATGCTTGCTGCTTAAAATTCCACACTGGCTGCTAAATTAATGAAATTAAGATGTTTTATAAATTCTTGCAGCTATTAGAGAAAAGTAATTATTGAAAAATATTACCCAAACATAGAGAATGTGCTGCATGAACACTGGGGCATGAGGGAAATTAAATCATTTTGCTGAGTGTACATAGCATATCACTTTGCTGCTTCTGAATTGCCTCAGAGCAACCAGTGCAGTGACTGATTTTTCCATGAACAATAGTTTTAAGCAGATTGTTGGGTCCTGTGGTTATGATCCTTGCTGATACAGGTAAAAATATCAATCATATTTCATATACATACCAATTTCTCACTTAAAATCAGTTGGATTTCCATTGTAGGAAGGATGTTTCAGAAAGTCTGTCCTCTGAGTATTAGAAGCTGTAAACTCACTGTCAATATAACTGTGTTTGTATTTATCTAGCTTTTACTTTCCTCAGGCCCTTATTAATTAACATAAATTAGTCTTCTCCCTCTCTCATGTTTAGTCCATGCAGTTTTAGGGATTTACTCAGCTGATCAAATCAAAGGTTAATTAAATTAAATCTAATTAAAACTTAAAGGCTTTCTGTTCCTTCAAATTGTCTTTCTTTTAGCTCCATGCCATGAATTGATCTGGTTTGTTTCTTTCTTTATTTTATTTGGAGAATCTGAACTCCAAAAGACAATTTGCTAGTTCCTCATATGAAGTCAAGGCTTGACAGGATATCTCCTGTCAGATTGACACAAAAACATCTTCTTTTCTTAATCCCACATTGCAGCAGGAGTTGCAGAGAGATAGCAAATTCAGTCACCATCTGATCAAATGGTGCCTTCAAATCTTTCAGCACCTTTGTATTTTCTAACTGGTAACTCCTCAGTTTTCCTTATTAATTTCTCAATGGAGGTATTTTCATTTTACAGTGTGAAATCCCATTTCTTTAATAATTAGGTATTTAAGGTATCTAATCAACAGAATGAATGGACTCTGCAAAAATACTGATTTTTATACTCCATGAGAGCTTAAAAGGGTGTGTGCAAATTAAGGTCTGTGTACCTGTCAGCCACAGCTGTGCAATTCTGTGCCATGTACTCTGAGATCACCTTCCTTGAGCAGGGAAGTGGGACAAGATGATCCCACATTGGTCTCCTCCAACCTGACCCATTCTGTGATTAATTCTCCCTTCGTGCTCTATATCTTGAACAAAAGTCAGCAGCATAATTTTTTTTAATAGTTACTTTATTAAAAGTATTTTTTTTTAATCCCAAGAATTGTAGTAAATCTTCCTTATTCCTATTGCTATGCAGGATAAATATCTTCCCTTCAGCCTGTTTCTTGCTCATGTAATAATACTCATGATCTCTCGTTTCACCAAAAATCTTCCGTAATAGCTGTATATTGAATAGTTCTTTCCTTGTTTTTCCTTTGCAGTCTTCTGATTGCTGCTCTCTGGTTTTTATTTCCTAAGGTTTGGGAAATAAAGGATCAATAAAAAAGCAGTCCCTGTGTGAATGGAAGCTGTTACACACTTATACAGGGGGTGTCAGCACCCTCTTGGGACAGGAGAAATGAGAAACTTCTCTTGCCAAGGTGTCTCCAAACTTAAAACCTTCTACAGAGATTGAAATTAGACTCACAATACTTCACATCACAAAATAGACCCACACTGCTCCTCAGATTTGAACACACATTTCTCCAGTTTCTGGAGGCCTCTGAATTCCACACTAATTGCACATAGAGGTGTGGATTTCCTGAACAGCTTATTTTATACTCAGTGAGTCAGAACTCATGATATAAGCAACAGCACCTCTATGGATGCTCAAAAACTGGATGCATGGGTTGTTTTTTTTTTTTGCTTGATGTCCACCTGCATGATACAGTCATTAAAAATTCCTGACTCGTGAATGCTGGGTCAATATACATTGCATAACTTGAACTTCTAAGTATTTTTCATAACTGTTTCTCTTCCTTCATTATCAATCATATGAGAAGATTTAACAAAAGCTGTGTAAACTACAAAGGGGATTTAAGATCTTTCATTTTATTGTGATGTGGGATTTTAAGAGTCAGGGAAGCACGGTCTAACCCACCTGCCTTGAAAATCCCATCTTTAACAAGATCAGTGCAGTTAAGAACTCCTTGTGACAGACCAGTGGAGAGAGCCATCCCACATACCCTTGGGGGTCTCTGCTCCATAGGGAGAGGGTGTGACTTCATTATTTCCCTCTCCTGAGGGCACCTTCAGCCTCCATGGATTAGAGACAGACACCACAGGGAGCTTCAGTCAGTCTCAGAAGAGATGAGTGACATTCTCTTAAAAAATTCTTGGTGCTTTTAAGGACTCGATATAAAAAGTCCTGAATTTAATTTGAAGCTAAAAAAAAAAAATCTCCTCTCCTTTCATTGTACTATTGCAGAATGTACCAACAAGCAGCAATGGACAGTCTTATCCTGAAATTCCTCAATAATTTGTTTTAAATACCATGTATCTGTACCTCTATGGTCATACTCGCACATTTACAGAGCCTCTCGTCTCTGAGTCTGCAATAATAAATTAACTTAATAAAAAAGGCAATAAGCAGCTGTCTTTTTTATGATGTAATTATCAGGAAGGACATATTTTATATGAATAACATGGCTGAGAATATTTCTGTGCTAATGGAAGATGCCTCATGATTTAATTTTTGTTTCATAATTTAATTCCTCCCCATCCAACATCCTTAAAACTATATAGATAACTTTGTAGATTATTCAATACCTTCATACTGATAAATGCCAAAGAAATGAACTTTTTTTTTTTCCCAAATTGTTTTGGTTGGTTTTGTTGTTTTGGGGTACTTTTTGAGGAAAAAGGATTCCTAGAAAATGTAACTTTCTAATTAAATTTTAATTTCTTTTCATTAACAGAGGTTTATCTATGTGTTCTTGCCTTTGATATTTTAATTTTTTATAAATAAACTAATTAGATAATTTTTAAAACAGTAACACAGACAAATTCCCTATATGTCAAATAAATTTATCCTCAAGAAAAGGCAATAATCAAAATTTTGTCAAATGGCCTAAGGCAATGTAGGAAATACTTCCTACCTTGAAGTAGCAATTTATTATAGACGTTTATGTTTGTCTTAGCAGCTTGAAAATATATTTGGTAATTTGGTAATTCTTTGATAATGAATATTGTAGACTAAGACCAAAAGATCAGTTTCAGAAAGCTTATCTTTTTTTCCTTATGAAACTGTTGAGGCTGAAACATTTTAGACTAAGAGATAAAACACATGGCTAGTAAGGACTGAATAAAAATACAAATTAGAAGTCAAGAAATGGGAGTTAAAGTTTCTCTGGAAAGTAATTTTAGACCTGGTTTTGGTATGGATTTACTGTCTCCAGTGGCAAAATGAAGGGCAGTCTCACAGAGTAAGAGCAGCTGTGCTGAAGTGAATGAGGCCTGAGTCTTTCACACACATCATCAAATAATTTCTTGTTAAATTCTCATCTGTGACTTCTGGACAACCTCTCTGATCCTGGTGGGTTGTACTGGTTGTCACTGGTGAGAGAGTTCAAAGGAAACCTAAGTGCAGAATCCTATCTCCAGACTCATTCAGACTCTGTTGTTTTTATTAGTCATTATCATATCTGAGGAAGACAAACCTCAGTTGCAGTTTTAGATTTGGTATCCAAATGTCTGTCCAGGCAGAGTTTTCCTGTAACCTGGAGATTTGGTCCCAAAATATCCAAAATTTCATTACACCAACTAAAGTATTTCTTTTTCAGAAAGAACATCACTTTAAATACTGCATCACTGTAAATTCTTCTTTATAAATTATATTTTATTCCACATTCAATATTTGCAATCTACTCCCACAGATTCTTTTCATAGATTATGACATAACTGAAGCACATTTACTGAGTTGCCAAAAAAGTTAAAAACTTGGTTTTTCTTTTGTCTTTCTTTGAATGGTGGCAGGTGTAAGGTCAAACCAAGGGGAGTCTACATTAGATTTTTAGTTCAGATCAACTGTGACTGCTTCTGAATTTCTTCACCTGGTCATCCCCCTTTTCTGCACTTTGGTTCCCACCACAGAGTTTTGGAATGCATGACTGGTTTCTTTTCAGGTGAACCCACTAACTCATGAGATGAGCTCATTATTTCAGATCAATGTGAACTGGAAAATGCTGACCAAATGTTAGTGGGCCATGGGTTAAGAGTGCCATAAGTCAAGGATGTGGGGTCAGAGTGGAGCCCTGCTTCTGGCACTTGCCCCCAAAACCATGTGTGGTGTGTTCACTGCATCCTCAACACCAGCAGTTTCAACTCTAAGATCTCCTCCTTTTGAGTCATGGTAATTTGTGACTGAGATTGGTAATGTGACTGAAATTAAAATGTACAGGATATTTTGATATCTGTGAGACTGAAATAGAGTTTAAGAGAACAGGCTCAAAATTCCCACTTAGATAAAATTCATTCTCATCTAAGAATAACAGCCATTTGGAAAAAATAACACATTTAACTGCTCCAGATTTCAAATTGTTTTTTTTTTTTTTTTTATGGGACATAAATCACTGTGTTCCAAGTGCACTCCTTTTGGTAAATTTGAGTTATTTTGAGTATTTGAGATTGATAATTCATATTACACACAGGGCTAATGATAACTTGTCCTGTAAGATTAGGGTTGGTAAAGACATGGGACTGGTTTGTTGTTCTTCTGAAACAAGTGCTTTATTCAAAGAGAATTTCTCACTATAACAGAGTGAGGACTGACAGAACACCAGCCCTGCCTGCAGCCAAGGCACAGGACTGAAAGATGTAGCACTCCAGAGCATTTGCTTTAAAAAGTTCAACGAAATAAACCCAAAAATCTCAGGCTGTCTCCTTTCCTACTGAGCTACCCAGATGAAGGTAACAGTAAAGGAGAGAGCAATAAATGATTAAGAGTAGGTTTGGAGTTAAAGTGCTGTTCCCATTGGACTGAATTCTTATAGCTTGTTTAGGATTGTGAAAGATGAATACAATGTTTTGTCTAACGTGATGCACAATACAAGTGGTTATTATATAAAAAGTAAAGAAGATGGGACCAAAAATCTCACAGTATCTTGTTACAGCAGGGAAATTGTACATCCCCCATGTCCACTATATAATCACTGACAAATGGGAATACTAGTACTTATATATCTACAGCCCTACCATTTGCAGAGGATCAATACAGCACTACTTTTATGACAAGTGGATCTTTAAACAAAAGAACATCCTGACCTGGTAAGGCTTCAATACTGGAGAAAGTTTTCTCCTATTAATTCAAACCAAAGAAGCAAAACAATCATCCTTGTTTGGAGGGGAGAAGAGACAATTTTTCAGGATGAGAACACTCAGCAGCCACTGCTCTGCCTGGTGTTTGCATAGATTTCAATAAGCAAGCACTGAGCTGACATGGGTATTGTCTGGAGTGGTTTCATAGCACTGTGGGCTTCAGTGCAGTCAAGAAAAATTAAGCAAGAAATGGAATTTCTTCATAATCCATACTGACCTCTCTGCTGCCACAGTTAGCTAATAAGAATCAATAAATCTGAAGTTGTAGATATGGGTGACAAGGTCAGAGCCTGTTACCAAAACAGAAGTTTTTTTAAGAAGAAAATCTTAACTGCACTTAGAAATCATGAGCATAAATGTCCTGAAACCTGCAGATAGAAAAAGGAAATACTCACAGTTTCATTCTGTCTGCCACACTTACTAAGTATTGTTAATTACAACAACTATTTAAATTTTGTGTATAATTGCATTTATAAAGGCTTGTTAAGTAATTAGGGAAGTTAATATATGCTTGAGCAACTACTTTTTGTGAATAACAGGCTCATTTAGTTATTTTTGCTACACTTAATATCTCTGACTATATTATTTTACATTCTTCTAAAGAAAATAATATTTTCAATGTACTTTTAATTAAGGATTTAGCATAATGCTAACATAATATCATTTTGTTGTAATAACCCTTTATCAATCACTATTTGGCTATGCTGTCATTGTCAGTCTGCTCCCTAAAACTAAAAGTTCATTTAATACAAACCTGAAAAAGCAGACATGAATGATCAATTCTAAGTCTTTCTACTGTTCTAATGAGAAGATAAAATGTGCTCAGATATAATGGAAAAGCAGAGCTAATATCCAAAAAATAATCAAGCATTTTCTGTGAATGATATATTAAAGGCAATACTTTCAAGTACAAAAAAAAACCCCAAAAAAACCCCCAAAAAAACCAAACAAACAAACAAAAAAAAAGCAAACAATGCATCCCATTGAAAAAAAAAAAAAAAAAAAATAAAAAGAAAAGAAAACCCTAAACAAAATCCTTCAAAAAGCCATGATCAAATCTAAATATTAAGTCTTCCAAGAAAAATGCCAGTGCCATATTTCCATGTATGTTTGAACATTCATAGTCTGGTTGGAATAACAGTGAATACTACCATAGTATCATAAAATCTCTTTCCTAAAGTTCATAGTTCAGCAGCTACTTTTAGGGCCACTCTAATATTTGAGGGCTGACGTCCCTTTTCTCTTATCAGATGCCATTTGAGAATTTAGATAAGTTGCCCAAACATGGCTCAGGAAGCTCTGGTTCAGTTGCTCCTCTGAGAATTTATGGTTGATTTCTGTTGTTCAACTAGGGGTTTTTTTTTGTTTGTTTAATATT
>VZRH01000165.1:97209-138551 GCA_013397555.1 Urocynchramus pylzowi | reverse complement strand
AAAAAAAAAAAAAGAAGGCAGCTGCACTAATGATAGTGCAGGGGGTTAAGGAATTTGGGAGAATATTTCCAGACAGGGAATCTACCTAGTTACCTGCTGTCTGCTGACTGGACTTCAGGGGAAGGAGGTTCTTGTTCTGACAGATGAGAAACAATCCATAAACCAGATATTGCTAAAGCATGGCCTATAGTGCAACATTCTTCCTGGAGTGGGATGTTTTTAAGGGGTACAGGAGTATTTTGTTACTTTTTTTAAAGAACAGCTGATGAATTACCTTATTTTTCACACATCAGCATTGCCACTCGTGCACAAGGCTCAACTTGTAACTTCCTCTAAGCTGGTATTGTGCCAGTGCTGTGTGTTAATTTGGCTTCTCTCTCCTCTGGAGATGGCATTTTTCATCAGCAGCTTTCTGTTTGACCATGTTTCGGGTTCTCAAATATATCTTAAAACAGATTTCCTTAAAAAGCTTTTAAATGGAAAGGGTTCCTCCAACAGATTGCTCTGTAAAATATTGAAATGTGTTAAACTCAAAACTTACTGTGTCTCAGTAATTTTACATTGCTTCTCATGAAATGTTTGCATCATGCATTGCTATTTTTAATGGTGAAATGGATAACCAGTAAAACAACTGGAATATGTTTTTTCTAGGGGTTTTTTACTTTCAAAATCATGATGGAAAAATTGCTCTGTAGGTTTCATTCCTTAGTAACAAATGGTAGGACAAGAGGAAATTATCTCAAGTTGCACCAGGGGAGTTTTAGATCAGATATTAGGAAAAATTTCCTCACAGAAGAGTTGTCAAACATTGTTCAGGCTTTCCAGTGAAGTGGTTGAGTCACTATCCTTGGAGGTGTTTGAAAGACATGTAGATGTGGCACTTAGGGACATGGTTTAGTGGTGTCCTTGGCTGTGTTAGGTTTGTGTTTGATCTGGGTTATCTTGAAGGTCTTTTCCAACCCAAATTATTTTATGATCATTCCACTTGTATTTCAGTGAAGGAGCTTGACACTAGCTAATTAGAGAACACTTAAAGAGACACTTTGCCATTAGTGAAATACTTGAAAAGCACATAAAATAATAAATACTATTTTAAAGAAATTTATGATGATGTAAAATTTAAATTTTCATAATCCAAAATAACATCATGGGCACTTAGATAAAAAATGTCTGCAGAAAACCATTTTTCAGGGAGGATAAACATACTTTAAAGTATAATTTTAAGAGTTCTCTATTTCCTGCAAAACTGAAATGATGAGTTTTTATGGATTTAATCAGAATATCATCTCATCAAAATATAACGTCTTTTTAAAAAAAATTTTAAATTCAGTATTCTTGGTGTCCATATGCATCAGGATATATTTTAATTAGATTTTGACTGAGTGAACTTAGACAATCTGTCTACCAACTCTCTTCATTAACTTATGGGTAGGCAAGAAGGGATCTTTTCAGTCTAAAACAGAGACTTGGAGGGATTGGACCCTTGGCGGGATGTAGAAGAATTAGCAAATTAGGTTTTTTATTAGCTTTAATTTTCAACTATCTTTGCATCTCTGAATGTTCTTTGAAATACCATAGGGGAAAAAAAATAGTAAATTAGCAAGCGATCTATGTGATGTTTCTAATTCAGGTGCAGCCAGGGCAAGCTGCACACGTCAAATGAAAAATTTCATATTGTGCAATATGATGGTGATGCTGAGGACCTAAGTGTTGAACGGTTTGGGGAATTTGAGCAAAACCTTCAAAGACTTTATGGGTTCCTCATAGCAATTTACAGCACATGGGCTTAAAAATATAGAGCCAAAACAGCCTGTTTTGAGGGACATCAACAAATTCCTGCTGTCAAGAATGAATCTTTTTTCCTGTATGGCCACACTTTTATCATAGAAAATTTATAGTGCCATTTGTAATGGATGTCCCTTTATCAGATGAAAAATTGAATCTTTCAGAAGAGGCTGCTGTCCTAAACCCAAACCTAAGTTTGGTAATTGTGTTTGGGCCAGCAGTGTACAAAGGGGCAGGGAGAGCCCTGGAGACATACAAGATACTGGAGGTAAATACAAGTGGAAATTTAAAACATTTTTGAGAATTTCTCTATGAAAAGTATTTTCTTTCTCAGAATTCAGTTACCCCTTGGCCAAATTATTGAAAATAGAATCATTTCTTCACTATAATGTTCATATATTTGACCTTTAAAAAAGAGGTAAGATGTTTTCCATTTCTAATTGGAATGTGGAAGGCTTACAACTGGTTTCTTTTCAGCAAAATGTCTGGAAAGGTCCAAAAGGTTAGGGAAGAAACATGACAGCTGAAAAAGTAATTTGAGGAGTTTGTGATGCCTTGAGCTAGAAAGCAACAGCTTTTTCTGAAATCTGGAGAAAGTTGCAGAGGCCTTTTCATCAAATGTGGCAGCAAAGAAATCCTTGTAAAATCTGAGATGAGCAGAGAGAACTTTTGGACTTTTGCTTTCCTGATCAAGGAGGAATGAAATAGTTTAGCTGGGGACTAGGACATCTCAATCAAGGGAACAGCAGTGTCCAGATCCTGCCATTAAATACACAAGATGAACATAATATCACCATTTGCTCTTCTGCACAGATTTCAGCAATAAAACACTTAGAACTTGCTAGAAAAATGATGGCTAGGAGTGTAGTGTTTATATTGTACAGGCTTAATAAGATTTTAAAAGGTTAAATATCTGTATTTGAACCCATAAATGGAGAACAAGGAAGGAGAAGGGTGTTTTATGTACTTGAGTCCCATGCATGACATATTTGAAGGAGACCCCATAGACAAGGTATATATTGTTTACTTTCAGTGGCACATGTCACTTTGCAAAATAGAAAACTGATAACAAAGAAGAAACATTATTGCCTCTGATTATGGAATATGGCTAGAATATCAAACATAAATGCTGCTAATAAACTGTGCAGAAACCAGACCATAAGAACTTCATAGACTATCAGAATGTAACCTACCTTGGTGCAAGAAGCTTAAACATAAAGATAAACATGAAAAAATCTGAGCTTCAGTCTCATGCTATTTTAGAGCCCTCAAGCTTACAATCAAGAGTAATCAAATATATACACCTTAAAAATAGCAGCATGGCTGTTCCCCTGATGCATCTTCCCCAGTTCAAACAATATCTTCCCTCAGGTAGCTCAGTGGGCAGCAATCAAGGCAGTCCAGTTTAATTGACTTTGTGACTCTTGTACAAACACTAATGTAGATTCAGGGCTAACTACAAAGCACTGAGCAGAGACTGCACTCTTTTCCACAGGGCATATTAATATATTCATAGCTGGCAGCCTGTTTTTACTCTGTCACAGGAATGCACCACACACAAAACTTGTATTTCCTTGGCAAACCTGGATTAACCTAGCAAAAGAATACAGAATTTATTATAAACAACAGATATATGCACTTGCAGGCACCAAGAATAGGAAACTAGACTGAAAGAGAACAGATAAAAAACTGCAATAAAAGTGCAGCTTTAACATAAGCTGGAAATTTCTCTTTGGTTGGTGTTATTTGTGCCAAGTTTTTTAGGGTTTGGTTTGTTCTCTGATTCTCTAATACAACTACGAAAACAATTCCCAGAAGAAGTGCTTTGGCTTGTCAATCATTTTCTGATAGCTCCTTTTCTTCCTCCTTAAGCAAACAAAACCCCTGTTATGTGCCAGAGAAGCCCACACTTGTAAATGTGCCCCATTTACAATCAAATCTCCATCTGATTGTAACTGAGCAACACAACTCTCCAGCATCTTTGCCTTTGATCTCTGCTTAATAGATTACAAGTAATACTGTGATTTAACAGTGATTTCCTCTATTCTTCCTTTGCAAGGCATGCCAGCACTGCCTGGTTTATGCAGGAATTGTATTAAATGTATATCATCATTTTTCAGTATTTGGAGATTTTATTTCCTACTTATTCATGCTCCAGAACTCTTGGTAACCCAGATCTTAGTAATTAAATCTACTCTACAGTTGGCATTTTAAAAGCAATCCCACTGGCACTCTTTGCAGAACAAATTTATACAGAAATGGGATATTTTCATTACAATGTCTCGTTTCAGTTTTGACCAGAGCTTCTGTCAATGTTTTGCCCAAATTTTCTCCCAGCTCAGAATACTTTGGGTGATAGACAGTAGGTCTCCTGAGTTATCCTGAGTTGTGCAGCATGTGTGGCTCACCAGGCTTTAGATGTTTTCATAGCAGAGGTTGTTATTACCTGCACCACTTCTGGCTATGGGGAATAATCTCAGCCACAACTTATTGGCTGTTTGATGTTTTTCCTTATTATTTTTAACTTCTTCCCTGCATAGCCAGATTCCTGCTGCTTCTAGAGCTCTGCAGCACATTGGTGTGGATGTCAGGTGCTGCTTTAGGTATCATTCCTTCATAAGTCATGTCCAACACTTCCATTTTGTGGCCAGCTGGTCCAAAGAAATAACTTTTGGTTTTCCATGTTTTCATTACTGCATCTCAATGCTACCTGTAAAATCCGGATAGGTGCCTTCCTTGCAATGGTTTTGTTATTATTATTACTTGAATTCCTGCAGAAAACAGTCACTCTGAGAGTTAACTTGAGTTTTCTATGCTAATAAAGTATCTTTAGGTGGGTTTTTTTGCCTCAAAAGTGAGTAAAGTATCTTACATGTAATAAAGCTTTTCCTTGTTTCTCCAGTCTTCCTTTGCTGTCGCAGAAGGATCATCAGGAAAAGATTCTGCAGGTACAGAACTGCACTGTCCTTATAATTCCTTGGAGAATTGCTAGCAAAACAGTACAAGTCTCTTTATTTATTAAATTGTCTCTACCTCAACCCATTAATTTTTCCCACTTTTACTCCTCCTGTGCTCTCCCCTTCCCACTGGAGGGGAGTGAGTGGATGCCTGTGTGGGACCAGCTGGGGTTAAACCACAGCACCTGTCTGCTGCCAAAATCCTCATTTATGGTTCCAACACTTGAACTGTGATATAGGACCATTTCTCAGGTGAGTATTCCCGGGTGGATGTTCATGAAATGTTGTTATACTCTCTTCCTCCAGGCTCCCCAGGCAATGAATGTTTCTCTTTCTGTATGAGCTCTGTTTCCCTCTGCTTTTTACAGTGTTCTGGGGAGACTCCACTGATGTCTTTACAAAGAGCAGCCATCATTTACCCCCTCGTTTTCTTCCTCCATTACTCTCTGAAATTCAGAAATTTCTGGCTTCTCAGCCTTTCAGAGCTGGGTAGGAAGGTTGTGTTCACTGTCAGAGTGTTCCTGACCCAGTTCATGCTTCCTGCTGGCAGGTGTAGGACAGGTTCAGTTTGGGAAACTCCATCTCCTCATCTCTTTTCTGATGTAATTTTTCATTTGGGAGCTAAATACAGATCCATTTCTGGCTGGAACCTTTTAATGATTTAATGCTATTCTCAATTATAACACTTCTAATTGCTCTAGGGAATACACCCAAATTAATTGAATTTCATTGAATCATCCCCTGATTTTGCAGTTCATTCAGCTGAAGTTCAGAAGCCTGTCTGCTTGCTGCACACATAACAGAGAATTATCTTTAGGTTCACCATTTCAATGCCAAGCCCAGCTTCTTGTTTTCTACCTGAAATACTCATTCAACATGTTCAGTCTTCAGTTTAAACAGGTAGACTCAGCTCATGCCAACCACAGGGTAAAGTAGGGAGATCATTGCTTCTCTATTATAAACTAAGAGGTATTTGCATACTGTAGGTGTTAAGGAAACCTCTCTGCATGGGATATTGATTGCTGTTTGAAAAAAAAAAAAATACATATTTCCTTTTTATTCTAATATAAATTTTTGTTTTGCTTGCATCCTCAAAACTAGATGTAGGTAGTCTCATACTTATTTCCGTTTTCAGAATTTGGTTGTTGGCATCCTTACATGTGTCCACAATCTGAAATAACCACATAAGAATTTATTACAGCTGTAAGAAAATTGTGAGTAGATTCCATCAACTCAAATTTACTCCCCTGCAGGAAAATAAATACTCAACCACTTTTCACTGTGCTCCTGATTTTATAACCCATAAAGTGATATATAATCCTTGTATTCCTTTTATATATATAGAAAATTTTACCATAAAGTCTATTATATTGTACTAATACAAAACACATCCTATTATCTAGACCATTAAATGTTGTTTAAGAACTCTTTTTCTGGCTAAGACATGATTTAATTCAGCTCCAGAGAGGCATTTTAGTCACTGTTTCTGCCAGTATCTGTAGTGGGTCTCCATAATCCTTCTTCTCTTTTATTCTGGAGGCTTCAAATAGTGAACTTCACCCTCAAATAGTGAACTTCACCCTCAAATAGTGAACTTGAACACCAGAAAAGTTTTCTGAAAAACAAGTAGCATAATGTTTTGAAGGATACTAACACATCAGACGGAAGTATTTCCTGTATGTATCCTGATAGGTTTCATTTTATTTGCATGAAATAATAGTAGAAGTTTATTTGTTTAAAAGAAAAGCAAAATTCATAGTTACTATTTTTTCTTAGTGGTTAATTACATTTTTCTGCTTTACTTCATGGGCAAAGCATGTAAGTCATTGAAAATGGCATATTTTAAACTACAAAGCCATAAATTCACCTTTTGTGTATCGATATCTTCTAAAAAATATGTGCACAAGTATTGTTGCAGCGTAAATAAACACTGAAAGGCATCCTGATTTTCATTAAATTGTCACTTTCCAAAATTATACTTATTCAATGTGTTGCTCTTTTCTTTTAAAAATATCTTCTTTGTGATAAGTTTTATCTTTTTGCAGTTTTGCCAGACATGGCAAAATAAAGTAGCAGCAATCCTCAAAGAAGGATTGACAGAACAATCTTGTGTTTGTAGAGATTCCTAAGCAATAAATTCCACCATCTCTAATTAAAATGAAACACTGCAAAAGTCCAGATTATAAGCAAAGCTAAAAACCTGTGCCTCACCATATGCTTCCCCAGAACTCCTAAAATTGTAAGGAGGAAACAGGCAACTTAAAAATTTAATTGGTGTTTCTGTTTTTTCTCAGTCTGGGAGTGGACAGAGACTGTGATTTATGGAGACTTTGATAAAGATGTTTCATGTGTTCTGTCACATAAATTTCAAGGTAGTCTGGTTGTGAAATTACTCTCACGGACTTCTCTTGTCTGAGGTTCCAAATAATAAAAAAAAAGGCTTCTATTTCTTTGGAGTGAAACATATTTATCTGCTGAAAATAGCTGAGACACCCAACAGGAAGGGGAGGAAAATAACTAACGTGTTGAGCTGAGTGTAACTAAAACAATTGCTAAGTAATTTACATTAAGTTATTGGTTATATTGAACTTCTATCTTTAGGGGGAAAAAAAAATCAAAGTCCTTCATATCTTTCCAAGGTGCCTCCAGCACTACATATTTTGTTATGCAATCCTTCTGTCTGTTTTAGCTGCCTGCTTTTCCTTCCCAGAAGGCCAGGGAGGATTTATTTCTGGGGAACTGTGAAGGATAAGAGAACAGTGTGAGCCCCTCACATGTGGTGCTTGAAGGAAGAGCTCACCAGCAGTGCTGTACCTGGCTGCATCCCTGCATCCCTGCACCCACAAGTCCTGCTGCTTTTTCTTCCACCAGGCAGCAAAGCTGTCAGCAGCTCCCTAATTCTGGATCCACTCTGTCTAGGAAATATTTAATATTTACTCTTGAATGTTTGAGGCCCTGCTGGAAATGAGCTGGTGTTTTTCATTCAGTGGGTATCATGTGTGAGGTGTGTATCATGTAACTGGTATTGAACAGCCACCTTAGCTGGGATATCAGGGTCTGAGGGGTCTGAGGTATCTGCTGCTTTATCCTTCACCTTAGATCTTCACCAGGATTGCTATGAAAAGCCCTTCTGCTGTCCCTGCATCCTTTCTCCTTAGGTCAAACACAATACTTGCACCAAGGCTACAGAAGACTGTGTGTTGCTTCTGCCTCTAAAGGAATTGAACAGTGGTTTCTAAACAGGCAGTGATACTTTTCATGGGAAGGATTGTAGATAAGGTTTTATTTTCTGTTATAACTTCCAAGCACTCACCTAACTGAAAAAGCTCAATTGGCAAATAAATTTATCTTGAGTCTCAGGCAATGAGGCACAGACTGTTTCTAACCAAGTCACTTCTCATCCTGCCCTGGTGAGCTTCAGAGATTATTTTTAGGTGCAAATTTCTTGCTATAGTAATGCGTACAATTTGTGCACAGTTTAGTGCAGTTCTCTCCCCTGTTGAGGTCCCAATGAACAAGTTGTGTCCCTCTGCCCTGAACAGAGACAAAAAATACAATTCATTCCTAAACAGGACAGCAGGACAGAGGATTGACCTAAACATTTTAATGGCTTAAAGTGTGGTACATAGGGCTTCAGAGACACATTTCATACAGAAATGCACATTTCTGCATGTGTAGTTAATATTACAGCTGACAATCAGCAACTACCTGTCTGTGGAGGTGGTTGTAAGTTATGGCCCTGACTTATAATATACAATTTTAATGAATTCCAGCAAAACAAATTTTAATTCTGTAACAGGCAGGAAAAAAATCATGGTTTCATCAATGAAACCATATTCCTCTATCAAGCCAGATAATAAAAAATTAAGGCAACATGATCTCTATAACTTTAAACCACCCATGCTTGCACTCTCTTGATAAATATTCCTAGCAGTACTCTACACATTCTCAGCTTTGTTTTTTTTTTTTTTTTAATTGCAGTTTATATCCTTTCTGCAACCACTTTGCCATTGTCATTTTTACTATGTTGTGTATGACCAGTCACTCTTACACATACAGTTAGTCTGGTCATGTCCCTGACTAGACAAGAGTATGTGGCAGACCCAGAAGAATTGCCACATTCATGTTATTTTAAGGAGCAGTAAATGTTGAAAAATCTGAGACTGCTACAGCTGGGAGTGCTTTCAGATCAGAGAATAATTCTATGTTAAGTACTGCACAGTTGTTGAGTCAGAAAACTGAAAAGAACATTCTGTTTCAGAATCATCCTCCTTCTTAACAGTCTTCATTTTTCCAAAAGGTCTGTGGTCCTCCTCTGTATTTGAAGGTACCATAGCTAGATGTGCTGTGTCATAGATATGTGAGTGGGGACAGGCATTATCAAACCAATTTTACAAATCAATAGCCTCAAACATTAGGTGTCTAAAATTCACTGCAATCAAAGCTGAGAAAATTACCTGTTTCTCACAATACCCAGTGTAATGTCCTACCCATTGAACTGTACTTCTCTGAGACACCATGAATCAGAGTGCTCAAGGTGCTCCTGTAATTATACAGCCACATGCTTCCATAGAAATGTTTTGTTTGATAATTGCACAAAGGATGAAGAGTCTGTTGCAAAATCCATTTGGATGTGTCTTGCAAGTTGCTATCATTGAAACTTCATGTAATATTATGGGTATTCTAAGAACCCATGATGTTACATCTTTTTTCTCTTAGGGAATACAGCACAGAGCAGGTTGATTTTTTTACCCCATTTTGTAACTTACACATCAAGGTAATTTTATTTCCTCAACAGCAATCATTATTTTCAAAGGTATATTTTGAAAAGCAAACAAGCACTTACCATGGCCAGTTTAAAGCCTAAAAATTCTCATAAATTCCATTTGCAAGAAAGGAAATGAAATATTTTAGAAAGAGAAAGATAGCTTGCAGAAATGCAGGGCACTTCTGTCTCTATTATTGCTCTTCAGCAATTTTCCTGTGCAAGTACCTAAAGACTGGCAATAGAAAGAAAACAAAGAGATCAAGAGGAGCATTGCAAGAGACAGAGTGAGAAAGGAGCAGCTGAATTAATAAAGAGAAGAGCCACGCTACAGGATTTCCATGATTAGTGGTTTGATGTAATGTGGAAAGTCAAGACTCAGAGGACCAAGGGAGGATAATCTTCATTACAAGAATTCCCATTTCCAGGTAAGCTCACAGGAAGACAGAGGAGGTTGTTTTCCTACCCTATATGCAAGTTAAGAAGCCCCTAAAATGTTAGTAATACTAACATTAGTAATTGTTATCCTTATAATTTAACCAGAATTGGGCAGAAGCAGGTAATATATCAAATGTTGATAAAATCTCCTCTGGGGAACAAGACAGTAGGGAAATGCATGCTTGAAAAATATATGAAGTGTCCTTGTTTAAAGTGAGAGACATCCATTTGATCTAAATCTGACTTTTGCTGGAAGATGAAAGTTCTGCAGAGCATGGACGCTCTGGAGGTGGAGTTCTCTAGGAAATTCATGTTGCTTTTCTTGACAGCTGATTGATACCAGCAGAATTAATCACATTGTAATGTGATGCAGTAATATATAGAGCCATGCATTCTTAAAGAAAGCGCAAAAATTAATTAATAAAATCTCTGAAATGCAAATTAGATAAATAATGAGTTTATTAGCTGATTTATTGTGGCTTGAAATGATTAAAAAAAAAAAAACGTGCCATGAGACCCTGCCTGTTCCTGGTTTCAAAGACAAACTGACATTTTCCTCCTCCACTTACTTTTTAATTGCAGCAAGTAACTTGTTAAAGTGTTCTGGTTGGTGGAACTCTGCCAGCCTATTTTATTATAACACATTTTGATTCACAATGAAAGAAAAGGTTATTGCACATGTCATATCTTTATTGTACTTGACAAGCTGGAGAGCATGTGTCCCAAAATGAAACAGAAAGTGAAATATCAGATTACTTTTCCATTATCCACAGCACTGAGCTGAGATGTTGTGGCACAACAGTGCTGAGTAGACAATGGCATTCCACATTGATTCATTTGGGTTTTGCATTTACTTTCCAGGAGAAGGAATATTAAATGCACAATTCCACAGGAAAACTTGGACATTGATGTAAGTGGTGTCCTAAGTGGGAAAAGCTGTCACACTGTTGTTGGACTTGCTTACCCAACATGAACTGGAGAGAATGTCCAAAAAATAAACAAATGCTTGTTACTCTAATAAAACCTTTATCCCTATGTCATGTTACTACACTTTTTTGGATAAAAATTGTGAAAAAAATGTGTGAAAAATCTTTCTCAAAATATGGAAATAGAAATATGTTTTCAATTTTAAAAGAACTTCTGATTAGTAATGTACATGTGTTTATGCAACATATAAAAAAGACCTGATTCGATTAATATCTCTGAATGCTACAAAAATATTTACACTTTTTGTATACTAAACAAAGAAAAAATTACTTCTAGCCACTAGAACTTTTTTTACCTACTAAAGCAGACTACCCCTTTTTTTTTTTTCTTTGATGTTAGTTGATAAAAAAGAGTTTAATTCAGATTTTGCAAGTGTAATCTCCATGCATATTCAACCCATGACATGAAAAGATAAAGTCACAGAGGTAAAAACTAATTAAAAATTACCTCTGGATATATTGTGTAGGAGATTGGGGCATGATATTCTAATAATTCCCTTAATTTTCAGAAGGATTTTTATTGGGTCTCAAAATTTTACTTCTACATACAGCTACTAAATGCAATGAATAATTGCATATTACAATATTTCAATATCAGATAGTAGAAATTAGCTAAAATGATGAAATGAAGAAGAGTTATTTCCCCTGAAGACAGATGATATTTAAAAAAGAAAATATAAAGATAAGCATGTATGATATGTAGTTCAAGGATTGACAGACACACAGAAAAAAAGAAGAAGAAAAAAAAAAAGAAAGACTGGACTTTGGCAATATTTCATCTCTGCAGTAGAACATTTTATTAGATGAGTTTTTAGTTTGCAATAATGATCAGGAACAGCACAGTGTCCAGATTAGCAGGCATCAATGCTACCATAAGTCATTTTAAAACAAGACAATTCTTCAAAGAAACACTAAACTTGTCTGTGGTCCACCTTTAAATAACATTTAGTGGTTCATTTTCATGCCACAGGAAGAGCACTTAGAAGAAAGTATTTCTGCATGAAAAATCATATTTAAAATAATACGTTCAAAAGAGAATTCAAGGAAAAAAATCAATAGCCATGGTATGTGAAGAAGACAGACTGTAATGATCTCTTTTGTTCTGGAAGGAAATAGAAAAGGATTAGACAATTCTGTCATTTGTTTTGTTTGTCTTGGCAACAGAGAACCCTGGCATATAACCAGCAAAAGAGACTCATAAATTTGCACGATTTTAAATAAAAAATGGGAACGCATATGTCATGTATAGCTCAAAAACAGCACAGAAAGTTTCATGAAACCCTTAGTATTATCTGAACCTGCTTTTGTAGGATCCTGAAAAAACAGAACACTTATTTTAGTCATGGTTATTTGTACAGTTCCATTGATTTAATTGCAGATTTTTATTACAAAAAATAAAAACGGTATGACAAAGTGTCAAAGAGCGAGGATACGCAAGCCAAGTGTAAATCACACGTTCAGAGATGATCGGTGATGACAGGAGACAACTCTCAAACCACAAAAATGCTGAAGGAAATAACATAGACAGTTTTCTTCCTGCCCTTTTGCATTTGCTGAGAGGCCATTCAAAGAATTTTTTTGCATGAAAGTTCAAAATAGAATGAGCTACTTAATGATTCCTTTTCCTCACAAAACACAAAGGGCAAAATGTATAATGATATCTCAAATGTCTTTCTTTGTGAGTACTGGTACATTTTGGAAGTTAGCATTACTTCTTAGGAACTTTTTACCTGGAATCAGCTCCAAGAAGTCAAAGAGTAAGAGAAACTTGTGCCTTTGAGTAGGTCATTTGGCCAGCATCAGTCTTGTGGCTTTTTCAATGTGTTTTGAAGTCTTCAAACACTTTGGAATGCTGCATCAATAACATGTGAGGGACTGGATGTGTCAAACCTATTCAATCACACAGCTGTTGAACGGACCTCAGGCACTGCTGTTCTTAGCTCTTGGATATTTATTTGCATGGAAAAGGACAAACCTGGCCTCTGTATATGCAAGATTCTGCCTGCTATAATTTACAGATGAACTTCATAACATTTGCATTTTCAAAGCAGATACCAATGTTAAGCAAATAGCTGACCTAGAGTACCATTAATTTCATCGTCTGGTTTTCATCTTGCTGGCTTCCACCAGGTCTCTTTTATAGCCAGATGAATGTACTGGACAAAGTTATGTTCTCATTTTCAAAGGTCTTTAACTCCCTTTTCTGTTTATGAACTAAGAGGAGATTTGATGGACTGTAAGACCTTTTCTTGTGAGGAACCAAGTTGTGCTCCTATAGAAAGCCAACTCCTTTGACAAGCAGAGAAGCAAAGCAAAGGCTGATTATATGGAGATTCCCATTTCAGGTACTGAAACCATTTGGAACTTCTTACCCCACTGGCCTCTTTTGGGCAATGCTTATGACCTCCAGTTGGAAGGGGACTTTATCTATACCCATGGATTGAGACATGTGTCTCCATTTACTTTGTTTTCTACTCCTTTAACCCACTGGGCAAAAGTAAGTACACCCCACAACCAGTCCCCAGCAGCTCTCAGGTGACTGCAGCCAACTGAGTAGTGATCAATTGAACCTGTTGATCCCTCACCTTTGCTTACACACTTGCATAGAGTCCAAAAAGCCTCACAGCCACAAATCTGGAAGCTGAGCAAAGCACAGAAATTTTATTCTAATGGCTGTGAAACGGAAGATCTCTCAGCAATGCCACTGTGAGGTTAGATAAATTTTACACTTGCTTTGTGCTAACACAAATTACTACCTGTAGTGCTTGATGGGAGAGCTTTTGCTTGGCAACTGACAAGTGTCTCATCTCTCCCTTTATTCTAGTTTGGGGTGGAATTTGTGAATGTTTTTTTCAATTTCATATAGAATGCACTGTACCTGCCATAATAAAAATTCATAGGTTAGTGGTTACTGAGGTTTCCTTTTCTCACAAATAGATACTATCATTCTTCACATACAAGTAAGCATACTCACTTGTGGCAACATTTTATAGAATGTTCATGATAACCACAGACCTGTAATTGTCCTTAATCATTTGTTGATTCAGAAAAATCATTTGCCACTGCATTGCTTCACCTAGTTCTCTGAAATTTTCTGCTGGCACATCTTGGTTCAGGTGTTTGAAGGGTTAGTGACTGAAGAAGTTTGTGTTCTGCCAAAGCTGCATGGGATGGTTGCTTGGTAACAATACTTGTGGCATAAAAAGCATTGCGTCAAGCATATGCCTGTTCCTGCCTCTTTATAGGGGACAGGGAAGAATTATAGAGAAGATATATTTTATTTAAGGAGCCTAGGAGATCTAGCAGAATTGCTGCCTGAGAGACGAAGCTGAAAAGAGAATGCTTTGAAACCAATATATCATTGGAGACTGCCTTCAGTAAACCACAGCAGAATTAAATTAAATTCCATTGCAACTCTCTAGATAGCTGCCATGGTGAAATAACATGCTTCCAGCTGCTTGCTGAGAACCTCACCCCTGCAAGGCAGCCGGCTGCTTTGGGGAACCATTTGGGCATAAGGTCCTCCACATTTTGGCCTCAGAAGGCCTTCCAAAACATTTAAACTCCAAGCAAGACCACATGTTGCTGTCTGCAGCTGTGACAGTCACCAGTCACTGCACCAGCCTGCTCTCCCAAGGGCAGATGCAGCACCACACAGCAGCCTGAGTGACTGCTTGGTGAGTGCTTCTCCACAGCTCCCACTGCTCCTGTGACCCACCCAGCTCTCTGTGCTGTGACCCACAGACTGACCAAAGCAGTATCTGCTGAACAGATTAATCTTTATTAAATCCCTCTCAGGGCTGGATGGAACCTTTATTATTTTCTTCTCATTTTCTCAGCTGTTCTACCATGTTACTAGTAGGCTTAATCCTGTGTCTGTGCACTTGTCAAGCCAGCAAAGTTCAATTCTTTAGTAAACACTAAACAATGCATAAGGGGCAGAAGTACCCAGACAGACTGAAGGGGTGTTTTGCCTGCCAGACATCATAGGTTACTGCCATGGCTGTCAAAATGCAGTTTGGAAAACAGTGAGCATCTGTGAAGAATTTGTGAATACCTTTACAGAATCCCCAGTTCTACTTGATTTGAGGATGGGCAGAGGTATGCTGGTCCCAAAGGGTAAATTTTGTGTGAGCTTGGAAGAAAATGTCTTGTGCTAAAGAACCACTAAACTACTGAGATGGGAAGAGACCTCCAGAAATTGTCTAGTCCAATCCCATCACTCAGAGTGTCAGTTAAAACATGTTGTCCAGCACATTGCCCAGTCCTTATTTCAGAGGGACTCTAATCCATAGCTTTTACTCTTTCAAGCCTCTCTTGAGTCCTCAGAAGTTCACCCTGACCTACATCATTGATGCCTCAGGTTTTAGTTTTTATATTTTTCAGATTCTGTGCTGCTTTATTGTGTACTTCTGAGCTTCATATTTGGGGATAGCTAGCTCTCTTCACAGAGTAGGTAGACAAAACAATTCCTTCTCCAGCTGGGACCAAGGACAAATGATCCAAATTTCAGGCCCAAGAGCATAAACAACAGTGGACTGAAGAAAGAAAAACAAGAAGGATGGGACTTCATAACCTAAAGCTATAATTAACTCCAATATGCAAATGGCCCAGAACTTATAAAAGTGAGAGTCCTCATAACTGGTGGTCAATTTTGTGACCATTTTGGGTTCATCTTGGGTGTAGCCCTGCCTGGGCTCTTGTGCTGCCCAAGGTGTATCCACTGAGGCCTTCTAATAAATACCTACTTTATTCTTTAACTCTGTCTAGCCTCTGCTCTAGCTCATCCTTCACAAGGCATCACATAAAGCCAGATGTGGCAATGTCAAAAGGAAGGGATAGGGTCTTCCAGCCAAACTCCCTGTTCATTACACTCAGGGATGTTTGTCTATTAATTGTGGCATCAAGTCCAATAACCTCTGGTTGATTAGAGCAGATCTTTCAGGATGACATTTTAATCTTCACTCTAAAACTCCAAGTGACAGAGAAGCTGAAACACCCCCTGGACAAATTACTCTGATGATTAATTGCCACTTCTATTAATAATAATTTTTAAAAGACAGTATTTGCATTTTTTTCATGAATATGATCAGTGTGTCTGCTAGATTAAAAAGACTTTATTTTGCTGGGATTTTTCCCCTAGATAGATATTTATGCACCGTGATATTTATATTTTTATATGCTCTTGGAGCATATACATCCAGGAGCAGCCATAGCATAGTGTTCCATGCCATTTTAATAATCATCCAATCACTGTTTTGCTCTTCTGCTATGGATTTGATAAAATAAATTTGATATGATCCATCACAGTGTATTCTATAAAGAACTGAAAGGAAAATAAGAAGTGCTGGTCAGCTACTCTGAAGTGAGGAAAAAAATCTAACCCTTGAAATGAAGTTCATCATCAAATCTCCTGTCTTCTAGATTTTGTTGTCATTAAATGTAAACTTAATCCTGGGCACTAAATGATTTCAAATAAACAGTTGTTGAACACTGGAGAGTCAGGAGATTGTGTAAGGAGATGAGCTTGTGCGCTCATCTTTGCTTGAATTGTTTCACTTTTTGTAGCTAACCCGGTTTAATTCAGCATTACTCATGTTTTATAATTGGAGAACCTGGGTAAAATATGTGTGGGGATTAAGTATATTCTCTCCAGAGAAAGGAGCCATGCAAGCAGAGCCTAGAATCCATCAGACCTTAGCACCTGCCACTCCTCTTTTTCCTAACTCCCTCCCTGTGCCAAAATACTTCAGTCACATCAATGGAATCCTGCAAAAATAGGCCCTGGATATATGTTAAAGTTATGACAGCAGACTTCCTGACATGGCCTGCCCTTTCCTTCTGAACCAGCTAGCTGGTTCTATCAGTCCCAACAGCAGACTGAAAATTTTTGGCACCAGTGTGAAGCCTGCTTTTAGAGAGCTAGAGGCTTTATAGATTAACAACAGTAATTTATTCCTTCTGGAAACATCACCAGGCATAGAACACCAACTATCTCAATTCTTCATAAATTAGCATCTTCCAAATAATGCCAAAATTGTGATAACCTCTCCAATTTTTTCTTATTTGAATACAAGACCTACATGCATGTATAGATACCTAAAATATGCATATATTTTTCCTCTGCACATATAAACATTTTCATCAGTATTTTGGATATATCTTGCTATCATACTGCTCACTTCTCTTTGTGTATTTTTCAGTATTTTGCTTTGCAATGTTTACAAAATAATCAGACCTTGTTTCAAGGATAGAGTTCTTGGTTTAGCAGAGCTAAACTGACAGTTTAAAACCAAGAGCAGATGAGTCCATGCTGTTCACTGAGGCAGTGGCCTCAGGCAGTGAGGCAGTGGCCTCACTAACACAGGCCAAGGCTGGTATAGAACCAGCCCCAGGAGAGTTTTGTAGCTGTACCTGCATCAGATGCCTGGTAGGGAGGAGTTTCTGGCTTTTTACTGTGTCCCACATGAAAACAAGTTGCCCACAAACCCACACGTGGCTCATATAACTACTTACTCTTTCCAGCAAAAAGAGCAGAAAAAAAGATGTATCAACCAATGTTGTTTTTTCCCTTGTTTTGGTTTTAGTTGGATAAATGAGCAAAGACAATAAATTACAACATCAATAGATGGTAATTTCCATCCAGCAAAACATATGGCAAAATCCAACAAAGGTCCCCCTAAAGAGGCTTTGCCCTGGACAGCTGAGACCTGGATGAAATACTGTGAAAACTGACTGGTGTTTTCACACTTTTTATGAAACAATAAAATTTGAAATGCCTTTTTACTCCTTTTATCCTCCCATTTGCATTATTTCTGCTTAAAGTCAGCAAATGAATTCTTACCACTATTCTCTTCTTTTTCTCCCCCACCTTTTTTTTTTTTTTTTTAATATTTGGGGTTTACACTATTTCTATGTATGAACAGGAGAACTGAGCAATCCCAAGGGCTGTTTTGCTAAGTGCTGGGTAGATCCTTGAAAGGGACAGATCCTAACTCAAACTCTTTATGGATGGATAAAAGAACAGATAGAAATAAATAATTTCCTCCCCTGAGCCTTTTTTTGTATTTGTGCATATGTCTTTTGAGGCATAGACATCTCAGAAAATGTGATGGTTTTCCTAAATCCGTGGAGGAAAAGTTTTACAGAACCATGGAGAGATTCAAGACCCACTGTCCTGCTCTCAGACTTCAATCACAAACCAATCTTTCCCTTCTTGGTACCTTTCCTTTCAGAAAGATCTTTAGTGATCAGAACACAGGCACAGCTACCCAGGCATGTTTCTTGTCCTCAAGACAGATAAATGTTGTTAAAATAAATACATATGAAATTTAAGTTTGCCTTTGTTCTAAGACTAATATGACAAGAGATTGGGTTAGACTTGTTTCTCAAAAAGAGCCTCAGGACTCAGATACCATGGAGACCTCTGAGACAGCAACAAAGAAATTCTGGAAAGGAAGCTATTAAAGCCAGAACTTTGTTCTGTTTTCCTGATGGTCTCTATCTGTATTTATTATTGTGTTTTTTAGAGAGCAACTTCAAGGATCAAATTGTCCAGCAGGTTCAGATTCCTTTGGGACTTTGCAACTTGTATATGAAGTTAAAGTTACCACTCTCTCAGACTGACATAAAAAGAATTCAGTGCAAAGAGGAGTATCTTCCCACATCTGATTTCCTCACACAGTTCTTTTTTTTTTCTTTTTAATCTTTTTTTTCTTTTTTTTTTCTTTTCTTTTTTTTTTTTCCTCTATCCTAATCTGTTTATTTCAACATTCTTAATGATGTAAGACTTGTCCTCAGGGTAGTTCTGAGGTCTGTCTAACCCAATAGTCTGTCTTTTCAGCAGCAGATCCCTCACCAGAATGGACAAGAAAGCCACTAAAACATTCTTTTTAATTTATGCTAGAATTTGGTCAATTACTGTAAAATAAAAGTTGTCTCTCTTGTTAAAACTTTCTTTTCCCCTGTAGCTTGCAAATGTTTTGAATTTCCCTTTAGCTTTTGGTTCCTGTTACAAAAACCTGAAGTAAAAAATCTCTATCAGTCTTCCCTCTCTTCTACTGTTTCCATTTCTCACATTTATAGCTTTTTGTTTCTATATAAACCAGTCTAGACCTATTTGTACCAGTCAGGAATTTGTGTTCCACCTGAACACTGGGTATTTAAACAAACTTTTCACACTAACATGGCAAATTTTATCCCATTTGTGGAGAAATTAATTTGTTCTCATAGTGTCACAGTTCAAAGCAGGTGGTAACACCTCCTCTAGTCCATAAGAAAGCAACAAGGACACAGCATAAACAACTCATTATTTCTGATGTTCAGCAAATCATTCATATCCCATTCAGCGAAACTGAAGAAAATACTAAGTTTTGAGGAATTTAAACTAATCCCTTATTAGTTTATTAGGATAAAATCTGCATTTTAGATCATTTAGAATAATGCTAAGGAATTAGTTTATTAAACTAATAATATTTTTCCCTCTCAGCGACTGCCTGTAATTGCAACTGAGAAACACAGAACACAAAGATTGAAATAGTCAGCTTAAGCAGCTATAAATTTAGAAAACACATTTTCTTTCCCTGACAAAGGGAGATGAAACCAATAATAATACAAATGCCTTTACCTAGAGAAAAACAAAGTTAGGAGCAGTTCTCTGTCAAAATATTCTAAATTCATAAAATGTCTGTTCAATAAATAATAAATGAATTTATTATTTATTTCTAAATAATAAATTGCTAAAGAGCAAATTTTAAGAAGCTCTACAGAAAGAAATCAGCCTCATTATTCTTTCTTAAACACATAGCACAGGTACTCAAGCCTTTAATTAATTATGGAGGATTTAAACAATATTGTCCTCCATTAAGGAGCAAGTGAGGAACAGTTTCTTTTTAGGCAATTGCATTCATTTAAAGTGACTTTTAAAGGGTCTTTTTTCTAAAATTAAAAATTCCATTCACAAGCATCATCAAAATTAATTCCACAGTGATATAGAACCTGGCTAACAACCCAAGTTTCATATTCATTTGGAAAATTTGTTTCTACATAGAATCATGGAGCTGTCCAGATTAAATAAACAGTAATCAGTACACAAAATTTGCTATTACTGAATGATTCCATGCATATTAATAGATATCTGTGCATTTCAGACTTCCAAGGATAGAATTCCATAGGCCACCATACAGAATTCCTTCTTTACCTGTAACCCAGCTCAAGTGGAAATGAATTTTAACCTCTGCAATCATAAATGAATTATTGGTAAATCACATCAAAGTTTATCTCTACTCACTCCACTTTTATAAGGGTAGAAGGTGTGCCTGATAGCATTTCTCTGTCATTCACAAGGGATGAGGTAACAAAGCTTTTAATTTTTTCAGTCAAGCTTTTAAGAAATGGGAGAATAACACATGAGGATTCTTGCATAACACACCCCCCAACACTCCTGGCTTAAACTAGTATTTCCCCAAGTGATTACACCAAGGATTTCATTGTAAAAGATTAAACTGCTACTCTTTCTTTTCCAATCTCATTTTTTCTCTCATGAGAACATATAATGCTGCAAAGGCATTATTTCCCCTAGAAATGTAAAATCCCACAAGTGGGTGAACATTCCTCCACCAGCATATGTAAGAGGGTGAGGATCTGAATAAATAAGTCCTTAATATTCAGGGTCAGGTTGGACAGGACTCTGAGCAACCTAATCCAGTTGAAGATGTCCCTGCTCATTGCAGGGGCTGGATTCAGTGGCCTTTAAATGTCTCTTCCATCTCAAACCATTCTGTAATTCTATGATTGTACAATACTGATTTCACTTTCTAATTAATTTAAGTAGGAGTGTCATAGCAATTTCTGGGGGTGAAAAATTCAATTATGGGTTAAAAGGAAGTGTATTTGAAGTTATTACAAATCATGATGAACATGTCAGTCTAAAAATGAATCCATGATGCTCTGGTTCTGCCTTTAAAAATACTATTTACAACACCATTCTGCATAGCAGCAATTAGTAATTTGTATGTATCCTTATCTTGCCTCACCTTTTGATCCAAAAAGCCATTAATTCAAGCAATTCTTCCCATTACCATTTCAAATGGATTTGTACTAGAAAAATGACAGTTGAATTTCTTTGAATACAGCCAGAAATAAAAATCATTTATGGCTTTATGAGATAAATACAGTGATATTTATCTCTACCCAGAAATGAAATGTACATCAATACAGCCTGCAAGACCTTCCTTCAGAACAGCTTGCTGGTCTGTGAACACTTTGAATGATTCTGGCCTCATGTCCTGTTCAACCAATTTATATGCACTTTATGCATGTTTTTAGAAAGTTCTAGCTTCAGCTCTTTCTTGGCAAAACTTTGCTTTTAAGGATGAACAGATAATACAGGAGTAGATCTGCCCTTTATCTATATCAGCAACGCTCCAATAGCTCAATAGGCAGTATATTGATTTATGTGAGTTGGGCATGTCCTGTAGTCCCTGAAATTGTCCTCTTTGTTTGATCTAAAGACAAATCAGAGTTAATGTGCAGTAGATATGTCTGAAAGCTAAATTTTTCCCATTATCCTGACATTCATCACTTACCATGCCCTGTACCATGCACTTTAGATTGTTTTCAGATTCCATTAAGTCCAGCAAAACTTGTAATTAATGATTGATTCCATTTGCGTTTTGGCACTGTACCTGTAGGGTTGCTGTCAAAGGAGTGTTGCTGCATTACACTTTTACTTATTTATTTACTTGTTTCATTCTCATGCTTTAATGAGCCTGCATTGCCTCCAGAAAACTGATGGCAAGACAGTAGGAAAAATGACTGCTTGAAGGGACACAGTTTCTGGTATTTTGTAGCCCAGCCCGCTGGTAATGCTCTGGAACTTGTGCATGTGCACACTCATGGAAAGAGCAGAACATCTAACTAAAGTTATGGCAATTTTAGGAGCATTTCTTTTTTCAAGTGAATTAAATTGTTACCGTTTTTGAAAGCACAGAAGTATTTAAACTATTTTAGAAATCAAGGGCATCTGCTTTCCCTACATGTACACAGTAAGCAGTAAACACAACATTCCAGTTTCTCACAGATGTTAGGGAAGGTAATACATGCCTTTAATAATCTCTGGGACTGGGAGCAGCAGTTTATATTCTGTTTGCTCTCAGATTCAGTTTTCCACATAGAGTAAGTCAGCATTTAGAGTAAATGTGGTCAATGCCAAGGCCAGATCTTCAACAGCTCTAAAGGGTTCCTTTGCCTCAGTTGTTGATATTTCTGTCTGTAAAGTCTTTTTAATCCTTGTCTTTCCACAATTTTGCAACTGGAATTTTATTTCCAGCTAAAGTGTGACTATAAGATGAGAGAATTTTGCAAATTATGTTTTCCCAAACAGCATTTTCAGGAAAGGTCTTAAGAGTTTTAAAATATTCCTTGAGTGCTTAATTTATTTAGTATGCCTGTTGAGAAATTACATACTCACTCAGAGTAATTTTACAGAAGTACATGTTTTAAGGAATTTAAATATTGGCTAATTTTATATTGAAGCTAAGTGTAACACATTGGTTCTACTTGAAGCATGATGAATTGAATAGCACAATCCAAATGACAGTATTACAGAATTAATATTTCTTTATATTTGATAAAATCCTAACATACGTATCTACAGTATCATTCCTGCATGACAGTCTGACATTTGCTATTGAGGAAGAAACTCATGAAAAATTAGTGTAAATGTGAAAACACAAATGATAGCTCAGATGTGTCTGCAGCCCACACACTGATCTTAAATGTCCTTTTGTCAAAGAACAGTCTCTGCAGATCATCCGTGATATAAATAATATCTAAATATTTTGTTTAATTTAAGGCAATAAAAACACATAGGGTCACCATGAGGAGATGTGGGTTGGTGCAATGTCCCAACCCACTGATGAAGCTAAGGAAAGAACAGTCAGCTTAGCCTCATGTAAACTCCTGAAGCACCCACACCCTCAGGAATGAGCTGCAGCTCCACTTGCTTGAGCAAATGGAAAGAATTTCCTAAGCATTTTAGGGAGTTAAGTGCTTTAGAGATTCCCTCATCTTCTCTGTGTAGTAGAATGGAACACCACTCCCATTTTTCCCTCTCCATCTTTGTAGTGGCCTTTAGGAATAACATTACTGCAGCCACCACAAAAGACATCAAATACATAAAGAAGTGGAGGTGGGTTGCAATTTGAATGGAACCTGATTCTCTGCTCATGACCTTCACCTCTCCAGATCATGACAATTTGTGTATAGAGAAAGCTGAATTCTTAGCCTATTTTATAGGAGAAAAATTCTCCAACAGAGTAACAAGATAACCATCATTAGTTCAAACTCATAATTTCTATTTCTCTTCATGAAAATTACCTGTCAAGGGAATAATAAGGCCCTTCTTCATGCTTTTAGAGTATAAAGTGTTGCTAAGATTTTAGGGGAAGGCTGAACAAGTTCACCTTATTTAAACTTCTGTCTGCTTAAATTCTGAGAAGCACTTACATTTCTAAAATGGCATTCAGTGGATAAAAGGCAAGGAGATTGGAGGAGTGAAGTTTTTCTGTCTTTACCTCTAAAGTGCCAGTTATTTCTCAGATTGCAGGCTATCTGCTGAACTTGGTGAATCATAACCTTGAGTACCCAAATGCACACCACAGGATTGCAAAGACTTGGTTTGTAGCAGAGTACCTAGAGGAATCTAGCCAAAACCCAGACTTAATTTGGATTCTATCATTGATGAGATTTAAAACTGTTTTCCACTGAGCTAAGAAAGCAGCACACAAGCAGTTCCCCAAATAACATGCCAGGACTGAACATGGAACACAAATCAAAGGTCCACCTGAAGAGTTTTCAGAGCATTCATCCTCCAGAATGGTCTCACACCTTGGTTATTCCAAACAAACCTGCCACTGAATTCCTGAATGCTGTGCTTTGATCCTTCTGTTTAGAAATTCGGTGTGATGTTTCTGAGCTTGTCATGGAGAAGTCAGGAATGAAAAGGAAAGTGCTGACAGCTCCTTCAGTTGGAGCAGTTGTTGTCTGTGAAGCTGTGCTATTCAGCATGGTAGTGCAGGTGCATATGAACACTTCCATATCCATAACAGAAAGGGAGAAAACAGTGATTTCCTAAGAGACAAGAATGAAACATTTACACTTACATGATCTTAATGGAAAGATGTGCATTGAATCAAATTGACTGAGCCTAAACTCATTCATGGCCTTAACTGTCCAAGCGGGAATCAGGAAATCTAAAAAAAACCCCACACTTAAATATTAATAACCACTCATAGTGGAAAGAGATGCAAAGACCACTGTTCCTACCTAACCAGGACATGCTCCAAGTTTTTTATTATTTCTTTGGCCACTCTATGATTCTCATTTCTATGGAGTTCCTTAATGGAATAGTCCTCATGTGATCAAGGCTATTCATTATTAACGAAGTGATTGCTTCTTTTGTCCTCTCCTTTGTTCAAATGGCTCTAAATCCTAATCATGGAAGATGCAGTTCCTCAAATTCTTGTCTCACTAAAAGTATCATAAACCAAAATATTGAGTCAAAGGAATAATTTCAAATTTATAAAGACGTGAAATAAAACTCTGACCAAGTATAGCAAAGGTAACCACACATAAAAGTCAGTGCTGCATCCTCATGAGCACACACCAAGCTACAAAGACCTGTGGGCCTTCTTGAAGAAAAGATAAATGAGTGGGTAACTGATGCAGAAACAAAACAAAATGAAAACCTTTATCAAAAATATTTTAAAAGTGCTGAACTGCCCATCACATAAAAAAGACCACTACACACTGACGATATCATTGCTTCAAATGAAAAAAAAAAAAAAAAACCCACATTAAATTAAACTCCTCTGTGAACAAAAGGAGCTAAAATGTAAACAAATCCCAGTCCAACCAAAATAGGGCATGGTACTGAATAGATCAGGGGAAGCAGGTAGGTTCTGAAGGTGAGAAAACACATCAATAAAATTAAATATAATCTTGAAAATGTTGATTTCTAAATTGAAAATTTAGCTCTGTTTTAGTAACCTTTTGTAGCCTATACTTCCATCCACATTTAGCCCATTGTGTATTATCTGAATTTTGGGACATCACCTATATACCACTGTATATAAAGACAGAAGCAGGTTGGTGAACTCTCCTGATAAGTGTGGCACTCAGTAGATAAAACACTATGCAGCTGCCTGTGGTTCTCAAGAAAAGAAATCACACAAGAGCAAATGGCAGCCTAAAGTTACCTTCCTCTCTTCAACTTGGAACTGTCAGGGGAAGAGTTTTATGTGTAGACACATAAAACAAAGGCTGCAAAGGGCTGCTCTTCCTGTACTGGTTAGATTGGTAACCAGCTTGCCAAGATGATGATCCTGACCCTCTGTGTTACTCAGCATTGACTGAAAAGACAACAAATAAGTCACAAACCTGCCAGAGAATTTCTTTGGATCCCTGCAGAAGGTTCTCAAAGCCAATCAAGACCCTGAAGAGGTGCCCTTGCTTGCTGGGCTGCACTTCAGAGGTTAATATGGTTAATGTGCCCTCCTGGCTGTTAGAAATATTTGGCTGCTCTTGCTGCAGACAGTGCAGAAGGTAAGGACGCTCCTTTGGCTCCTGCAGATCGTCTCAGTGTGAGCAATTTTTCTGCCACAAAGATCACCTTGATGTGATGAACTTTTAAATCTCCAGCATTTAGGTATCTTCTGGGAAATCTCCAGATGATTAGTTATCCTGACATTCCAGGTTCTTTGTTTCACCACAATCATTCACAGCAAAGTCAAAGATCAGGTCCCTGACCACCTAACAATGCTCTCTGTGGTTTTTGTGTTCAGACTTTGCTTCTTCACTATTTTTTTCTGAAATTTTTAGAAAGTACTCTTTTTAATTCAATGAAAATTATTTGCTTGTTTATAAAATCTATTTATAATTCAAGATTTAAAATTTTCCAGCTTTGAAGAAATGAAATACTAGAAGAATCTCTTCTTTACTAAAAGTCAGTCTGACATGTTGTGCCTGTTATGGACTGTTAGGAAGGCATAACACCATCCAAAATTAATTTAATTTTTGTGTTTAATGCCCTATACAAGCTCTTAGGTCTGTCTTTTCCTGTCTCTGATAATACATCATATTCTATTCTTTCCTATACAGCAAAATACAGATTACATTTCAGTTCTTTCATTACAAATCTAACAGGAACATTTTTAAAGCTGTCACTTTGTTAATCATTTTACAGAATCTATAGCAACAGAGTGAATATTTTTTGTTTCAGTTGATTGTGATAGACATTTTGAATTACCATTTATGTATAATCTTTTCATCAGCAATATCACAGCAACGTCAAATCAAGGAATTTCATATAACAGATTATCTAATACCTGCACCTGGGATTTTGGGCAAATCTGTACTGACCACTCATAACTTGTAGAAAGCCTTAGATGCAGAAAAGTTCCTAAATCATCTTTTTCCTATCATCGTGCATGGAGTGAGCATAATTATTTGCTATTTCCACTTAAAAGGATTTGCCCAGATATGCAATTGCATCCTGCAGTTGCCAAAATGTCTGAAGCAGAATGCAGCCATACTGGGTCTTCATACAGAAATTATATAATTATATAATATATAATTAAATTTTGCCAATTCTAATTTTGTTTCCAAATATTTCCTATTGAAGCTCTCAATCTGCCACCATGCCCTATCTGTAATAGCTCCTTTTCCCACTGCTAGTCACAAGCAAGCTGATATATAACATGATGTGATGTGTTGACCCTGACTGGTTTCCAGCTGCCCACCAGAGCTGCTCTATCACTCCCTTTCCTCTGCTGAGGACATGGGGGAGAAATATCCAAGTTTACCCAGCATTTTCTCCCATTTGTTCAGTGTATGTTTTCCTGTAATTTCCTGCCAAATGCTTCAAGTGTTGGCAGATTCTGGCAACCTCACTGTCACTAGAACGGGTGGTTACTCTTAAAATGGCCACATCTATTTCCTCGTTGCCAAAGCTGTACTTGAGGAGCTACAGAATGTGGTGCTTCATATGAATAACCAGAAACAGCCTTTGTAGAAGTCCTGCAGAATGGAACAATCATGTCTGGTGCAAACCACTGGTGTGGAAGATCAGCAGTGGAAAGCTGATGTTGTTTAATGGATTCATAGATAGACGGATTTTGTAGTGTTATTTAGCAGACATTGCATCCGGATGGACCTAAGTTTGGGGCAAAATTTTTACATTTGTATAAAATTTGTACAAGGATTTATATCACTGCCCTCGGACAGGCAGTCCTAGTCCCAAATCAGAAGTTCCAGGGCACCAAGGTCCCTGCTGGGCTCCTTGGAGCTGGTCTCAGAGCCAGCTGCAGTCCCTGTTCCTGGCACTAGCACAATCAACTGCCTTTTGAAAATGTGAGGACAGACTTGGATTATTATTACCTTACTTGATTGGTCTTACATATTTATAACTGATTTATTCACTTCAGTACATTGCTCTCTTCTCCCTAACTGAATTATTGTAGCAATGTTCTCTTTTCTAGCCACCAATGATTGGTGGTTCAATTGTTTTGCTAAACAATTAACTGGTTATTTTTTAAACAATAAACTGCTGTTAAGGTCAGTAGCCAGAGAGCTCAGGAAACCAGCATGTTGCCAGTCTCCTCTAACCTTAACAGGAGGTTAAGAAGCCCTTGAAAGCTGCTCACTTGCTTTTCCTCTCCTTGTTAATAACACTGTGCAAATGGAGACAGATCTACAAAGAGTCCTGATCATTGCAAGGCTCAGTACACCAATACTCTCCTTATTTTGGGACTTGGCCTACAGTGAAGGATCAACAATTCTCACTTATTTGTTCCACCTTAACAAAAAAAGGAAATCAACTTCAATAACTCAAATTTAAATTATATAAATTATTCCTTTGCAATGATTGTAAGGAAAATCTTAATTTTCCTTTTTGTGATGCAGATCTGTGAAAAAGAAGGCACAAAAATAAAAATTTAAACTTTCAAGTGCTGCATTTATAGAAGACTTTTACTTTCTTCACCCTTCTGAAGTAGAAATGCTAGACTCCTGTTTATGTCCACACTTCTGAAGGTATTGGGGGAATGCAATATTAATAGAGCTGGAAGTCTCTAGATAAAGTAAAAACAAGTTTCAAGAGCAGAAGCCTTGCAAACTTTATTGTCCTGTCTTTGAGAAAAATTAACCTCCTAGGAGCACTGCCTGGCTCAGAATGTGCTCTTGCATCTGTAACATGGTTTTACCCATGCAGGTGGACACCATTCTTCTCTCTTCTGCAGCCTGACAAGGGTGGCATCCACCTGATCATGTATAACAATATATCTTGAATAACAAGTAGCTCACCTAGAAGGGCACATTTAATTTCTCACTCTTTTAAGCATAGTACTTTGTTTCTGTATCAAATAGAATAATGAATTCTAGAACTCATGTAGAAAATCTTGATATTGTCTGTAAAAGGAAAATCTCATTCTATCTTGCCTCTGTACATAATCATCTTGTTGCCTCATCAACCCACAGCCAGCAGCAGGAATTTGGCAACAATTCTTAGCAGCAGAAAGGACAGGTGAGCTTTGAAAGAACTTGCTGCACTAGTTTGAGGCATGACAATGCCTAAATATTTCATTCAGTCTCTTCTCTTTGAGTTTCTGCTTTCCAGCCCTCCAGCAAAAATGGCAGGGGGCTGGCCATGATTCACATTCTTCCAGTCATTGTTTAGCATCAGCACTGAGAGTGGGTTTGCTCGGTGCCACCAGACTGGGAAACAAAGGGGCCAGGCTGTGAGCACACCAGAGCAGGGTGACCTTGCTCTGCACCTGGAAAAGGCTGCATCACATTGCTCTGATGCTGTGATTTAAAGTTTTATCTAGGAAATATGCAAAAATATGTGTATAATATAGATTCTGATTCTGAGCCTAAAATATGAGCTTCTGGAGAACAAGATTTTTTTTTTATTTTTTTTTAATTAGAAATATGGAACTACTGGTCTGAAGAACCCTGACTCTAGATCAGGAAAGAAAATTTCAGGAGAGAGAGGTATTTTGCCAGCTGTTAACATAATTTATTGGCTGTAAATCAGGAAGGTTGCTAGAAGCTGGTGGACAGAGGAGGATCTTTCAGTCTTTTTCTAAAGGAAGTGCAAAGAACTCTCTGTGTTTCTTGCATTCTTTCCAAAATACTGGCCACTGTCCAAAGGTAGATAAGCAGCTGGATGGACACGGGCATTAAGCAGTTTGACAGCACTATGACTGCACTCCTTTGTTATCCTTATCATGCCTGTGCTGGCATCATTAGGCTAATATGAATATGTACAAAAGAATGTGGGGCTTAGGGCTTTTCTCCTGCTGAAATATTTGCAGTGATCTGTGGCAGTAAAGACATACAATCTTACATCATAGTCAAATATAATTCAGACATAGCAAGGATTACAAATGCCTAGTAGGTACTCTGGAGGCATAAAAATCCTCAGTGGGCTCAAATCCATTGAATCATTGAACAGTTTGGGTTGGAAGGGGCCTTAAAGGTCAGCTGGTTCCAATCCCCCTGCCATGGGCAGGGACACCTTCCACCAGAACAGGTTGCTCAGAGCCCCATCCAGCCTGGCCTAGAACACTTCCAGGGTTGGGACATCCAAACCTCTCTGGGCAACTTGTTCCAGTGTTTCACCATCCTCACTGTAAAGAATTCATTTTCTCTTATCCAGAGCCAGAAAAAAGCATAAGCTTTTCTAGGACCAATGTTATTTTAATTCTGTTCTAGAAATTAGGACATAGGACAACAAGTTTTCCATATAACTGTCAGATAAAATTGAAAATAAAATGCTTATTGGGATATATCTGATTTGAAATCTAATGTTTCTGACCAAAGAAAATATCCTCAAAATCTTTCTTCCATAAACTGTTATTTCTAGACAAGCTCTAAATAGAATTATAAAAGATGAGATTTAAAAAAAAAATATGTGTGTGAGTAATGAGCATGCTCATTCATTACTCAAGAACTCAAGGCATGTATTTTCTTGAGGTAAATGTGAGCACAAATTTGGTGTTACGAAAGTTCCATCTCAACACGGGGAAATAAAAGGTGCCAAACAACACATGGGTAATTTGCCATAGCTTGGTGATTGTTCTGCTTTATGCTTACCATAAAAACTGAGCCATTAAATCTCTAAATCTCCTGAATACAGATTGGATAAAGCAGTGCAAAGACCACAGTTCTGCAGAGGGCTTTGTGCTGACAATCTTCTGTACCTACACAGAGACCCAGCAACAGAGCTCGTGTAGAGAAAAATTTGCAGACTAAAATTTTTCCTCTTTCACCAACATATTTTGTTTAAGAATTAAGATTAAAATAAAATTTAACCTTATTATGTGTGCTGTTTGCAAGTTCTGTAATTCCTTCAGAAGCCTAAAAAGCCTATGCTGTTGAGGCATCTATCAAAGCTTGTGTACATTCAAAAACATTTTTTAATGTAGCTGGCAGTTACAGTTTCTTCTGCATTCCCACTTTTATTCATTTATCTAAGCAGGTGTAGCATCTTGGTATAAAAATCCATGTAAGAGCACTTAGAGCTGTGTTTAGATGAGGGCAATGACATATATATTTAACTAGGAACAGACTTCTGTTTGAAAAATCATGTTTTCAGTAATGTAAAATGTGTTGTGTTAGTAAAAAATGGATAAAAGTCTCCTCTTTTGGTATTTTATTATGTGGCTACAGTGGATGCTATTATGCAAAACAACAATGATTCCTCCAGCCATCATTAACATTTTACTTTTCAAGTGAAAATAATTAAATTCCTTGTAGTTATTAATATTTTAATATTATAAATGTGTATTAAAACAATCAAAAGCTATGTTGTCTGCTGTTGAAAGAGATGCAGACCAAATTAGTCCTTGGCAAAGAATGTAAAATCATTTCTAAGATTAATTTGCTCTCACAGTGCTTATAATCATGAACCTTTTTGTGTTTGACTTTTACAGCAAACATCCTTTTGGCAGAAATATATAAAACACTGAACTTTAAGTGACCAGTGGAGAATATTTGTGGAAAACAAACTGAGTTTCTAAACATAAATATTCCATTCCCATCCTCGGTTAATCAGGATACGAAGCTTCCCATCTGATCTGAATACACATTTTAAATCAACCAACACAGTGCATAGTTCAGCTTTTGAATGCTCATGATAAACTACCTCTGCATGGTTTATGGACCAAGAAATACTAATAAAAATTAATAAGATATCTAAAGTATATAGATTTTGGGTTGTTTTGGCACTGACTGTCATACAAGTAGTCGAGTACAAAAGAAGAGTGGTGCAGGATGAAACCTTTGAGAGCCCAATGCCCCTGCCACATTTTTAATGAAGTTTAAGGTGGTTCCCTGATGAATGAATGAATGAATGAATGAATGAATGAATGAATGAATGAATGAATGAATCAATGATGAATAATCAATAGTGGATATAGGATGTTAGGAACACTCCTGGATCTCTCCTTTAAGGTTCTTTTCCTTAGAAAGGAATCCAATTCCTAACTCTGAGAGCACTCCAAGATGCAAAGTAAAACACAGAACAAGGGAGCAGCTGGAATGGCATAGGTGATCTGAAACACAACCAGGGCTGCAGGTGTGTCTTATGTGTCCAGTGCTTGCTGTCAGAATTTATACTGCAAGGTGCTTCCATGAAATATGAAAAACACCACTCAGTGTTTCTATTCTATACTTATATTACTGAAGCAATCCTAAGTACTATTGTAGGAGTGTAAAATGCTTGCACATAAACATAAAATGCTATACACACATGGATGTTTCAAAGAGCATAATCATGTGTATGTATTTCTTTTTGGGTCACATTCTTCAAACATAACACGTAATTTTATGAAACATATTTAAATTACTTTGTGCTAAAGATTTTTTTTCCCCACCAATCAATCCAGAGCACAGACTAGCTTCCTTTAATGAGAAATGATGTGTTACTTTAATTTCACAGTATGTACTTTTCTGACATGGAAGAGAGATAACATAATAAACTTTCTTCTATGATGATCTTTTAAGTCAATACCTAAATCACCAGGGTTACATATTTGAAACAATAAAAGCCTTGAATTATGTCACACAGTGAGACAGGACTGGCTGAACCTTTAGAGTTAGCAGTAGGGCAGATTAGTTTTCTAGCTTTTCACCTCTACAGAAGCAGCCTCACATGCTGTTGACAATTTAGCTCAGAAATAAAATGAGTTTGCAATTTTCCTGCTTATACCCAGTGGTTAGTCCCAAAGAACTGGTGCCTGTTTCTGGATGATTACCAGTGCTGGTTTAATAGAAACTTATCACTGTCATAGCAGGGGAAGTGACATATTAATGACACATCAAATATCAGTGCTCCTCATCCTTTGGTCTCAAAAACATCGTGCTGGAGATTAACCTCAGCATGGCCAGCTTTCAAGGAGTTATGCCCAGTGAAGAATGGAATTTCCATTCTTCCAGCATGCAGATGGAATTTCCTTCCTCTCCAGCAAATCAAATTTTTTTGATCTTATGGCTTTCCCAGACTCACCCACTGGGAAAGCCATAGGAAAATTTGCTGTCTTGGTGTTCATAATCTGTAGATAAACAGCAGTTTTAGCATTTCACAAGGTTTTTTTAAAAATTGTTAAAACATGTATGAAAGCATGTAAAATTATCTTTGGAATAGATAAGTAAAATTATGTGATTGATGTTTTTTTTTTTTTTTCAGTGAAGAAACAGATGAACACACCTCCATTTTCTGGGTTTAATCCAGATGTAGTAGATGATAGACACATATTTATGTAAGCATAGAAGCCCTTGATGTTCATGGGACATTTTGTGGGTACAAAATTTGTGGGCTCATGTTACTAAGTATTAACTCAAAAAGCACCCATTTTATAAACTACAGATACATAACCTAAGTTTAGATACTTGTGTGGAAAAAAAAAAACCAACCCAAAAACCCAAGAAATACATCTTTCCTTTCTATTTATCGAGCAAAATGGAGATCTTATATAGCAAACAAAAATATCAAAGGTTTTCTTGCCTTAAATTTGTTATATTTACTTGTTACTTGTTGCATGGCCTTGTGAAAGTCTTCTAAGTGACACACATTGATTCTTTTCTTGAATTTTATTTAAAATAAAGTTCATTTGAATCTGCATTTTTGTTCATGAAAGCCAACCTAATCAAATTGTTTTATCCAGATTTACACAGCACTGCTCTTTTTATAGTGATGTGATAGCTGCATTAATTAGGGTTATACTGTTATAAAAGTTAGGTAAAGCTAGTGAGCTTTATCAAAAAGCTTTTCTCCTCATATACAGACCAGTTTCTGCTGGAAACAAAACCTGCATGTTTTCAACTTTACATATTTTAAATTAGCTGTACCAAAAAAGGGAATGATGTTTATTATCAAGACCTACACACACTATTCATTATATCCAGAAAGGGAGGACAGGCTCAGTTCATTACAAAGTTGTTAAATTTTTTATTAGACCCTGGCTAGTTAATCCATTAAATGGAACAAACTTCTTTTTCTCAAAGTTTAATAGCTTGCTTACATCATACTGTGAAGCACATAAGGATGTGCACAAGAGACAGCTCAAGTTTTGAAAAGTTTTTATCTTTTCATAAAGTTGCTTATCATATGAAACAGATGTAAATATATAGTAGCCTTGTTTAAAACAGAGGAGAGTTTTTAATGAATACTTTGCATTATGTTTAGTGCCTTTTATACATTATTTTGATCTATGATTTGTTCTGAGTGCCCTCTACTGAAAAGTAAGACGAAGTGATTAATTATTTAGTACCCAAAGATATAATGCTAACAAAAAACTGTAGAGAGTTGTACATTCTTAAAAGACACATGTATCAATACATGAAAGGCTTTAGGGCAAATTTACTGCTTCAGAGATAAATGCATTATATGAATGTGTTTATATGTATTTTAAAATATGATATATTTGGAAGCCTTCTGCTTCCAACTCTCTGGATACATTTTTTTATTATTATCTAAGATTGTATAACAACAGGAATCCAGTGCATTTGTTGAGTAACAGGCATCTCTTGAGAGTTTGCTCCAAAACCCCTGGAACTTCACAAGAATCTGCTCATTAGTTCAAGTGGCTCTGGACTGGCCCTGAGTAGGTACTGTATAATATTAATCAGCTACACAGACAGCTTCAGGACTGTTCTGCTACTGTAGGACAACAATAAATTAGACGAAGCAGAAGCAGCAGGGGGCTGAAATTTGGACACAAAGAAACCAGCTTTAGATGTACATATGTATTTTATGCATACACATATACATAAATATGCAAATCTCTGTCTCTCTGAACAGCTGAAATGAAATGTTCATATTGAATCCTTAATGTTCATAATTGAACCCTTACTGTTCAACAAGCTTCCCATCCACTATGAACCGTCATGGCTTTGCTTAATAGAGATTGTACAAAAACTCATACTTTGAAGTGCAGCATTATTATTTTTTTTTAGTTTTTTATAGCATATTGGCATCTATTTTTTAAAAAACAAGTCATCTTTGATTACTCCCAGCCAAAGGACATACAGATTTTTTTTTTGTTGAAGCAAAAAAATAATAATAAAAAAAACCCCAAAATTTGCATAATTTTCTTGTTGATAAAACCAGCAAATTATGATGTTTCCTCATCATATTAGTTACTAAATGTGGGTAAGGGATTGCTATCTGGTACAACCCAAGTACAAGCTAGAGATCCCCTGCCAATAAAGCTCTCTTCATCCCCCTGTAATAAATATGATGTGTCACCTGCTCCTGAATCACAGCTCAGTGCCTCTGAACTTCACTGGCCACCTTCACCAATTCTCTCTGGACACAGTGCACTGTTCACTAAGATTTGGGTGTCAGTCTCACCTCCTGTTCTAGCCTGCTTTTCTTTTTCAGTTCCTCTCTTAGCTTTTAAGCAAAGTTTTCTGCTTATCTGGGGAGATTTTTTGCTAGTCAGAGCAGGAATAACTTAAAATATTCATTTATCTTTTATTTCCCCAGTTTATATACACTTTCTTTGATTTTAACTTCTCCAATATGTTTCCTTAGTCCCTCTGAAGAACTTCTTCTTGTTGTTAATTCTCACTCAAGTAGCTGACTACAACTTTTATCTAGTCAGTCTTTTTTTCTATTTCAGACTCTATCTTCTTTATATTTGTTCACCAAATATCACATAAATATTGTACACTGCAACTTTTTCTAATTTTTTAATGTGTCTCTTAAATATCAGCTTCCCTGATGTCCTCATGATCCTTCTTCCACAAAACCTGCTTTCACCATCACTGCCATAAAAACCATTGTTATAAAATGATTAGTTCACAAGCTCAATGCCTTACTGTTCTCTCTAATGAGTTCAGATTACCTTCAGATTTAGAAATTATACAATGTTATTTTGTTGATGATGTAGAAAAATTGCTACAAATATAGTTTTTATTTAGGTTTGTTCCTCACACAGAATGTGTATAACACATATACCAGTGCATTTGCAAGTGTGCAGAAACACACATTTACTTTATTTTTATATTAAGGATGTTCCAGTCCAGTCTATTTGAGTTATTTTTTGAACAGATTTACCACTTCCTAGAGGGCACACCTGTATTCGTTGTAAGTAATTCCACACACCCACACAGAAATATCAGCTGGATCTGTGGATGTTTTTGAGTCATATTCTCATGAAGGAGACCAGTGGAAGGGTTCTGGCTTCCCAGAAGATGAGTAGCTGAAGGACAAGGTTCCACAAGGAGACTCCAAAAGTATTTTAGACTATGGCTTCCATCACAGATGATGTTCATCACGAAAAAAATATCCATAAACTCCCATGAGATCAGTCTGTGTGAGAACAGGAAGGCTAGTGAAAGGGGAATCCCTTTCCCCAGAACCTCTTACTTCCATAGTTACACAGAATATTGCAACATTTTGATGCTTTCTGTGGGTACCATTATCTTAGAAGACTGAAATCCTAAATCTCAGAGTTGGACTTGTTGCCATGCACTGCAATCCATGCTCCTGTTTGAGCTGGCCACCTCTCCACAGTCAGTGAAGAATAGGTATGTCAGAAGAAAACTTTATCTCATCTGAAGGTAACAAGTAAGAGGTCTCAGATAATTCACAGTACAGTGCCCACTTCTGTCCATAAGCCATGTACAGGTGACAGATAACAGATTTACACTGTAGATAGCTAAATGCGGGTAAGACAAAGAAATTCTTCTGCACTCTTCTTTTATAGGCTATATAGCCTTCAGAACTCAAGAACTCTGATTTATAACTGATTTTAAGCTGATAGACAGGCACAATGGATTCATTATCTATTAGTGTATATTAAAAAGAGATCTTAGGCTCCTCGGAAATAGAGCAAAATATTTATCTTTATCAAATAGTAATAGAAATCTTTATCAAATAGTACCAGTCTCACAGCTAGACCTATAAGTGGCTTCTTTGTGAGCTTTTTTCCATTAAATCAAATGACAATTTGATATGGAGAAGAGTGCAGCCATATATTTATCCTTTTTGGGCAGAAGAAACTGCTGTCTACAGTGCCTGACTCAGAATTTATGCAAAAGCTTTTAAGTTTACAAAAAAAGCTTTTTTATTTTTTTTTCCGCTTTTCCTTTAAAACGTGCATTTTTAAAGTTCATCTCTGAGTTTTCTCCCTAAGTGCATCATTCACAGTTAGGAATATGAAACACTCCATGTTCACAGTTATTTGGCAGGGATTCTCCCCTAAAACTGTGTCTGGATTTCTGAATTTTACAGTAAATGGAAGATGTTGTAATTGCAGTAGTCCAGAATTTTTCTCTCAGTCAGGTAATATATGGCTTTATCAAAGCATTAGTATATTATTTTATCATTATATTTGCTGCCTTTGACTGTGTGCATTGTAAACCATTTGGGAAAAACATTTTTAATAGAAAAAGCACTTGTGAGAACTAACTGAAAAACAAATGTAGCAATGCCATTTTTGCAGGTATAGATTTTCTTTTGAAATGGTAAAGCATCCTCTACAGTGCTATCATGTTCCTTCTCAGATAGTTATTTCTGGAATTAAAGAAACACTACAATACCTCTCTGCAAGGACACAGAGACCAGATATCAGGAGAATCTTCCCATGAAAGTTAGGGAACCACATGTTTTAGAGACTCAGATGTCCTGCCAAGGATGATTGAAACTGCTTCCACCTCTTTCACTTTGTGCCTCACAAGAATTTATTTATTTAAATACTGTTCTTATATATACACCATGATTATATGACAAGTTAGAGACCCATGATATGAGGTCTTGATGAAACATTAATGATTCAGCCACATCTGAGACATGATTTTTACATGTTTGGGTTGTTCCTGTGGGTATACTTCCCTATATCCTTATTCTTTCCAACATCCACATATGCATCCCAGGACTCTTATCAACGTGATGGAGCAATCTGAGAGCACATTCAAACAAGTTGAAAAGTATTTTCTTTCCATAAACACTAAGAAAAAACCAAAAAAAACCCTGTGTAAAATAAAATACCCCTAATACAGCCTTCAGAGTTATTAATTGCTGTGACCTTTAGGCAGGTTCTGCTGCTGTCAATCTCCCCAGTGCTCACACACCAGATCAAGAAATTTGTAAATATTGTACTTTGTGATATGATTACTAGCTCACGATGGGTAACCAGACTTCAAGGTGAGGTGGAAGGCATCAGCATTCCTACCATTTATTTAAGCCATTTGCAAAGCCTCAGTTGTGGGTCTCCAGCAGGAAATCTCACCTCCTTGAGGCTGAGGGCAAAAATTTGCAGCACACTTTTTCTGGTGTGGCAGTGTGGCAGACTTGCCCATTTTGTCAGCCTGTGCTGGAAAAAAACCTGATGCCATGGCCCTGAGTGCTCCCCTCCCATCCCTTCTGGGAAGGGATGCACACTGCCAGCCCCCACCCCTTCCAAAGACTCCAGTCAGTAGCAACCACACTGCTGATGGAAGACCCCATGAACAGCTCTCTGCATGGTACTAACACATTGTCTTTGGGTGTTGTGTCTGACTTATTCCCCTGACTGCAAACAAAAGCAGTGACTCAGGGCTAGGAAGAAATCCCTGAATTGAATGATTATGGAAAAACAGAGTTGTGTTAATTAGAATTACCAGGGATTAGCTCCTTTCTTTCACAGAAAAAAAAATTAATTACAAATTATTAGAGAATGGAAAAGGTCATTTTAGACCCAACAGAATTTATTTACCATGATCCAGGTGGGAAACTGGCTCTCTGAGAACCAGAACATGAGATATCACTTTATGGCTGGCCACATTGCTGAGGTTCCATGACCCAGCCAAAATATTCAGCAGCAGGAGTTATAAGTGCAGAAGGCACAGCAGGGAGAATCTGATTAGTTCTCAATTACCTAAGAGGCCTGCTCTGGTTGAGGATGGTGAAGGACTACTCTGTTCTTGCTGCCACTGTCAGACCTTCCAAGAACACATCTCAGTGTGCAAGTAGCAGGCCTGGCTTGCAGGACGTGTCAGACACCCCTCAGGCAGCTCTGCCTGTCCCCAGCAGAATGAGGGGCAGGTGACAAGGGCAGGAGGAAGGGAGCAGGGTGACACTCATCCCCAGATGTGTGAATGGCATCTTCTCACTCTAAAAGTTCGTTTTCTGTGTTTATTTTCCAGCACCTGTTGTGAACAAGGAAAGTGAGCCGAGATCCACTGGTTAAGAGCTGAGAATCAAACAAAGTCCTGATGCAAATGAACATAATTTCTACTGTGAATAAATGACACTGTACCCACTTAAGTCAAAGCTGAATTTGGCCAGTAACATACACTAAGCTCCAAACTAGTGATGACAGAGCTAATTAAGAAATAATGACAGTGGAATAGAACAATGTCACAGGATAAAGGTCTTCTGCTCTCAACAAATGCTGAAATGAGGCTCATTTATCATGAATGAATGTCGAGGCAGAGCTGCTATCTTCTAAGAGCATGGAGCTTTACTCTTTTGACAATGCTGAGTAGTAATTATTTGTTTCTTTTATGTGGAACTTAATGATTTATATAGATGTAATAATTTTATTATCTACATGTACATCTCTACAGTGGCTATTGATAATGTAGGTGAACAGGTGTTTATTTTGTTATAGTTGTTCTATTTTATTCTAATTATCTTAGGATATGAATTAAATGTATTGCAGCAAAAGTGTTGCCCTTCAAAGCAAACGTTTTCGCTGTAGCTGCACTACCACAAATTATTTCAGTGAGTTTTGTGCTGTTCTATTAGGACCTAATCATATATTCACTAAATAGTGTTGCTGTGAGAGCAGGATACAACCAAATGGGCCACAATATCCTTAATTTATCAGGATTTTCAAATTAAGTATTTTTTAAGCAGAATAAATTTGGAGCTGTTATAGGAGGCACTCTACCATGAAAATCATGTACAGAGGAACAAAACCGGAACAAAAATTAAATTCACCAAACAAATTCCTCGTGTCTGCGTTTAGGTTGATAATAGAGCTTGAAAATCATTAAGGAGCATGCTCACAGCCATATCACTAGAAGGCACACAGAGGCAGAAATTCATTAGGTGCAGAGGAATAGCCCAAATTAATCAGCAAAACTTGGCTGCATTGAACAATTCTAGTAGCAAAAAATACCTTATTTCACCAAAGCTTAGTGTTGGCTTGTATTACCAGAGAGTATTTTAAGAAAGTTGGCTTTCAGGAAAAACTTTGAAAAGTATGCTGAGAGAAGAAAAATATTTTTTCTCCTATTATTCTGTGGGTTCTTCAAACCAAGTGACTTTGCAAATCATTATTTCAGCATGGTATCTTGTCCTGAAGCTGAAGAAAGCTTGCTAATGCCAGTCACAACCTCATTCCTTAGTAAGAGCAACTAAGAGAAAGAAGGGAAGGTAATAGGAAGAAAAATGGCAGCAGAGATTGTTAACATGCTATGATTCAGTAGGATATGTCCTTTTAAGGCATCATGTCACACATACATGCTCAAACACGCTCCTTCTCTGTGACTTTGCTTTTCTTCTACTTCAACAATTAGATGAAAATGATAAAAATGAGAGGCTGTGTGGATACAGCCACAAAGAGGAGACAAGGAAACCCTTCAGCTGAGAAATGGAAGATATATAAGGTTGATTGGACCCAAAAATACTTCATTTAGTTAAAAAAAAAAAAAAAAAGAAAAAAGAAAAACTATCAGAGGTGGAAACTGTCTTTAATCTGCCCTTCTTACCTCTTCCAACAGTCTGTCCACTGGACACACCAAGTGAGGACCAAACTACAGCCATTCTCCCCATGAGCCAGGATGAGCTCTAGGGATCTGCTGGCTTCCCAGTTGGTTGCTCTGCCATTCCTCCTGCTCAAACAGCCACAAAAGACACCACACCCCAGGCTTAGAATTTGCAGTGAAAAAGGGGATTTTATGTAATTACCTGCTAGTAGCTAAAAAGCAAACAACAACTCAGTGGATGCAGGGCTCCAAGACACCAAAAATTTGTCAATGCCACGTATCACATAAAAGCACAATATGAAATAAAAAACAGTAGTAATCACTTTGTCCTCTGTCCCTAACCAATTATTCTGCAGGACTTATATTAAATCTTCATAAATTGTTCCATGCCATACATCTTTTAAAAAATGTGTTCACAAAACTGCCAACTTTGTTAGCTGCTGGCTCTCAGAAGTGGCTTCATCTGTTTGTGCAGGTCCTGAAGGACTGTCTTTGCTCAGATTTGTAGTCTTAAGTACCAACTGCACCAAATCAAGTGGAAAAAAAATAAAGTAACAGTTGCTCAGTATTTCTGAAAATTGGAGAAGCATCTGTTTGGACAAAATATGGGGAGCTCTCTTTATGATTATGAGTTTTATTCACAGTAAATTAGAAGTTGGAAGAAGCAACCCAGAGGAGGACTCTGTAGCACCACACATTATGAAACTGTGGAAGCAAGAAAAAAAAATTATAAGAATGGTAGAAAAAAAAAATTTAAAATTAGATTTTTTTTTGTATTGTTGCTTAAACTAAGGAAGAGTTCCTATTCGTATGTGCTCATGGCAGTCTTCCTTTCTGACTTGTTGGTTAGGAACATTCAGCTTTGACTGGCTCCTGGACTGCTGTATGCCTTTTTTTTCCTTCACTTCTTACTCAAAAGTAGAGGATTAAAAATATGTAGGTAGAGTAAAGCAATCTTTAATGTTTCAGGGTTTATTTTGCTGTTTACAAGGTATTTACGGAGATGTTATTGGGGAGGGGGGAAAAAATGTATTTGTAACTGTTGCAAAGGCAAACTGTGTTTGTAACCTACAGTTTCCATCTTTTCTTCTACTCATAGCTTCTTAAAATCTGAATGTTGAAATGTCTCTTTTACCCCAGCCCCAATGC
>VZRH01000165.1:0-93628 GCA_013397555.1 Urocynchramus pylzowi | reverse complement strand
AGACGGGCGGGCAGCGGGCGAGGGCGCGGGCGTGGGGCCGGCGAGCACGGACAGGTGCCGAGGGGACAGGAATCGCCGCCGGAGACGGCCCCGTAGCCCCGCAGCTCGCTCGTTTGCCTCCCGCAGCTCCGCTTCGGCAAGGTTTTCCCCACGACGGGAGTTGTGCGGGAGGGGCCGTGCGGGCGGGCAGCGGGACAGAGCGCTGCGGTCCGTGCTCCTGTCACGGGTGGGCAGCGGGACAGAGCGCTGCGGTCCGTGCTCTTGTCANGGCGAGCACGGACAGGTGCCGAGGGGACAGGAATCGCCGCCGGAGACGGCCCCGTAGCCCCGCAGCTCGCTCGTTTGCCTCCCGCAGCTCCGCTTCGGCAAGGTTTTCCCCACGACGGGAGTTGTGCGGGAGGGGCCGTGCGGGCGGGCAGCGGGACAGAGCGCTGCGGTCCGTGCTCCTGTCACGGGTGGGCAGAGGGACAGAGCGCTGCCATCCATACTCTTGTCGCGGGTGGGCAGAGGGACAGAGCGCTGCCATCCATACTCTTGTCGCGGGTGGGCAGAGGGACAGAGCGCTGCCATCCATACTCTTGTCGCGGGTGGGCAGAGGACAAAGCGCTGCGATCCATGCTCTTGTCACGGGTGGGCAGCGGTTCCGTGCGCCGGGCGCGCCACGCGTGGGCTGCACCCGCTCGCCCTCTCTTGTCCCCGGCCGTCCCTCTGCGTTTGGCGTGCGACACTGGGGCCGGGCAACAGGTCGGGCGGCGGGGAGTGCGGGCAGCCAGCAGGGCTCGGGGCGCAGCCGGCAGGGCTCTGGGCGCAGCCGGGGCTCGGGGCGCAGCTCGGCACGTCCCGCCTCGCAGTCTCCCCTTTCTGAGTGGGGTTTGAGTGTTTTGCATCCTCTCCGCTCATCGCTGGGGGAGGCAGGAGAGCCGTCTGACAGGTAGTGGGAACCGGTGGAGTCAGGGCAGAGCTTCGGTCCGGCTCAGGACACTTGCCCAAGAAAATTTGGGTAGCGGGCAAGGAGAAAATCTGGGTTAATGTAAACATAGCAAAATCAGAAAAATTGTCATATTGACACTAAAATTTTGAGTCCTAATAGTGGTGTCTTTGATCCCTGAGTTCTGGATTTTCTGCACCTTTTGGAACTAACTCTGCACTTTTACATTATCCTCTGTGGTGCTCTCTGGACACCTTGTTTTCCTTGGCACTTAGTTTTAGGATGGGGCTTGAAAGTTGCTCGAAGTTCTGTGCTTAATTTCTGCTAGAAGGGATTGATAACCTCTACTGTCTATCCACAAATGCAAATGAACAGCTTGCATTATGGCCAGCAAATGCCAAGTGTAACAGTGCAAATTAAATAAATTAACACAGGGGCATGTAAAGCAGCAGGTTCTCAGCGTGTGTCCCAGCTGCGCTGTCGCTGCCGCCACAGCTGATGGGCTTTTTGCTGTTATTTTCTTTTCTTTGAATACCCACAGATTTTACCACGAATCTCGGGCTATTTGTGGTATCTCAGATCAAAATCACTGTTGTCTGACCCTGCCCTACTCAGCTCAGCCCGACCCAGCCGCCAGGGCAGGGCAGCAAGGCAAGGAGGAGCCAGGGGGCTGCAGCCTTTCCCCCAGCACGGATCATGAATATTCTGATCATGCTCTGTGTTAGTCTTCATGGTCTGAATGGTAGAAGGTTGAATGAAAATAGCATTACCCTACAGAGCCTGGAAAATTTGGCTCTGCAAAGTCAGTGTATAAACAGGTGGGAAATGAAGGACACAAAACATTCCATGAGTAAACCAAAATCTGCTGTTTAGAAAATGTGGATCTTCAACACTTGGTTCAATATTGCATTGTGTATAATAAGAGGAGCTTCTTTTTAAACACTTCTTGAAAGTCAACAATCTTCTTGGGTTTCCCCTTGTGGACCCTAACTACCTTACAGTTGTTGGATTAAGGAGAAAAACATAGTTAACAGACAAGGAACTGGAGCCACTGGGTACCACGTCTCAGCTGAATTCCCGAATCTCACTTTTTCCCCCTTAAAAAGAAACCAATATTAGATGATGGGTGTCAACTTTATTGAGGTGCACAGTGTATTGAGCATTAACAACACTGCTAATGACCATACAGTAATACTCTGTCTCCAGAGGAGGACCAGACACACTGTCATTGTTGGTAATTGACAATATTTTAATATGTAAGCACTTGGTTAGACAAGATATAAACATAACTTGCATCAATTTTATTAGCAGCAATACTCTAAATACAGTTTTCAAGCTGAGAGAAGTGGTGTCATTGAAAGGTGAGCTATGCCATATCTCCTCTTCAAATGCACATAGAGTTCCTTGTCATCTCTATGGATAAAGCTAATGCTGTCCAGAGCACTGAACAACCATAGATCCTCTTCATTAAAGGTGGAAATGGTAAGTTCATACAGTTTTCCTCATTTCAAAATGATACCTAAAAGTATCACAAAGATAGAATAGGCAGAAATCACTGGTGAGATGTCACAAAAGGAGAGAAGTCTAAACCAGAACCAAGTCTGACAGAGCTCAAGAAGCATTTGTACAATGCTCCCAGGCACATGGTGTGATTCTTGGGGATGCTCCTGTGCAGGGCCACGAGTTGGACTGGGTAATCCTTGTGGGTCCCTTCCAACTCAGAATATTCTGTGATTCTGTAAACCATGAGGAGACACATATTTGGAAAGAACAGTGCAAGCAACCTTTCGGAAAGTAAAAGAGTAGATGGTAAAAAGGAAAGCAGACCATTTCTACTTAATACAAGGATAAAAACACATTGTGGAAGTTGAAAACACTGTGAAATGCAACTAGAACTACACTGGTATGGTTATGTTAGTGAGTGTGGTGATAGCTTTCTATTCAGCTAGACCATGAAAAGCAGCCAAGCTTCTCAGAGGAATCAGCTACTTGAGGCAGAAGATGCATCACCCAGTCACAGGCTCAAAGCAAAATATGAGACAATATTGACCCCATGACCCAAGAAGTTTCAGAGGGAAGCAGAGATGCTGGGCAGTGAATTTTTTTTGATAGTGTATATGCCTAGATGAGAGAAAGAAGCATAAAAAAGATAAACAAACAAAGAAGAGGAAGCCAGACACACAGTCAGAAGGAAAAATGGTGAGTATGGCTCTGGGAAGGCAGAGTATAATGAAATGAAGCAACAAAGCAGAAAGGGAAGATATTAAGGTTTCCTGCCAATAAGGGAACAGACAGGTTTACATCAAAGAAATTACTGATTATTCAACAGTTTTTTTCCTCTCAGTGTCAGCACCAGCACCTTAGGACCCTCAATTACTGCTCACTACTTGGATCAAGGAGGGGTAATCATATTTAGTGTAATGAACAATCAATCTACAGAACTCATAGCAAATAATCTTCATGAGACGGAAAATTTTGTAAATGTCTAAGAACTTTAGACAAGTGAATATAGATACCTGTTGTTATATTTTCTGCCCCAGTAAAGACAAGAACTATTAATTTGCTCATCTCAGGGGAATGCTCAAGTGAAAAGATTAGGAAGCTTCTTAGGTTTATAGTACCTTTGTACGATTAGATGACTGTGAGATTTCTTCTGAAAGTTATTGCATTTTTGGCAAAATGCTGAATTAGATGTGCAGCTTTTTGGTTTTTATTTTACACCTCCAGTAAATTTGGGCAAAATAATTAAGATGTTAACTATAAGAGTTAAGGGGGAAAATAAATGGGAGCTGGATGTACAGGATTTCACATAATAAAATTTATCTCTAAACTTATTAAATTATTAATTTTCTATAACTGTCCCAAACTCATATATGCAGTGTGGTTATACTGGTATCTTGGCTCAGGTTATCTCATCAACAAAGGACTCTAATTAATTTTTTCCAGCTAAGCATCCCTCCTCATTTTCAGTGGAACCAAGCACATCAAAGGTCCCAGTTGTGAGCATTTCTGAAGATTAAGCCAATTGCATACAGCATAATGAGAGGAGTTTGGACATTCTGCTCTAGGGACACATGTTTAAAATTCATTTTATGTCCTCTGCAAATGGTGGGTACTTTGTGCTCTTTGCCTTTTTTTAGGCCTGCTGGTCATGCAAAACTTTACTCTCTCATTATCAGTTCCCATGGGTGACAAATGTTTATTACAGAGCTGGAAACCCAGCTCTGCTATAAACATTGAGGGCATGTTTTAGCCCACTAGAGTGGGTAGTGAATATCTTGAGAGTGATGCTCACTCTTGCTCCTTTGCTTGTCAGAGAATTGATTTTTTGAAAGTTGACCATGCAAAGAGCATCAGCTTCTAGGGGATCATTTGTTATTCATGTAAATATTCTACTGACAGTTATTCTGTTAACATAACAGTTTAACCTACCAAGTTTTTAACCCTATCCCTGATTGACAGTTTGCTTACTCCCTTTGTACAGAGGGAGTAAGAAAGCACTGGAGCATCCTGCATATGGCCAGTCTGTAATACAGGCTCACTCTTCCACAAAGAGCAATGTCTTGTGTCCTCCTGCTGTAGCTGCCATGTGCCTCCTGTTGGCTGTCAGAAGCTTCTCTGACAGCTCTCAGCCTGCTGGATGGCAGCTGATTTCGTTTACATTTAGTCCTGGTTCCTCTGAACATGCTGTGTTCATGCACACTGTGCACGCACAGCCACGAACAGAGTGAGCTGTGGCTGTGCTTGCAGTGCCTGGATCTATTTAGGGGAGGGGGAAGAACAGATTTACCCCATAGAGTGCTTGTAAATTCTGCTCAACTGTGCCAAAGTAAGCATGAAGGGGATGAGAAATGGCTTGGACAAATGTGCAGGCTACTGTGATCAGACTGTCATACAAGAAAGGAGCATTTTTCTTTGTGACAAAGTAACTGTTGTGTGAAACAAGTGAGCATTCTGTTGCGGAGAAACGAAACAGTGCCTCTGCTACAGGGGAATGTGAGAAATAAAATAATAAACGCTTTAACAGTTAACAGACCGAGCAAATTATTTACCGCACAGTTCCTCACCTGGTTAGATCAATGTTACTATCAGAGAAACAAGACTTGGTGAGAAAAAAGAGCAGGGTTACTGAAAAAACATAACTTACAAAATCAGTGTTAATATGTGGTGAAAAGCAGAAATGCATCTTACTCAGCAGCATAAAGGCAAAACAGGGGGGTAAACGTACTACTGAGACCAGATTTATTTACAGCAAATGTGAAGGCAGCCACAACAATGCAGACAGCAGCAACACACAGTAAAAATAAGAGATTCACAAAAGAATCTTCCTCTATACACATTGGGTAAAGAAATATGGGGGAAAATACAGGAAGATCTGTACCATTTGGAGAACAAATCTGTAGAGACGTAGTGTTTCCCTGGGTCCTGTCCTATGTGTGAGATGTTTGTTATATAATGCTGGGTAAGGATAAACACAGCCATGACAATTCAGAGATGACACTTGAGCTGCATGAATCTCCTTACAGCTTATGGTGTGCTTGTGGTGAACAGCAGTCCAGTGAGTTCATGGCGTGTTCTAATTGAAAGAGGATAGTGAGGACTTCTTGCAGACACAAAGAGATCCTCAAAAGTGTGAGAACTGCATGGGATCAAGGCTAAGGCTGTAGGTTTTTTTCATTTAATGGAAAGCTAAATGGGCAGGTGTGGGTCTAGCAGAGAGTCCCTCCTGTTGAGATTGAGAGTCAACAAGCAGAAAAGTATGTACGCCAGAAAGAGCCTTGAGAGTGAAGACCAATAATTTACAGACCCAGCCAGGCAAAAGTGAGAACCATCATCTCTAATATAGCTTAGATAAATTGAGTTTGACAAGAGATTAATAATTCTGCATGCTGTGATCATGTAGTAAATCACAGTGATCCCTGAATTCATTTGGTTCCCCTCCTGTCAGGAAAAAAGCTATCATAGAGTTCTGCTAGCATTAAGAAGTGATCTACCAGCCAGAAGGGGATGGTGGCCATGTGGAGCAAATTCAGACACCAGAATGAATTAACAGGGAGGGAACACATTCACAACAAGGCCAGAGTAAAAGTCTGAGGAAGATCTTCTCAGGATGCTTCTCCATAGGAACAGGAGAGGAGGACACACCTACTCTTTTAAGTGAAAGGCTTTTTTTGCCATTTGATATCTAAGTCAGATGTTTTGACAGGTTCAGATTGAGAGAAAAAATACAAGACACTGCACCTGCCACTTTCTGAGGCATGCTAGAGCATCATGTCCCCATCTGAAGGGATTTGGATGAGACAGGGGTAATTTTGGAAGATCTGCTAATGCACAGTAAAAATTAATACCAGCAAGTTTTTATGTGCTAAAAATTTCCCCAAGGAAAATCGAACAGCAGAAATGACAGGTTGGACCAACTAGTTCATCTACATGGGGATGGGGGAGATTTATTGGCCCCAGACCTTTTATTATTTATAAGGGCCCTGCTTCCCTTCAAATCCTAGAAAATCAGAGACATTAGTTTATCTGATTGAGCTGACTCCTGGTATTACATATGCAAGAGTTCCTTTATTATGGAAAGGGTGAAGTGCCTTATGGTTTGATGAACAAGAGAAGAAATTCAAAGTTAAAGAAAAATATGCAGGTTGCAGATATTGCCCTTTAAATATTTAAGAGAACCAAAATCAGATCTAGACAAAGAAATGGGCCAGAAGAGACTAGATCCCTCCTTTCCCTGGGTGTTTGTTTCACACCTGCTCCTTTTTCTGGGAAGAATCCATTCTCTTTAATGTGGTTCACATCAGATGTGCCTGACCCTTGTACACCTGGGCATCCACATCACAGCACTGTGTGGTGTTTCTGTCTCCATTCAAGAGCACGGGTCTGTGGAGTATCTTTTTCCAAATTCAGCCTCACGAGACATATGTTGCCTAAAATCTAAGTGACCTTAATTTGGTTTTGAAATGGAAGTCTGCCAATGTGCATGCTTGCAATAGATCCATAGGTAGAACTTTTCTGAGGCAAGTTCCAAACAAAAAATTTTTGAAATCCATAGTACTGAACCCAATGCTCAAGACATTACCAAGCCCCCAGAAATGGAAAAAAAAAAAAGAAAAAAAAAAAAAAAAAAAAACCCCAACCAAAAAAAAAAACCCAAACAAAAACACACCAAAAAACATCAAGCCCCCCAAGACCCCNAAACAAACAAAAAACCCAAAAAACCAAAAAAGAAAAAAAAAAAAAAACCCAAAAAAAACCCAAAAAAGGCAACACATGGGGATGTTTCTGGAGTATTTGCCTGATACAAAAGACTGGCTATCAAGAAGACTTTTATGGTAGAAATTTATCAGAGGATGTTTATAAAAATACAGAGAATTTTTGAGGCTTCTCAATAGACATGTCTTCCTTAAATGAGAAATATTAAATTGTCCAAAATTTCATATCTTTAAAGAGTAGTTTTAAATACAAAATCATGAGTAAACAGGATGCTTTCAGTTATTAAATTTTATCAAGACTAGAAATACAACATGCAGAACAAACATCAGTAGAGGGAGTTCACCAAGAGTGACATGAAGTCATTGGAAGATCTCCCACTGACCAGAAGGGGATGGTATGAGAAAAAAGATTTCATGATGTTCCTGAGTATACCATGCATGAAAACAAGAATGGGAAATGCATAATTCTGTAATATATCTGAATTTTCAGAGGTATGTCCTGTTCTGTGCAAATCTAAATCATTTAGGCAATCTGCAGACAATCTGCAATTACCAGTTCAGAAAGAGTTGTTCAAGATTGTTTTTGTTTTCTTTTGGACCAGTAAGAACATTATTCACAGTATTGACAATTATTGCTGTCCCAGCATTATCTCCTCTGCCCTTAAAAACTTAGGCACTCTTTGAATTTGTCACTCGTTCTATATCTTAAAATAATATTTATGTATGTGAAGTGCAGCTGTGGTCTGATGGCAAATCCATCCCTCAGTACACACTTTTCTTCCCAATCAGGATTCCTTGGCAGGAATGTGAAGAAGCTCCAAGTCTGTGGAAATTCTCTTAATGTTCTACATTCTTCAACCAAACTTCCTATAAAACCTTAATATGAGAGGCGTATCCAGCCTAACTCACAAAGGGTTTTACTGCTTTTCAGATGATTTCAGTCTTCACATAACAACAATTGTCTCGTAATCGCTCACTTGGGTGGCTGACAGAAGGAAGGTCATGAAACAACATGCTTTGTATGTCAATTTGTAATTTATGTCATTGTGATTGCTTTATAGAAATTGTGGCAATAAATGTAATTAAGTAGTTTTTCGTAATGAACTATTTTTTAATCGATTTTCTTGGAATTCAAATATTTCCTGTATTTGTTGCACTATAAAATTCAATATGTCAGGCTGTTTAATTTATTAATAAAATAGCAAAAAATTGAGACTACAACTGTTTATAGCATTAGCTCCTTATCTCTGCTCGTGAGACTTTAGATGTTTCATGGGATAATTTTACGGATATAAAACATATTTTCTGTAAAAATTTCAGGAGCTTTTTCAACTTTGAAGTAGCTTAATGGAAATCCAGAAAAACAGCTTAGAGAAAGTTGAAGTACAGGAGTAGGTGTTGAAAGGAGACAAGAAGTTATTTGAAGGCTTGAAAAATGTCTTGCAGTGAAAAACTTAAATTAGAATTGGCTAGAAATGCTTTGATGCAATGTTTTTCAGCTGATAGTATCTATTCATCAAATTGAAGCTCTGCTGGAAGGGATCAATTTTCATGTTTCTGGTTTTGAAATATTTCCAGCAGTTTCAAAGTTGTTAAAACATCCTCCTTCAACATTTTCCAAATGGAAAAAAAACCCTACAATTTTCAGTTCTAAAAGTCTTCCTCTCAAAATATACCCTAATTATGCCAACCATCCCTAAACTGAGCTGGCAATATTACAAACCACCCAAAATTTAATTTATTTTTTTGTTTTCTTCTTTTTTTTTCTTAATTTTTATTTATTTCTGGCAGACCATCAACATTTTCAAGAGTTCTGATTTTTGTTACACTTTGAGAAGAGCAAAAAAATTTGGCCAGGCTGCCTGACAATTGCACTGGTTCAATCAATCAAAGAAGGTTCTTCAGTGAGGCCTACCTCTGTATGAATATATTAAATTCACTTTTGACTATGCATTGGATTTGCCTGGCCATGTTTTGGTAGCAGGAGGGGGGGTTTCTGTGAGAAGCTTCTGGAGCTTCCCCCATGTCCAACAGAGCCAAGGCCAGCTGGCTCCAGGATGGCCTTGGCTGAGCCCCCCAGACACAGGGGTTGCAGGAAAAAGTTTTTAAGAAGGGAGAAAAGAATCTGCTGTGCATCAGCAGCTGGAGGAGGGGAGTGAGAATTTGTGAGGAACAACTCTGCAGACACCAGGCTCTGTGAAGAAGGAGGGGAGGAGGAGCTCCAGGTGTAAGGTGTAAGAGTGAGGTGCCTCCCACTGCAGGTCTTCACTGCTGCAGCCCATGGAGCATCCCAATCCCAAAGCAGGTGAATTCCCAAAGGAGACCATGACCCTGTAGGAGCCCACCCTGTAGAAGTTCCTGGCAGGATCTGTGGACCTGTGGAAAGAGAGAGGATCCCTCACTGGAGCAAGTTGGATGGCAAGACTCCTGACCCTGCAGTGGGCAGGTGCCTGAGCAGTGTGCTCCCTAAGGTCTGCTCCCAGCAGAAGGGACACCCTGGAGCTGTGTGTGGGAAGCCCTCCCACTGGAGTTTGTGCAGGACTGGCTCCTGTGCCAGGGACCACACACTGCAGGAGAGCAGCAGGGCAAGAGTGTGAGGAGTCCTGAAAGGGATGGAGCAGCAGAGACAATCAGTTCACCATGTGTGATGAGCTGATGCAGCCTCATTGCCCATCCCCACCCCGTGCTGCTGGAGGGGGGAGGCAGAGAAAGCAGGAGTGAAGTTGAGCCCCAGAAGAAGGGAGGAGTGCAGAAAAGTGTTTTATGGTTTGGTTTTATTAGCCACCACTGATTTGATGGGTAATAAATTTATTTCCCCAAGTCTGTTTTGCCCATGACAGTAACTGCTGAGTGATCTCTCCCTGTCCTTATCTTGACCCACAAGCTTTTTTGTTATATTTTTTTCCCTGTCCATCTGAGGAAGGGGCTGACAGAGCAGCTTTGATGGGCCTCTGGCATCTGTCAATCAACCCACTACAGACCATTCCCTGGAACTGAGGTCATGCAAGAGCCTCTCTCCTTGCTATTAATGTCTGTCATCTGCTGGAACAGAAGGGCCACATCCAAACCCCCACTAAGAATGATCATTTACCTATTGTAATTCCTGATCCATGGCTAGGAATTGACTGGGAGAGTATGATCTCCAGACTACAACATTTTCTATACATTTTTGCTTTTCTCACACATTTGCATGAGGAGTGGTCTGTAAGTTCAGTGTTTGTTACTGAGTGATATTATATATTATAATAGCATCTGGATATTATATATTATTAAAGAAAACATTCCCAAATTTTCACCTTCAGCTTTCTATCTTCCTCATTCTGCTTCATCTTTCTGTCTTCAATTCTCATAAGCACTGATGAGGTACACACTGTTTCATGGAGCTAAGCCACACCTTCCCATGTGAAAATGTGAAAATTTGAAAAAAAAAAAAAAGTGAAAGAGCCTTGCCCATGTGAAAATCTTTAAAAATACGTTCAAACTCTCCACTTTTCCAGTGATTCAGTTTAGTAGCCTGTAGCCTGAAGTTATGGATACAAAGTATTAGCTGTTAAGCTGTCAAAATTTGTTGTTACAAACAGCAGCAGCCATTACTGGAGGGATTTTTAAGCAGGGCTTAGTGAATAATTTTAAGGCATGTAAAAGGCTGTTTTGAAAAGGAAAGGGATTTTTTGGTTATAATATTACAGGATACTGGAAAGATCAAATGGAAGCATGTCACATAGAATAAAACTCCTAATTAGGGCTCAACTGGCAGTCCTGGTGACCCACCATCTCGTAAAATTCATGCGTGTCCACGGAATTTTGTTGCTATGAAATCTGTTCTCCTATCTCTGGCCAGGCTATTGGATATTGTAAGCAGTTTTGGCAGCAAAAGTCAAATACAGGGCAGCAGGAGTGGCTCAGTGTACAGCATGATCTCTGTACAGCTCGGGGCATTTCACTGTGTTCTCTGGAGCCAGCTGCATTTTCACAGCAGAATTTTAGATACTGATATATCTGTGCTATCTTGGTCTGACATAGCCTTAGTCCAGAGCTGATGATTTAACCACAGAAATCTCTTATTTATGACAGACTTTATCTTGTTCCTATTTACGCCTAAACGTTAGGGCTTAAAATGTTTCTGAAGCAGTTGGCACTCAGAGTCAGAAGTTTGGCAAATCTCAAAAAAATTTGTGCATCAGCCTAGAAGTTTAGATCTAATCTGTCTTCTTGTGTACTGATAGAAAATGTTGACTGTGGCTTAACTTTTTTCATCGACGTGTTCTTGATGTTCTAAATATATGTTCTAAGCATCAACAACCTCTGACTGAAATTAAAGTTGTTGATGTTTTCAGCATCTGTGTCCTTCACCTGAAGACAGTAAGTAAAGGGATGTGTACATTACCCATAAGGAGAGGGTTGTCTATATAGGTGCTTGTTTTCAAAATTGAAAATCTAGATTTGGGAACAGAATTCTCATGTGTTTGCTTTAAATCTCAGAGAGGATATTTGTTGTTTGATTATAATAACTTTGCTTTAGCAAAGTAGGTCAATATTTCTTTCACCTACTCATCTCAAAGTCTTTAGCCAACAATGGATAGAAGGTTTTGGGATTGTTTCCTTGCTTCCTGAGAAGGAAAATTCCTGAGAAGGATGTCTGAGTATGTGGTGAGTGCCACACATACTGGTCCTTGGCCTGAACAATTACAGGAGTGTTTGTGAAGCAGATATTAGAAAATAATAGCATCTTAAAGGTACATGATTAAATAGCAAAAAGAAAAAAAAAAAAAGGAAAAAAGAAAAAAAAAGAAAAAAAGAAAAAAGAGAAAAAAACTCACGATCTTAAATGGGACTTTAAAGCTCTACACAAACATAATAATAATAATGCTTCTATCTCCTTGTCTGTGTCATTTTTAATTTTTTTTTTCTCTGCATGTTTGTCTGTCACGGTGATTTTTGTTTCTAATTCCTTGCAGATGTCTCAGTCAGTCTCTTAGCAGTCGTCGTCAGCTTCTGCGGGCTCGCCTTGCTGGTGGTCTCGCTTTTTGTCTTTTGGAAGCTGTGCTGGCCCTGCTGGAGGAGCAAACCTCTCACCTCCAGTGCCAGCAATGTCCCGCAGAGCAACTCCAGCGCTCCCACGGAGGTTTTGGAGAACAGCGAGAAAAAGGAAGTCAAAGAAAATGGGAAAGCTACGACCAAGGTGCTTGAAGCTGCGCTGAAAATCAGCCACACTTCACCTGACATACCAGCAGAGGTCCAGAACGCGCTGAAGGAGCACCTGATCAGACATGCTCGCATGCAGAGGCAGATCACCGAGCCCACGTCCTCGTCAAGGTAGGTCAGAGACACCCGCACTCGTGGCACCTTTCCCAAGAACAAGCAGAGCAGGAACACCGCTGAAAATTTCCAGGATCCTGGATTATTCACAGGCTTCTTAGAAGTTACGGGTAAAACATCAGTCATGTGAATGTGAAGCCACATTGTTCTTTGGACAGAACATTCTGAAACATTTAGTACACCTTCATTTACATAATCATTTTAACATATGAAAGTGAAATCTACATCTTCTACTACTTTGCAAAGATAGCTGTTGCCACTTTAAGCATTTCTCTTTTGGGTTTTGATTACAGGAAAACATATTTCAGTGGTTTTTTTAAAGAAATGCAAGTCTAGATTTTCACAGAGAGGTTTTTTTATAGATATATCAGTTGTTTTTGCAGATGAAAGTTTCCCTTTCAACCAAACAAATGACAGACTCGTGGTTGATGGCACATTTCCTGAAGACATAGCTTGCTGATTATGAAGGAATTAAAATTCCAGTCTAGAAACACAGATTCTGATGGACTGATCTTAAAGCTGTACAGATTCCATGTATTCCATAAATAAATGAAAAGCACACAGCATTCCTTAGTGGTTTCTTTAGTATTAAAATGGACGACACAAACTTTAATTTTGCATTAGGTGCCACTTTATACTGAAAAGCAGTGAAGACGTGCAGGGAACTCTAGATTCAAGTGGGATTTTCTTCAAACACTGTCAGTAAATTTAATGCATGGAAACAAACAATTATAAAAAGGAGATTGTTTTATAAGCAACGATTGGGAAAATTAAGGCTAAAGGAGGCACCTGAATTATTGTGTAATGCCATAAGATACTGTGTAGGAAGTAGCATTTTTCTCAAAATGCTGTTTGCTAAGGACACACATACTACCAAAAAAAAGAAAAAAAAAAAAATCCCAAAACTAACCAAATGAGGATACCCAGTAAACCCAAAGAAACAAACAAAAAAAGGGCTCACATTCACAATAATTAGAGGCAAAAGGAGGAAGAGAAGACACATGCTTTACACTGAGTGGGCACATACTTTGCTGGCCTCCTGGGAGCCCTAAAGACAATGTTTTGCCAGCTCAGTGCACTCGTTGTGGTGGTGAGTGCTCAAGTGCTTTTTCTCAGCTATTCCAGCCTCACAGACCAGCCAGCAGGAAGGCACATGAAGCTCCCAAAATGAGAGCACCCCAGCCAAAGGAGGTCTGACTGACTTTAGCAGCTGAAGCATCAACTGAATTATGAGACTGTCCAGCTGGCTTTAAGCCACATTACCCTGGCTGTGCCTGGTTCCTGCTACTGTATCCATCTGCTCAGAACAGGAGCACAGTGTCCAAACACAGAGGAACATTCCCACAACACTCGCACAACTCTGAACTTGCAACTGTTGCACTAAACACAGAGGAACAAAAATCGGTACAGTTTAGCATGGCAAGCCCATTACCCAGCTCACTGCTACTTAAAAGGATATTCACTGAAAGAGTTTATCCATCAAATCCAAGTATTCAGACTGTCTGACCTCCTGAATAGACAGAAGAAATAGCTGGCTGGCAAATGGACTTGAACAGTCTCAGTGGTACTATAGGGGAAGAAAGAACTTCCAGGGATATGCTCCAGATCTACTTCAGGCAGTGAAAATATTCTCACAGGTCTCTAGAGTGATTTGGACTGGGATCTAAATGAATACAAAATATTTGTGAAGCCAAGGAAAGTTTTACAAAAGTAAAACCTCCTATCAATATCAGTCTTTCTGCAACCTTGTAAGGGAGGTTTCTTTTTATCTTCTCATAATTACCAGGTTTAAATCTCCTCTAAAAGGGACAGTTTCTGTGCTTTGAGTAACTGATTATCCCACCACAGCCAATCAGTAGCAGGGTGTTTGGAAACATTATCTTCTTTTAGAGTTTGGTGAAAAATTCTGCATCCTCTTACAGAACATGTTTAGAATGACATGTGCCTTAAAAATTACTCGGAAATGGTGATCTTTCTGTTTGTAAACACATTTTATCTACACCCTGTCTGCCTTAAGGGAGTCCTAACTTAACAGCCCATATTAATTGCTGCTGCCAAGAATATCACATATGAGAATAAGGCTGGACATTTAGATCAGGTTTCTGAATTATTCCTTTTTTTGTTTTAAGGCCAGCTGACAACAATGTACCAGCAAAATGACTGAAACCTGGCTCTGGTGTCCTTGACTGGGGGCCTCTAAATAAAAAGGAGACAAAGGCAGATGTAGAGGTAGCACAACTTCTCTTGCACCATCTTCAATTCAGCACTGCTTTGTTGTCTTCAGGAGTCCTGAGGGATTCAGATGCACCCTGTCCTAAATGTTTTCCATTGACAAAGGGTCTGAGAGAAATGTTTGCTGTCTGGATTGTCTCCTGAACACTGATCTCACCTGAGATGGGGCAAATTAAAGGGTTGTAACCAGTTCTGTGATGGCTTCATGCAGCCATCAGCTCTTAATAGAATAAATGTAATTGAAGCATGAGGATTTTAATAAGCCAATTAGAGCAACAATCAAATGTGCCTGATCACAGTTTTTAGACTGTACATTTAACACAGAGACATGTAAGTATGGGGAAAAGATACATTTCCGTTTAATTACATATTTTTCATAGTCCCTGATAATATGAAAAGACCTGTTTCTTAAAAGCTCTTTATTCCTTGATACCAATAAACCACTACAGCAGAACTGCAGCAGTGGTGCTCACTTGCAAATAATTTTGCTCTGTGTTATTGAGAACCACCCTTTCCCGTACTTTGTGATAGTATTTTGCAATATAGTTTATTGCTTCTATGGAAATCCATTCTTCAGACATTCACCTCTATTTTCCAAGAACATGCTTTTTGCTGATTAGTGTCAGCTGGAGAGGAACATGTTGAGCCAGTCAGGTCCAAAGGGGCATGAAGGCAAAAGTGAGGTTTGTGAGTTTGTTAAGGTTAAAGAAAAACAAACATTTCTGTTGATTTTAGTGTTTGCAAGGAGAAGCTTTTGTTCTGTCTAAATATCACCAGTGACCATGCTCTTTTCTGGATTTGGGCCAAAAGATTTCTCTAATGCCATCTAGGAAAGCTAGACCCAAATCACCCTCATAAATCTCAAGTCATATCATAAATCAGCACCTTATCCCTCCCTTTTGTCACAGATGTGGCAGTCCTACTGAGTTAGAAGTCAGCTTTATAGTGTCATTATGCCCATGAAAATGCAGTTTTTTATTAGACTTGCATACAGATTTGCTCAAAATGCAAATACTCAAAATGCATTTGTTCTGCTATGGAAGGCAAGTCTACTATAGAAGTGCTGCATGTAAGAGTCAGTAGAGGTTGAAATACCTGGATTTGCAGATGTTGGTAGCTCTGTCACATTTTAACAACCTGGTTTTCTGACATCCTTGTATTTCATTATCACAGTCATTAATCCCTTTGTTACTGCAGAACAAAGGAAGATAAATATGTTGCCATGACAACAATGAAACATCTTAATAATTAGCAGACCAATTAGCTGTCTTGGTGAAATGCTGTGACTCAGAACAGATACTAGGCACTGTGTAATTAGGACTTTGGCTTACTAGAGCAAAAGTGCTGCTGATTCCCAGAGGGAACAGCCATACAAATGCATTCTTTTACTTAGTGACATCTCACAACCATTCAGTAGAGGATCTGGAGTGCACAAAGTATGAAAATTTAAAAGAAAGCTGGTACCTTAAAAATCATAGATTTGGGATCTTACATATTGCTTTTGATTGCATTAACCCAAATTGTCAAAAATGCAAGAGAAGTTGAAGAAAAGAGAATTTGTCATGTACCTGTTTTTGCTCAAACTGATGTTGTATAATCAGCTTCACTGTTTCCCCTGCAAAGGCAGTTTTAGCCACTGCTTATGTACAACAGGGTTTGAAGACGATACTCCCATGGTAGGGGATTTGAACTGGATGATCTTCAAGGTCTTCCCCATCTCAAACTATTCTATGATTCTGTGATCATCTGGGCATCTCAGCAGTACAGCTGCAGGTGTGAGGAGCACTCAGGAAGGCCTCTCTGCCCAGGCCTCCTTAGCACTGACAGAAGCAGCAGTAACACAGGTCTGCCTGGATCTCATTATGAGTCAACGGTACTAAAAAGATAGTCCCAAAACTGCTGCCTGCCCAGGAATTTATTGCACTACATTTTGGGTGGAGTTCAGCCCCTTCCCCATGTTTGGCACATCCATGAGGTCTTGTGCTTCTTGGAGGGTAAAAGCACAAGAACAGCTGTGAAACTCCCTGAGGACAATATTCTACTTTTCTGACCAGTCAGGGCCTTTTCATTCCTCACTCCATTCCAATGTAGAAATTAGACACTATGAATTCAGGGAGTTTTAACATTTAAGAGAGAAGAAAATCTTCCAACTTGTCTGTATGTAAAGAAAGACAGGCAAAGTGTGTTACAAGAGAGGTGTAGTGTTCATCTAAATTTGACATCCAAACACCTGGGTTTTTTTGAGCTACTTCAAGTCTAGGCTATGTAGCTCTCCCTGACCCATTCTTGTGTTGAGCTAGGACTGCTCCCTGCACCTAGCAGGACTGAAACAGCTGAAAGGGGAAACGTTCTTGTCTATTATTTAATAGCTGCAGATTACCCTCTTGCATCTCTGCTCAGCTGAACTGCGGCAGTTTTGTGCTTCTTGCCTTCTGCAACCTCTTCGCTTACAGCAAAAATACAAATAATATCTATGAAATGAGTCCTGGTTGCTTTCAAATGGACAATTTGCATTTCTGTTTTAAAGAAAGAAACACGCAGCTGTGACACCTCTTGTTTGCAGAACACAACACCACAGGGAAACCAAGCAATAAGGCAAGGCTACGTGTGGCATTAATAAGCAATTGATTGCAAAAAGCAGAGGAAATTCTGACAATTGGGTTGTTCTTTAATGGCAACTAAGTGTGCTCACAGGAGGAGGTGGTAAGCTTCTGCAGCACAGATTGTTGGGGTAGGGAAGTACCAAGGAAATGTGAAAATGGCTAAAAAATAAACTGGATAGTGGCAGAACTTCAACTTCTCTTGCATTTTTGACATAATGGCATCTGCTGCTGATAAATGCTGTGAAGCTTTTTGTCCAGTGTTTTTATACTACTCTGAGGTTGTATGGAACGCCAGGGGTTTGATTTCACTCTTAGTAGGAGCAGCACAACTTTCCATTCAAATTCATGAGCCAAGATAAGCCCATAAGTACTTATGTTTATGCAACATTGTATTCAGAATTGCAAGGAATTTAACTTGATGTTTCTTGCTAGTGGCACAGGAATCAGCTTTCTAATACACTGCACAGCAGACCATGAGAACAAAAGGGAAAAAAAAAAAAAAAAGCAATGGCAGAAAATTGTTGGCAAAACTTTGAAATGCATTGCAAGCAGAACAAAATATTCCCAGTGCTTCTGGAGAAGGCAGCCTGCATCTCAGTGTAGCATATACCAAGCAGGTGTACATAAAATGTTGCAAAAGGATGGCAAAGCACTGTGCTAAAAACCTCCAGACACAGCTCTACATTTCCCTTTCAGGTGCCTTTTACGGTCATCAGTGTGAAGGCTGATAAATATTTAATTGGAAAACCACCATGGAATGCCTCCAAAAAACCAGAGAGTACTGATGAAAATTCTGCAAGTGCTTTTTTTTTTTTTTTTTTTTTTCCTGTTTGACTGTACTTTACTCAGGCCCTAGCAAAATGGGATCATGGGATGTTGGAGCTGTCACCTTGTTCTGTGAAAGTACATGAATTCAGTTTCAGCTGTGCAGTCTGAAAGCAAAGTTATAAATATATTTATTTCTGGGACAATGGGTGTCTCCTGGGCCAAGAAATTAATTCTGAATGATCATTTCCACTCAAGGATGCTTGAACACTTGTAAAACACTGAAAGGGGTGTGGAGAGGATTACTTTTTAATTCTTTTTAGTCTTTTCATTAATTTGTTCTTATATTTTCTATTGAGAGATGGTCTTTTCCCAGAGATAACCATGGCTTGTTTTGTGTGTCTGTGTGTGTGTGTGTGTGCAGGCACAATTCTTTCAGGAGGCACTTGCCAAGGCAGATGCAAGTGTCCAGTGTTGATTTTAACATGGGGACAGACCCGGTTTTGCAAAGGGGAGAGACCACAACCAGCATTGGGAGAATAAAACCAGAACTCTACAAACAGAAGTCCGTGGATTCTGATGGGCAACAGGAAGATGTGAAAACATGTGGAAAACTTAACTTCACTCTCCGGTACGATTATGAGAATGAACTTCTGGCTGTCACAATTGTCAAAGCCTTAGATCTGCCTGCTAAAGACTTCACAGGAACATCCGACCCCTACGTTAAGATTTATCTGCTTCCAGATAGGAAAAAGAAGTTTCAGACACGAGTTCACAGAAAGACATTAAATCCTGTCTTTGATGAAACCTTTCAGTTTCCTGTAGCCTATGATCAACTCAGCAACAGGAAATTGCATTTCAGTGTTTATGATTTTGACAGATTTTCTAGACATGACATGATTGGGGAAGTTATTCTTGATAACCTTTTTGAAGTCTCAGATCTCTCCAGGGAAGCCAATGTATGGAAAGACATCCACTGTGCCACCACAGTAAGTAATGTGTTACAAAAGCATTAACACCATATTTTCATTTCTCTTTTGTAGTTTTTGGTAGTGTACCCTGTTTATCAGCAGAGTCCAAAATAAAAAAAAATTAAAAGAGGAGCTGTCAATATTTTCCTTTAAGCACAAAGAATAATGCTTGGGAAGATACAAAATGTAATTACCAAAAAATCTTCTGGGAGCATACTGTCATCTTTATGGCTCACTGTGTATATATAAATCACATTTATTAATTAAATGCTGCATCATGAAAGTCATTGCTTAGCCGGAACTAATAACATTTTCCTGTTAGCAAAACACCTTGTCCTGCAAAATGACCATCTATTAAGAAAAAGGACCCATCCTATCCTGCTCTTGTTAGGAAATTTTCATATGTTAGAAACCTTGATAAGGAAAAGAGGCAGAAAATGCTTGAAATGTAAAATGTTCTTTGCTGATTGCACTGTGCTTAGGGTACCCAGTAGTTGTATCTGCATTGCTGCTGGTTGCTAGGAAAACTCAAGAGGCACAAGCAAGAAGAATTAGGACATAGAAATTAATTTTTTAATGTTGCAAGCCAAAAAAGGAGGTTTGTGCACAGGTGACAGGATGAATGACAGGCTACCAGAGAACAGCAGTCTCCAGATATTGCTTTATTAACCTTGAATTCCAACCTCATCCTTCTTGGCTGGGATTTGAAGGGTGAAAAAAACCCAGTTAAAATAGTGAGGTGTAGGGTGTTGGTTTTGGTTTCAGTTTCTTTTCAACTAGCATGCTATTTATATAGAAGTTTTGCCATTCCTGGTCCTGTGGGTGTATCCAAACAGTGTGACTCATGCCAGGGCTTCAGCAAGGGCCAGATTTCCACTCGGGGGTGAACAGAGGACAGACCAGGGCTCTTCAACACTACTTGAGAGATTTATCAAGAAAATGAATTGTAACATTTTGCCTTTGAAGGAAATTGCCACAGGAGATCAGGAGATTCTTTGTTATGTAACAGTTCTTTGTCAGTAGCTAACATAATTTGAAAAAGATTTGCTTGCACATCCATAAAGAGTTTTTATTTGGTACAGGAAATACAGTCTGGGAAAATCAGACTGGGTGGTTGCACTGAGTCCTTTTGGCTCTAAACCAAATGACTCTGTGTGAATCTCAAGTTTTAATACACTTTCTTTATTCCTAATAATCATTTGAAATTATTCTATGGAAGTGCAGGATTGACCCACACACACACACACACACTCATTTCATTCACACCACTGTTTGTTGTATTTCTGTGCTGTATATTGAAAACATACCACATTTTATAATATGTAACATGTACCTGTTTTAAGTGCTAAAGTATATTCCTTTGCTAAAGTTAGATTATTAATTTAAATTTAGAGCAAAATCAGTAGTCTAGGAGAAGAATCTTAGATCTGATATATCCCCAAATTTTGCTTGAATAGGTGATTGAATTTTCAATTAATAATCCATCATTTGCTTCTGTTCACATTAATAATTAAAAAAAAAATCAAAGTTTTTTTTTAAAAAATCAAGAGTCAGCTTTGGCCTACCTGTGAAGGTTGTTTATTATATTGGAATACTGTAATTCTCACTACACTTGAGCAAATTAATTCATAATATTAGAGGCAAATAAATAATATCAAATGGATTGTTTAATCAACACATAAGGCTTCTGTTTTTGTCAAGTGCTTGTAAGTTTTGCATACATTTCTGAGGTTTTGTTACTATCAGAATATGCAGCACACTAAAAAAAGAAAACTTTTTGGAATTGCTATCAAGCACCTCTAATATTCAGTGTCTTAAAATTTTCTGGGCAAGAAGTCCACTGCTTGTGATCTGACAATTTCTGCATGTAAAAGTTTATTAGGTTGCTATATTATTTTTAAAAATTATCCCCTGCTTTGGAAACTTCCTCTAATGCTGTTGCCTAAAAAAATTGGCAAGTGACTGTCATAAAGATTTTTTTTTCCTGAAGGTATCCTGTGAAGTCTGTTACAGTAACCAATTATAGAAAATGATGCAATTGGGAAAAAAAATTAAAGCTCAGAATTTAGAGGAAAGCCATTCCCATTTCCAACAGTGGTAGCCTCTTGGGGATCTTAGTCATCAAACTGTCATGTACTTGTACCCTCTTGAATTATCTCATGGAGACAGATGGAACTTGATTATTATTAAGTTCCCCAACACCAGGCATTTCAGTGCTGCAGTTTGCTCATTTGTGAAGTGGAAAGTAAAAGCAGATTTTGTAAAGACATAGTCTTCATGGGATGTCTGTGGTGCATGATTGCTGTTTCTAAAGCAATTGGAATATAATTAATAGCATCACTGGGAAAGGAAGAAGTGCTTAAATATATATATATGTATATTTTAAATAGGTAGGACAGTAACATTTGTCTCAGTTCATTTATATCAAACACCTGCCAGAGTAGGAAATAACACAGGTAATTCTGCTGGCTGCTGACCTCTCTTATGGAAATAGATTCTTCTGGTTTCCTGGTCAAACAAGAATGAAGCCCATCTCTGAATTTCAGCCAGAGCATCGTCTTTGCTTTGTTTTCTCCATGTCCCCTCTTTTGTAAGTGGACAAAGCTTTAGACCATTCCCTGAGTAAGACAGTTGTGGTAGAGAGCTGACAGAGGTGTCTTTTGTAGCCCAGCCTTGATGCCACATTTTAAGGATTGTCCTGTTTCCGAGTATTTAGAGCAGCACTGTGAGGAAATATTTTAACACCAGCAATGGAGTGGGCCAAGCCCTACAGCTACCCATCTTCATCAGAATGCACTTAGACCTATGAATGTCTCTGCAAATGCACCTGAAAGGTTCAACAGAGCCTTAAACAGGTGTGAAAGACTCAGGGCTTGTCAGTGTAGGAACATTGATCATCTCTGTAATGGAAACAGCCCTTTCTAAGCCAAGAACTGCTGGCACTTGTCATTTCTGCTCAGGACCAGTGATAAAAGGGATCCATGTGACCAATGATGCTGCTGAGCAGGTGAGAGAATACTCTGGATTATTCTTTAAACATTTTGGAGACCTTCATTTATGTTTGGAACTGCTTTAGGTCTGGTTGATAACTAGAAAAGACAATGGAGAAAGGATGTTTTTCTGTCCAGTTACTGAAGGCAGAGAAGGCTTCTATTATTATTATTTAATGTTTCTTTTCATTTGAAATGACAAATTATTTGAATATTTTGATTTTTTAGAGGCAAACTGCTACTTTCACTAATAAATATTACGTGAATGAAGGGCATGGTTTCCTCAAGGGATTTTAATATCTCTGCACCCAGACAGTGCTGTAGCAGCTGCAGGTACATGACTTGTCTGACCCGCTGTACCTTGAGAGCTCTGAGTTTCTCACTGTAAAGTCTCTCTGCAGAAATTGCACTGCAGATTCAGAAAAGCATCTTTCTATGGGAAGCCACACACATTTTGGGTCATTCTCCTGTCACAGTTAGTTCAAGAAGAAGCACTTCTGTTCTCAGCTGTTCTGAGGCAGGGATGGGCCTCCTTGCTGCCTGGCAAGATGTAACAACTCCCCAGTGCACAAGTCCAGGGCAGTACTGGGGGCACCCTGCAGCCTCAGGGAGTCCTCCCTCTGTCATCAGGGCTGCAAGCAGCAGCAGAGCTTACCCAGAGCAGCCAGGGTGACAGGCTCTGACAAGCATCAGCCCTCCACAAGCAGATGACACAGTCATTGTAGAGCAACAGGCCCCACTGCTTCCATACTGTCTTCCACAGAGGCAAGAACAAACACAAACTTAATTGATTCATTTCCCAGGGCAACAGCTCAATCAGGAGATGGTGCTGAGAGGAAGGAAAGAGCTGGGTTTGATATGCAAAGAATAACAGGAGATGAAAATAAATATTAGTGGTGGGGACAAAGTTTCCAAAGGAAAATCCCCCGGAGAGGTGGTAGAATTAGCTCTCCAGTCTGAACCTCACAGAAACTTCTGTGATAGCATAGGTACATCGGATTCTAAATGTATAAATGAGAAAACAGACTGGTAGATTTCTGTTCTGTTCTTTACTATCGCTCTTTGAACTCTTGATATATGCCACAAAACCAGGAATAACTTAAAACATTCTTAGCTAATTTTCTCGGGGGACAGGTCTTCTTTCTCTTTCCATCCAACTCCCAACATTCATCGTTATATTTTATCCCTGATTCTTGAAGCATAATATCAGTAGCTTTCAATGGAAAGCAGAAATATATATAATGCGTTTCTAAACAGAGAAAGAGAAATCTGTGTTATGGGGGAATTATCTTCCTGCACTATTTGAGTAATCCAAAGGTCTAACTCTGCCAACGCATTTTTCTTTAAATTTGCATACTATATAGAATAACAGTTTTCAGTGTTACTAAAGGAAACAGCTAAAAGTCTAGAAAAGCAAATGCCTGAATACCTTCTTAGGTAGCCAGAAAATCACTATTATTATTTATTACAGTGGCTTGTTCAAAATATAGCAGGAAAACTGAGAATGAAATTTGCAATTAATTTGGTTAGAAATCAAGTACAAATGGAATTCATGCTACCGTTGGTATTTTTGTTGTGCTACTCTTACATGCAGCCTTTAAAACATCATTCAAATTACAACTAATAGGAAAGTAGTTCCAGATATTAAAATTGAGATTAAGAACTGAAATTGTTACTGTGGATTATGATAATATGAATGATAAATAAAGTAGCAACAAGTAATTTTTTGAGGGACTCTAATTTCTACTACTCAGATAATTGTTATTTTAACTAATTCTACGCAGATACTTGTTATTTTAACCATGGAAATTAATGACAGACTAGTAACAACAAAATCATGTAAATTCTCTGATTCCAGGTGCATTTACGTAGTTCATTGTAAGAATACAGAATAAGTTGCTGTTTTAAGATTTTGTTTGAATTTCAAAACTTGAAAAACTAGTAGAAAAGAAGAGGAAATAAACATCAGTGAAAAAATGGTCTAAAGTTCACTTGTGACTCAGTAATGACACCTTTTTTTATGTGTCAGGTCCCTATAAGCTTTTCATCCCTGCTATCATAGGAAATCAGTTAAGATATTGGCATAGAGGAGAGAGACTATGAAAGTTTTTAGAATATCAGTATAGGCAATAAACAGTTTTCCTGTTCAGTTTCAGAGTTGTGGGGGTTGATACGTGAGTAAAAACCACCCTGAACATGGAAGGATCTATAGCCACCTTCCCCACTGAATTTGTGGAGGTTCCTAGTTAAAAGGTGTCTCTTTTATTGAATTTTGTGGAAACTATTGAGAAAATTAATTGGAGTAAGTGGCAGCAAAGCTTTTTCCAGCAACAGAAGTTCAAAAACCTCGATCAGTTTAATTGATGCTCCCCTACAAGTTTTCCAAACTTCTCCTCACATCCCTTCCCTTTTATCCATATTGTGAGTGGGGAGCACAGCCTCTGTAGAAATGCTGCAATTTTTACAGGCATATGCGTGGAAATGAGAGCACTGGTGTCCATTGGGTATGATAACAAATAGAATAGAATAAGGAACTTTTTATTTCTTACTGTGCCAACTCCTGGAGTAATTTCCCAGGAGCCCACAAAGCAGAGAATGTGGACAGATCCTAATGGATCCATACAAATGGAAGTAATGGAAAAATATTATTAGCACATTCATTCACATGGTTACTAATGTGGAATGAGAATTATGCTAATTTTAAAAGTCTGCATTCTGTAGCTCAAAACCCACAAAGTTCATCAGAACGACTGATATGGGCATGTGAGACCATTTTTTTCTTTGTTTTAATTTGTTCTAGACCCACCATAGCAGAAAATGGATGGGGTGGAGGTAAAAGGGTATCTATGAAAGTAGCTGAAGCTGGCAGAGTGCTGGCCACTGTTTCAAGTCATTGGAGCTGTGTGGTGGCTGGTGGGTACAGAAGGGAAATAAATGAAGGAGAGATAAGAGGTGTAAACAAAAGCTTCCATTTGCATAAGTGCAGCTGTGCTCAATGCTGGTTTTTCTGTACCTGCTATTGGAAGCCAGTGGGAGGCAATCATTACAAGAATCCATGAAGCTAGCTGTTAATTGAAACCCAAATTTAGTTCAAGAAGAAAAAGAAAAACTCAAAACAGGTCTATGAAAGAGATGAAGTGCCATGGGAGTTATCTAAGTCATGTGCAATTTTCATAAAATATGATACATGTAAGGCAATCTGAGGAGTATTTAAAAATATGCACAAATCAAACCACTGGATTGTGTCTTGTGAGTTGTGTTTTGTTTTTAGGCACACTGTGATGCAGATCTGATTGTTGGGGGCGGTCTGTACCTTGGTTTCCTCAGGTTTGCTTGTACTGAAGGGCTCCTGTCAGACTACTTGTGTCAACTTAATTATGTAGTGAATTATAAATTGAAAAAACACATGATTTTTCCATAGCACTGAGATTCTAAATTAAATTGAATGCTATATTTAAATCTCAATTAAAATTGATAATGTTTAAGGATTCAGGGAATTTTGAAATGTTACTCATGATAATCAATGTGACTAACAAAGATTGTCATGAAAAGTTAAAAAAAACAAAACAAAACAAAACAAAGAGTTACTGTGTTTATAATCTAGGTCTGAATCTGTGGTTTCAGCTCCAAATTTATGAATGTCTAGTGCTCAAATTAACAATAAAAGTGTGTGTGTGAAAATGGAGATATTTCAGTCATTTTTTGCAATACCCACTTTCTTATACTATAATATAGAGGTATAATTTTAATCTTAATTCTTCCAAAGAACATTTAGAACTTCACACATTCACACTCTTGTATGAAGAAAGATCACCAGTCTTGGCAGATACTCAGAGCAGAAACTGCTTTTCTCTGCCCCTCAAAAATGTAGAGTAACAACGGAGTGAGTTTGGCAAGCATTTTGAGCAATGCTTCTTTTAAAGTATTTTAAAATGTTAGTACATAGTCTGTATTCTGCTTTATCAGCTGAGCTCACACAAACCTTTGAGTGTCTACCCAATTTCTCTTCAAAAAGAAATAATAGAGCACTCAGGTTCATACTCCCATCTTCAAAAACTATTTTTTCTCTATTCACCTACACAAGCCATCTCTCTGAAAATGAAAAAATTAGATCTTTTTATGAGCTACCCATGATGTTTCATGATCCAACCCATCTTCATCACCTTTCTCAACATAGACCTTAGGTGACTTTGAAACACTGAAACACAGGGAACTCTATTTTCTTTTCAAACAAAAGAGTGAGATCTGTTTGATATATGGATATGAGAAGCAACCATCAGACTCTGAACTCAGAGAGTAACGCCAGTAGGAGAAGCTCTGCTTGAAACAATGTTCAGATATATCAGAACTGAAAGATATAAGACATCACTTGCCACTGTAACAAATGAGGGGAAAGAATTACCATTCAGTTGTTCAAGTTTTATTTGTTTTCTGAAATAGAAAATTGGGTTTGGTAATTTAGTCTCTGGCACAAAATTCTGCACTCTTTGTGGTAAAGAAAGGGAGGTCAGATAGCTGTATTTGTCCTGGGTGAACTGAATGAGTTCAATCATTTTGAAATTCTGAGAAATCTGAAATTCTGACAAGCATGAAATTTGCCCACAGTGCATGTTCACATGCTTATCACACCAGTCATTGTCAAAACAAAATTCCAGCAAAATGACTGAACTTGTGAACTGACCAACCTGCACAAAAGTCAATATTTTATTACCACTGCAACAGAGACTTTAAAGCTATTCCAAAACTGTATTCTCCAATCTAGTCTGCAATGCAGGGGGAAAAAAACAATGACAAAACAAAATACAAAAAACCTCACACCCTGAAGCATGTGATTAAGTTCATCTTTACTCAAGAAAGATGCGAAATACTTGTTTCAATTTAGACAGAGTATTAGCCTGAAGGAAGTCAATAAAAACTGTTCACAGCAGCTGAAGAATGTGAACAAGAAGCCCAGTCTTGTCTTGTAGCTGTAAACAATATATTTGTCATCTACACAGCAATCATTATTTTAATATGTTTCATTTAAAAATATATTATGCTTGTCTGTTCATGCTAGAACAGCTGTACAGTAAATCCAGCAGCTCTCAAATGAATTTGTACTCTAAGGGTAACCGTAGGTTTGACAGATAAAATATTGGAGCTGAGATGTTAAAAATAAGCTTTTTAGTATTAGTTCAAAAGAAAAAAATGTCCTTTGAGATCACATGAGCATGTTTGAAAGTGGCTGCCTTACAGAGTGGCTTCCTTACATGCCCCTTGCAAACTCATATCCTAAGTTCTTAATATGCAATTTCTTGGGGGGTGGGGAGGTAGCAAAGGTGTATTTAAAATTTAGAACAGGAACAATTTAGAACATAACAAACATCTCAAAACCTGAACTTTTGCAGTGTTAGGATAATTGTATAACTGAGAAAAGGAAAAAATAAGAACTGGTAGAAACTCCCTTAGGTTACACAGCTCAGGTACTGTAGCTTCTGAACTGTATGGTAGCATCTCATTGCATGAGTACTTAGCACATGGTCTCTATATAGAACCTGTCTCTCTGTGAAGGTTATTAAAATTCATATGGAACCTGTCCATCCTCCTGAGTACATTATCCTCCAAAAAGTTGTTGTTGAGCCAGGAAAGCTGTAGGTGCTACTCCTTTACTTTGTTTTTCTTCTGAAACACATTGAGAGGAGTAAAGAGAGCAACTTTTACAAGTATGTTCTTCTTTTTGAAGCACTTTGACAGGATTAGATTTTTATACACATACCTGTGCAGAAATTATTCTCCTACGTAAATTCCATTGTCTAAAGGGCATGTAAATGTGCATGATCTAAATATTCTATCAGATTTCTTTCTATTTGGGCTGACAGACTATGAGTGTTTTCAAGAGCAGGACTTGACATTCTACTTTCACCACCTTTTTATTTGTGTGAATTTGACACAAAAATATCAGGAGTCCAGAAAGTTTTGTCTCTGATTTTGTTTTAATTTCTCAGTTTAGTAATTTAAGATCTTGTCTCTAAACTATTATTTTGTTGTTACTCCTCCTGTACTTTATGGAAAAAAATTTTTGAAAATTGCTTGAGATTTCTTCAGAAGCATCTGAGGCTGCAAAAGAAGCCTCTCTCCATGTTAAAAAAATATTACAGTTTTGCAGGATCTGAACCGAATTTTGTTAGCATGATCAGGTTTCTAATAATTGCTTTTCTTTTTCAGGAAAGCATAGATTTGGGTGAGATCATGTTTTCCCTTTGTTATTTGCCTACTGCTGGGAGAATGACTTTGACAGTCATCAAATGTCGGAATCTCAAAGCAATGGATATAACTGGTGCATCAGGTGAATCTACTTCTTTTAAACAAGGCAGAGTCTATTCATGAAGGGGATGAATAAGAGCTCCTTGGGTTTTGTGTGTCTAACATGGCTGTGGGATGGAAGTAGCAGGAGAATGGATACAGACCCTGTTTAGATGGACGGGCAGCCAGTGTGTCTGTTCGGAATGGCTGTTCCTTTCCTTTGCATTTACAGCATGATGAAAGCAGTGTTTGCCAGGGTCACTCAAACCTTTGCAACCTTTTACCTTAGCAGTATAACATTCCTACCACAAATATGGTTCTTATGCTACTCATTTGAATGGCTTTGAGTTGTAATGCATGAATGCATCTGTTACTCAGATCCATACGTCAAAGTGTCTCTGATGTGCGAGGGACGGAGGCTGAAAAAGAGGAAAACAACCACAAAGAAGAACACCCTGAATCCCGTTTATAATGAGGCCATCATCTTTGATATCCCTCCAGAGAACGTGGACCAGGTCAGCCTCTCCATTGCAGTGATGGATTATGACAGGTAAGCACAGTTCACTTTCTGACCATTGAGACAATTCCTGATCATTCCAAGTGACTGCTTTCTGCCTCGAGCTTACAAGCAGCTTCAGTGTTACAAAAGATAAGGCCTTTGGGCCTTTTCATGAAGAGGTTTAAAGCTTCCACACCTCTTAGAGCATATGGCATTTTATCTGTGTCATAAATAACTGAGATGAGGAAGAAATAAGGCTCAATTTTCTTTCAGGCCACTGGGCCTGACATACATTCCTGTCCATTTCTGGGGACTGGACTATGTGCAAACTTTATAAATCAGGTATAAACAACTTCATAAATCAGATATAAATCTAGTTTTAAAAAGTCCCTCACACCTCTAATTTCTATTTAAATAGCAGGTATTTGAAACTAAAGAAAATTTCAATTACTAAAAAGAAATTAAATGCTAATTATGTCATTGAACTAAGTCATAATTATTTCTTCAATAGATTCAATAAAATAGCCTTTCACTATGTAACCATCAATATGTAACCTTTGGGTTCAGCCCTCACTGATAACATGTCTTAGGCTAATTATCTATGGCTTCACTGAGAACTGACAGGAAAAGACTCCTGCTTAGAATGGCTCAAGGACTGCAGGTTGATCAAGACCGTGACTGACAGAATCCTGCCCAAGCCAAGTCTGCTTCATTCAAGTGCTATTAGTAATGAGCTCTTGAGATTGCAGGGCAAATAAACAGCAGAAGTCCAATTTAGTCACATCACCCTTCAGATTGTTTTCCCTTGCCATCAGATTTCTGGTTGTTCTCCGAGTTCTGCCAGGAAGACTTTCTCAGTCAGACGTGAGAGTGGCACCGTGGTGCCATTAGCAGGGAAGGAGCACAGCAGCTTGCACACTTTCAGTCCTCCTCAGCTCCTCCCTTCCCAGTGCTTGCTAAGGGGAAATTGGAAAGCATTATCCTAAGGCACGTAGAGTCAAGGTACAGAAAATTACTTTCTGGTGTTCCTCAACCAGTTTATGGCACTGTGAGGAGCACGAAGTATTAAGGTATAGCCTATTACATCTATGACTCTCACCTTTCACATTTTTGACTGAACTTCCAAAGATCACAATAGCTAGAGCTGAGAAATAGTTTATGAAATTATGTCTGAAGCATTTGCAGCAGGAAATGTATTCCCCACCACTTTCCTTCACCTTCCTCTCTCACAAAATTAAAGCATGTTTTCCTTCAGATAACTTTGGGTAATATGATCCTTTTCTGTCCTTGTGTCTTTTGGGTTGTAACCTTTTAATGGCAAGGATTATGTTTTCATTGCTATTTTTATAGCTGCTAGAAGCACTCTGGTAGTGGATGGAGGTTTTTGATGTTACCATTACAGAATTTAATATTACTATACTACCATTAAAACTAATATCTGTAATAACTGATGTGAAAACTTTGGTCATGTATTCTGTGCCACACTAAGCCAGTAAACAGAATTGTATATCAGATGTTATTAAAACAATTTTTTATTAAAAATAAATTCTTTCTCACTCTACAATTCTCAGAGTAGGGCACAATGAGGTCATTGGAGTATGCCGGACAGGAATTGACGCCGAAGGCCTTGGAAGAGATCATTGGAATGAAATGTTGGCTTACCCACGTAAACCAATAACTCACTGGCACCCGCTATTAGAGGTAAGAAGTAGCAAAATTTCCTCCTAGATATTGAATGGTTTTGCCCCTCACATTTATGAGCTTCTAAGAATCATGAAAATCAGTGCAGCACCTATAGAGCAGGTAGAAGATCATTAGCACAGCCTAAATCTAGTTGCATGGGTTTATCTATCACTTAAAAGGGCCATTTCAACAGTTTCCATGATGCTCTGATGGCATTGTTTAGATTAAAGATTACATTTAGGCGTTTAAAATTTCCAGAGATTTTGATAAAGAGCTTACAGCTACTTAGAAGAGATCATTTGCAAAAATTTCAAAAGCAATCATTTCCTATTCAAAAATCTTTAACATAAGCTGCTGTTGCTAAAACATTAATCTGTAACTGGCCTGCAAATTAGGCTAAATTGTGGCAACACACCAGCAGCTCCCTCCAGAGTTATTCAACAGATGCTTACTGGAGCTTTTTCAAATGTAGGGGTGATTATATCTACAAGTCTCTGGGCTTGCACTCCCTCTGCGATCTGCTGTGGCCACACATTGTTGGTGTTCTGAACACAAAATCCTCACAGCTCTGGACTCAGAAAGATACATATTGAAGCCTTAGGAAGCAGCAGGGGCACAGAGGCACTGTTTAGCCGGTCACAAAAGCAATCTGTAGGAAAATTATTTGCTGCCTGAGGCCATGTGATTCCCCCACTCTGTAGCACATGGCTGAGCAACATGTCCTGTGAGAGGTAGCAAAAGCATAATACCAAGGCTTCAGTAAACACCAAGAAGAGTGTGGGGGCAAGGAAACTGAGTCAAGGCAGCAGAGAAGTGTCTTTTAGAGGTTCATGGCTCTGTCTGGTTTATGTAAGTTAGGAGACAGAGGTACCACCCCTGTTGGTGAAATAAACCCATTCCTGTGAAACAAGTCAGAGGCATTTTTAGAAGGTCACTTCAGAAATTTTCTTTCCATTATTGGTTCTGCTGGAGACTTTGATGCCATAGACTTTGATCCAGAAACTAGAAAGGGTCTGGATGTGATCAGGATTATTTTTTGAGAGAGTCTCTCATCCTCTGAAATGAGCATGATGCACAGCCAGATGCGATGACATTTGTAACAATAACACTTTTCTTGCAGCTACCTGGCCGAGCAACCAGTTTTGATAGCCAGGGATCCTGTTCCTCACCCAAACCACCTCTTACGCCCTAGGGAGCCAGAGTGGATCCATCATGCTCAGTGTCCAAAACTCCCTCGTAGCTCACATCTACATCAACAGAAGGTTTGGATTCTGCAGATGAACTGTATCCATATTTTTTTATCAAAATACATCTTTCCAATTCTAAGTCTTATATGACAGTTTATAATAATTTGTTAAAGTGTGAATGAAGTTGACTCAAGTCAAATATAACCCTTACTTGTGCAAATTCATTCACCTGTTTTATCTCTGGTATATATCCAATGTCATATTCAGGCAGTGGTTTGATGGGCCTGTATCTTTTCATAGGCAAAGAAACCAGAAAAAAAAATCCCTTAAATAATTCAAAACTACTGCACCTTTTAACGCCTAATTCTTTTGAGGGAGAGCAAACAGTCAAATGCAGCTCATGTAATAAGTTCCTTCTAAATTGCACTAAATCCTCTATGACTTTTCAAGATAGCACTTCAAACTGAATGTTGCATGAAAAAAAACAACTGTTGTCACGTTTTGAGTATCTGGAAAATCAGTTCATTCCTTGGGCAGGGAGGAAGGGCTGATTTAAAGCCCACTGGAGCCAATGAGGCAGATCTACTGACTTCAATGGGTTTTAGTCCAGCCCTTCAGAAACAGGTATGAGAACTGGATCTATGCAGTTATAACCTTCCAGCACTCATGATGACAGCTGCATCTCTACACAAGTCAAACTGCAGAGGAGAGAATGCTCAGAAGTAAAGGAATTGATTTAATGTGATTTATCTCTTCACAAAATTGACCAAATATTGCAGTTACCCACAACATTTTTGTGATTCTTGATTTAATGTGACAGACTTAGATTTCTTTGAAGTATTTTGACTGAGTGCACAGCACACATGGAATTTAGTTTCTGGTTGCTGGCTGGATGCCTCTAGACACATATGCTAAATATGAATTTGAGATGTGTTTTCTGTCAGTCTATGGAGAGAGAAATCAAAATGTGACTATTTTAAAAGCAAGTAAACTCATTTATTAGAATACACAATGACAGTAAATGCAAAAATCTATTTACTGTAGTAAGATACTTTAAAAAGTAGAAGAGAACTACATATTATTTTATGGATTTATCTCCAAACACTGCAGTTTACACTGCAGTTAATATAACCTAAATCAGATAAATAAGATAGTTACTTTCTTTTTTCCTTTTTTCTTTTCTTTCTTTCTGTGAAGAGTGTAGCACAGGCAGCATGATTGGGTCTGAGGTTTTGGAAGCTGGACTGTAATTAGAAAAAGTTGTGTGGTGGCACTTTTTGTACCTTTGCAATATATATAAAGAAAACAGAGGAGACTGTTTTCCAAGACAGCATTTTTACAGAAATTTCATGCAGGAGAAAAACAACAAAGGAAGATTGATTTATGATAATGAAAGAAATTTTGAGAATTCATCTGGATATGAAGGGAAAAGGTCATTTTGGCAAACTTCTGCAGAACCATTTTGAGTTGGTTTAGCCCAGCTGACACAGAATATGTTTCTGAAGATCCAGTCCCTCCATGCCACTGACTAATCTCTAAGACAGTCAAAAATACCTTGAAGTGTCTTAAACTGTTCCAGAAAAGCTAGCAGGGCTGGTTTTAACACTGCAGGTGTATCTAAGTCAAAAAAGGAGGCAACTTTTATACCTTGCCTCCTGTGCCTATGAACACAGCAAGCAAGCAAATAAATATAAAAATTAATCTCTCAGACAGTCTTTACAAATAAGGGGGGAAAAAGAAAATAAAAGAAAGAAAAAAGAGAAAAAAGGAAAAGCTCCAGCCCAAGTTTTTGAATACCCGTTTCAGGTTGTTGTTCATGGCCTCTAGGCAGAAATGGTTTCTCCCAGAGAGGATTGGTAATGCTGAACACTGATCCTCCCTGCTTAAGATTGTATTTTCATCACCATAAATACAGAGCAGACTTGCAGAATTTCATTCCTCTTTTTGCTCTGGATGAGTAATTCTTTTTAATAGAAGAACAAACTCTCCTCTGTGAGGTTTTTTCCCCTCCTATCATTATTATCCTAACAAAATTCTGTGGCCTAGATAATCTTCAACATGGTTCTGCAAGGCTGATAGAGAAACATATATATATATGGAGATTGAAAAACTATTTTATGTACACATTTATCTTAATATCAATTATATCAACAGTAGCCTTTGTGGCCTAGAAAATACTTTTTGTAATGTGGTACTGTAACAGTTAATTAAATATTCTTTGCACTTTTTTGCACCTAATATCCAAAAAGTGAACAAATTCTTGATCAAATGTAGCATAAGTGTTCAGCAATGAGCAACTTATTTTTATCTATTTTACTGTTCTCTGACTATCCTGTGTGTTTCATTATAAGTAGTAAGGTATTTCAAGATTCATTTTCTTAAATTGTAATTGTCAAATACCAAAGGCTTGGTTTGTGCCCCCTTGTTGTGTTATTTTTGGTATTGTTAATAACAATAGTGAATGACTTCTGTGTCTAAACTTGATTGATGGGTGCTCTGCATCTAGGAGAAATCAGGCTGCAAAATCATCTGGACATCTAACTTCAAAAATTATCCCTTAAGTAATTATATTTATTCCCTTAGCAGTGATTAATAGCATTAGTGAAAAAGATTTTTTTTTCCCCATTGTTTCCTTAGCCATCTCAAAAGACAGGATATGTAATTAGTATAATCCATCCATTGGCTTTAGAGCCTGATTCACAAGTTACTCTCAGTGGCATCACAGAAGCACCAAGGAAGATCTTAGCACAGTTTAAGTCAAGGAATATGTTGCTTGATGCATATCTTTATTAAGGAATTTAAAATATTTTAATTTGGAAATTTGGAGGAGTTGCAACTTCTCAGATCCCATCCGTATTTTTTTTTTTTACTTATCCACAGTTCTCCCATATCTCGTGCATTACCCTAATTTGGGAAAAAATAAATGTGGCAAAAGGCTGCTTTAAAATATATTGGAGTACTTTTACAACAGTTAGAAAAACTTCCTTTCCTAAAGGCCTGAGTTATTATGCTTGAAGCAGTTTACTGGAAATCAGTAAGCACCAGTACTTAATAAGAATTGTATTTGCACGGCCTGGCTTTTTTTATACTGTCACACTGCATGGGAGAGCACAAGCTCACAAAGATTTAAGTCATGAGCTGCACTCCATGACCTCATCTTTGGATCCCAACATTTTACAGTCCTGCTGATATGGCCCTTCCCTTCTCCCTTCCAGCAAGCAACCAGCTCTTTCCTCACCATCTTTTGTCTATGCTGGGCTTAGGAATATGAATGTTGGTCAGAGGTAAAGTGGCCAGCAACTTCCCTTGCAAAATTTCTTCTTCAATAAATGCAATTCTTTGGACTACTTATGTTTAAGTAACAAAATTATACATTTTTCTTAAAGAATCACCACCACTTCCAATATTTTTGAAGAAAATATTGAGCTACAAATATATGTTTTCATTGGGTTGATTTTTTTCAAGGGAAAAAGCAATTACCTAATTTCTTTCTGTGGATGCATCTTTGGAGCAATATTAAGAAAAAGTTTAGTTAAAAGACTCATTTGATCCATCATTTTCCCCTCTTTCTCAGCTTTTTAATTGAATTCAATGCAATCCTTTTAAAAATTTTTAACATGATGATGTACAACATATACATGATAGTCTAGTTACAAGATTATTTTGCTATCTCTTTTTTATAAACTTTTATATGTACTGACTTTTTATTATACTCCATTAATTTAACAGGCTTTCTGCATCTGAAATCATTTGTCTTTATTTTTTGGGTGAGTAAACATTCAAAAGAAGGGTATTTCAGAACTCAGTAATAGAGTTCTTCTGCTGAAAATGTAACATTTTTCAGAAATCCATAAATGTGCCTGCCAAATTTGAAAATCACCTTCTTTGAGCATGCAAAAACCTAGGTTTGCACATACAAGTATTTGCACTTGCTGGATGTACAATCACTATTATTTAGCACTTCTCTTACAACAGAACACCCACACCTAATCAGAAATACATTTCAGTTCATGATAAACACTTGAGAAATCTGTACTGAGTGACAGTTCCTTGACCTGAAAAGTTCATATGACATTATTTCTACAAATGAACATGCTTGAAAATTTGGTAGGTGTTAAAATATGACGTATATGTTAATCAGACAGTGAGGTGACTGTTGAACAAAGCTCATGTAATATGTGTTGAACCATCCAAAATATGGATAAAAATATACCATATATGTCAGGAATATTAATGCAGGTTTTGATGGGACTTTTTGTCTCTCATTCACACCACAGCAGAGACTCAGTTTAACTCAAGATTCACTTTCATTTAGCTTCTGAGTCTTGCCAGTCTAAACTGAGCTCTCTGAAAACAGCTAAATTGTGGCACAGAGCAAACAGAGCTAGGAAAGATGAAGGAAAATGTGACAGTAGACATAAAGCTGTTCCATGCAAATGCTCTGAAATGGAAACCTTCCTCCTGAAACTGATAATAATTCCAACAGTTTTACCTCTTGTCCTTTCTTTCTCTGCTGTAAAATGAGACAAAAGAAGCACGTTCCTGCAGAAGCATCAGCATTAAGCATAGGAGTTAATTGAGGTGCTGACCACAGCCATTTGCCTTTTCCAAGGGAAAAATTACCTTAACTTCTAAAAGTGTCTTTTGTTTACTCATCTAAATGAATAAATATCTCCTGCACAAGGCACTTTTCCTTAACCCTGGAAAATGGCAGTTTTTTAACAGGATGAACGAAACCAGGAGCTAAAAATCTAAGAGAAAGTGAAGCTGCAGGTGGGATTTGAATTTCACAGGGCAATCTGGTCAGGAAAATGGAACTAACACCTTCAATCTTGTGCTGAGTGCTAAGGGATGCTTGGTGATAGCAGGTGCTCAGGGCTGTGATTTGATGTTTTATCTGATAGCACCTCTACAATGTTGCTGTTGCTGGGAAACCTCTTTACAGGCTCAGAGAGGAGAATGCCCCTGCTATTGCCACGTGAATTTTTTTCCACCCAAGTGTAGACTGTGATTCTTGTGTTCCATGGGGCTCAGTCCCCTGGAAGGGCACAAAGCACGTTAAATTTGCAGAAGAGGAAAAACCAATTTGGCACTGTGCCATCATGGGGGGCTATTCACTTTGTTGGTACTGAGGACAAGTGTTTGTGCCTTGCTGATTTCTTACAGCACTCTGTGGCTAAGCCTGTGTTGCTGAGCCATGCTGATGCTATTGAAGATTCTCAGTACCTACATTGTCAAAATATAACTAATACATATAAATACTGGTTGTATAGGTTGCCAGAACACCAAAGCTCCCTCCTGTGGAAAAGGAGTGATGACTCCCTGAAAAATAAATCAAGGCAGTATGTTCTGAAAGTTGGGTCTGAAGGAAGTCACAGAGCTGCTGTGATGAAAGTGGAGCTGCTCTGTAATAATTTATGAATACAATATGTTGAGTTGACTATTGGTCCTGAACTAGGTGAGTTCAATAAATCCACTTTAGGGAAAAACAGGCAGAAGATGTTTGACAGGGGAGAGTCTCTCAGGAGCAAATGAGTTGTATAAAATGTTAATGTCCATCTTGGTGGCCTGAGAGAGTCTGCTGATGCTATAATCAGTCTGAAAAATGCATCTCATCTAAAATGGAGAAATCCCAAGCAGGCATAGGGAAAAAAGCACAGGAAAGATCAAGAGATCTGATTCAGAGCAGACAAGATTTATGTCTGAGCAGGCTGGGGATGCAAGCTGGTACTGTAGTTAACAGAGAAAATAGGCTTGGTTGCTCTCCCATGAATGGGTGGGAAAGCTTGAGACAGGAAAAAAATATATATAGACTGTTATTTTCAATGCCATTTATTTGAAATATTTAAGTTTGCATATTTAAGATTAAATATTTAAATACCATTTTATTTTTAATGAAGTGGAGTATTCACAGACTTCCTAAAAGAAAAGTTGCACATCCATTCAGACTGTCTGGGTTGGCACAGTTAAGACAGACACAGTGTCCCAAAGCCCAGCAAAAATTAAAGAATTGTGAAATCCTGCCTCTCCCCTGGATATGTGAAGTCAGGAAGCCTGACACAAAAAAAAAGAACTGAAGACAGATCAAGGAAAGAATGAGGGCACAGTTATTTCATCACAACTTCAGGGTTCACAAAGTCATTGATTAGAAAAGAGTGCCAGAAACATGTTTTCATGGCAGCAACCTACCTTTTATACAATTTTCCTCTCCTTCAAAATACAAGCATGTAAGGGGTTTTGAGAGATTGCTTTTAAACTGTTTGGAATCTTTTCATACCTTAAAAATTCAAGACCCTGAAGCAAAATAAATTTATCCATGCATCTATCCATGAGGAAAATAAAATAAAACTTAAACAAGAGGAGGGAGTAAAAACTTTCTGTACAGTAAATAAAGCTCTAGAACATGCTTAAAATTGCTTTCCTGTGTTGAATAGTGGTGTAGATATAAGACCTTTATCCTGGGACCTCTTAGTTTAAAAAGGAAAGACTACGATTCTGATTGTAAAGCAATATTTTCCAGCAGGAATAGAATTCCTAGTTGCCTGGCCCTGTGTGATTTCAAATATCAGAAATGTTCCAACAAATATTTGTCAACATCACAAACGGGAATTATAGGCACTTAAGATTTACACTGACAAAAAGGAATCTGTTTTATTGTGACACTTTCTAGGTTAATTTAAGGAGAAATTGTGCCTGTTGGATGTTTTTGTGAAGCAGATACATTCCCATAAAAGTAGTCTGCAAGAGGAGGGAGAAAAAGGGCCGAGTTGCTTTTTTTCCAATATGCTATGGGTTAAGACTGGTAATAGGATCAGAAGTGAAGAGGTCTGAACAAGAAGATATTTAAAATCTCTTGTGACATCTGAGCCATAACAGGAGACAAGAGAGAGGGGGAAGAGCCTATGGAGTATGAAGAGAGCCCTCTGGAAAATTAAAACAAACAAACAAACAAAAAACTACCCCCAAAAAGCAAAAAACATTTAAAAGGAAAAGTGGAAAATATAAAAAAGGGGTTAAATAGTCTTTTCAATAGAGAAAAATGTATGTGTAACAAATACTTCCAAATAGAAAGGGATTTTTGATGTGATTCCCCCACCTCATATCTTGTACGGCCATTTGCAAGCTCACGAGGGTAGTGGGAGCCAATTTCAGAACCTGAGTCTGTTCTTCAAACAAAAACAAACCTCTGCCCCACAGATCTTGCTCTCAGAGGATTCACAGTGCAAAGAGCACTGGTAGTTGCTCATGGCACGTCCTATGCCCCTGGTCTTTTTTCTCGCAGGACAATTGAGGCAAAAAAAGGACATTTCCCACATGTGCTCAGGCATGTGGATGGATGCTGGATGGCTTCCTGGATGCTGTAATGGCCTCCTATTTATTTGCTCCTGACATAGGTTGGAAGATCTCCAACAGGTGAAAAAAAGCATTTTTATATAATGTCACCTCTTCACGTTATCAAAGCTTCTGACAAAGAGTGCTTGAATAACCAATAGGAAACAGCTCTGGAAATGCTGCTGTGGTACACAAGGTACTGGTTTTGTTCTCAAGTCAAGCCTCACAAAGTGGTGGACAAGTCATTGGGCTGCTGCAGGTGCTAATTCTCTGATGACTCAAAAATCTGAAGTCATAATTATGGTGTATTTCTCCCTTGATATCCCACAGGTCTTTGTGTATGAATAGGGTCCTGGAACTGAGGTTTCAGCCAAATTCTGTCTCCTCCTGTTCTTCCTGTTCATGGAGGTTCAGCCAAATAATGAATTCTTATTCCTTTGTCCCAGATTGTCACATAGTAGTGGGTGTACTATGAATGTTTCACCCTGGGAGTGGCTGCCTCTTATTAAAAATCAGAGTGATCAACAGAGGACCATTACTTCCCTCACCATGGTTTTCTGAGGCTTAATTGTGTAATAATAGTTATGAGGGAAATTGACTGCATAGCTGAACAAGACAGAGAATTGCCAGCTGTAATTATTTTTGTCAAATGGGTATGTGTGGATGGGTGTGTCTTTCTTCTTCATGTAAATGGAGATTTGGCTACCACAGAAAATGAAAAAGGAGATTTTGTGGACTCTCCAAAGAGCACGTCACACTCTTACATCTATTCCTTTCAAGCCTCATGTGTTATAAGTGTTTAATGATCTTAATTATCCTTATAGCGCAAGAACCTGATTAATTTATTTAAACCTACAACCTTTTCAGTTCTTAGCCCACAAAGGTAGCTTTGGGCTATGGAATCAGAATCACTAATGAGAAAGTATAGCTTTATCTTAGCCAGCAGCCGGAATCTGCACAGCTGGACCTTTTCTGTATTCCTCTGAAAGGGAACCTGGCACTATTGCACTTTAGCTACTTGCCAGTAGCAGACAAACAATTGTAGGTCACAGCCAGGTTTCAGAGAAGCTCTGAGGATTAACCCCTCAAATCCTGGCATTTATTCTGCCTGCCCTCCAGGCACAGGGCAGTCTATGAAGTTGAAGAGCAGTCCTACCCAAAGAGAGCTTGATGATGAGCAATCTGTGCTGAGAAAAGAGATTTCATTCAAATTAGACCAACATGGCTTTCAAATTTTTCTTTCCTTTTTTTTCATGTACTGTTGTTAAAAATGGACTTTTTCTCAAGACAGAACATTCTAATTTAATCTCTAGCAGGGCAAAAAATGGTACTAAAGTACCAATCTACTCATGCACTGAAAATAATACTGATGCAAAAAAAGAAGTAAAAAAAGCCTTTCAGCAAAAAATATCTGTGGCAGCAAAATATGAAGATGCTGGCAAAAAGGCATTTTCCTTTGTATGTGACTTTTTCTGACTAGAATTAGAATATTCCACCTACCCTTTTGGGCTGTCTCAAGAAAAACACAAAACGGTAAATGTATCTAATGTAGTTTTAGTAGTTATTGGAATAATATAGCACAAGAAAAGTAATTCAATTCAGCCTCTTAAGGCGTAAATATTAAGAATACACATTCATTTATATATTTTGCATTGCTAAAAAATCTATTTATCACCCTATTCCAAATATACAAGAATTGTGGCAGGCTTTCAAAAGCAGCTTTCTTTTGGGCTAATCACTTGCTACTTTATATGCCAATAGTTCTTGTATTAATTAAAATGAAAATATTTTCTTAATATCATGAAAATAGACCAAATACAGCAAAGTCACTCTGTAGGTCTTTTTAATACGTAATTTCCCCTGAAAGCAGTCTGTACTTGGCCAGCCCAACACTGAAATCCAGCAAGAGCACTGCTGTTGGTTTCGGTGCACTCCACATCAGGTTGCACGTGAGGATGTGTCATAGCATCTTATGAAATGAGCCCAGTCTCAAGGCAAACAGAATGATTTCTCTTACATCCACCATGGATTTTTGTCACTTTCTGACAGCTCAGACTATATTACAAGTCTTCAGTGCATCTCTAGGGTATGAATTATTATTGCAAATGCTGATTCTACTGGTAGGAAAGATGAGCCTCAGCTGCCTGGCTTGGTAAATAAAAATGTCTGGTGTATGTAGTCAGACATGGATGTGTTTCTCCAGATTTTTCCTTTTTGGTGGTGGCCTGCAGGTTTCCACAAAATGCCATTTTGTTCTGAAGCTCAGAGGGTGTGTGTATAGACTAAACCTTTGATATGGAATTTTTAGATAGTCCTGTTGCACATCAGATATAAAGCACTTCTTTTAAGTCTATATTTCTATGGAAAAATATTGAAAAAAATTAATTTTGTTAAATAAATAGAAAACTATTTCTCAATAGAAGGAAAAAGCCTAGATATATATTTAGTATTGTTCTTTGTTTCTTTTTCTTCCAAGTGTAGGTCTAAATTCTTTCTATGCTTCTCTATTTAGGTTTCTGTAGGATATGTTGGACTTAAATGCACATGTCTAAGGATGGGATATGGGTTGTTTTATATCCTAGAAGTTGGCAAGCTGGCATCCTGATTTGGAGAGGCACTTCTGGCTTGTGCTTTCTCCACTTTCTGAGGGAGATCACGAGGGTGCTTGTTCAGAAAACCATGTGAAATGTTGTGTTAACTCTGACCTGTTAACCCCAGCTCCCTCCGTAGCAGTACAGCCCTGCTGGCTGGGGTGGAAGTGGGCAAAGCCGGATGGCATCTCCTCCTTGCCCTGCTCTGCCCAGCACCGCCCACCTCGGGCTGCAGGACTGCAGCACCAGCTCCTCTGAACCATCCAGGTGCTCCTCCAGCCACCAACCACAAGGGGAGTCCCAAAAAGCTTCTCCTTCCTTTCCATGAGCTTGTAGTCCATGCTGCTTTCGAGCTGACCGGCTTCAGTGCGCTTCTCGTGAGCACTGAAGCAAGGGGAGGAGAACAGAAATCAGCCACATCTTTGCTTCAGCACAGAACATCATGTTTTCCTGGTATATGCTTGTTTGTGGGGAAGGCATTCTCCAGAGTGTATGCTTCAAAAGGTAGGAAGTTAAAATGGAGTTCCTGGCCACAGGAAACATTGACAGCTAAAAAAACCCTACTTAGTATTTAAACACTTAATATCTTGATCTCTTAAATGAAAGCACCCAACACAATGTCTGTCAGGATTTGCTGTGACAGTGAGGGCTCTGGATTAGGCCCTAACTGGCCCAAACTCTAACAGAACTCCCTACCTTTAAAGTAATCTTTATGATTAGATCAGAAATGTTGCCAAGTCTATGTAGCTTACAAAGAACTGCAGAGTTCTTCTAAGATTTTGTCTCTTCTTGCTATGTGGTGTTGGCTGACCAAGATCTAATATTAAATACCTGACTGTTTTAGTACCCTTTATTCAGTGTTCATGATGTGACTTTTTAAATGAAGTCTGTGATTTGATACCTAGACATTGTTCAAGTCAATATCCTTGGCTTCTGCGTTATAGAGACAAGAAAACAGAACTTTTTGAACTTGTGTTCCTGGCTTTTTGTATGCGCTAAATGGCCATTTGTGAAACTTGACAACATAAATTGTATTACTGATAGTAAATGGGTTTTTTTGCACTAGCCTTTGAGAGCTGTAACACATTTCAGTATTTTTACAATGTATTCTATAGAAAGTGTGACTCTATTTGTCAGTTCTGAAAAAAATATGTAACAATGAAACCTCAAAAATGTTATGAAGTGTACAGTTTGTGATAATTTTATATTTAAAAAAGTCAAGAAAAATCAAAGAGTTCATTTGAAATAATTTTATTCTAATTGTTTCATATGTATTTTGAACAAGAAATAAAGTGATTAAAGTTATTCACTTTCTTCTGTCATTCTTACAAAAGAACACTTTTCAAAGGTAAATAAAGATCTGTGGATTACAATGGCCCCAGGCTGAGGAGCCCTGTCTATATCCAAGGGGTTTTCTTCTCATGAACCTGTTACTTTAAAATTCTACACCCTGAAGAAGTGAAGGATACATTTGCCACCAGATTTGCAAGGTTCAAGAGAGAATGCCCTTGAGTGAAAACAATTAAATCAAGAGGTTCCATTATTACTTTGTGTAATTCTTTTCACATTATCTTCCATTTCCTGCTATGATATTGCTTACTGTAATCTTTAAAGTCATTAGACCATGTTTTAAATAATGGATTAACTATTCAATTTAATTTTTTTTTTAAGTATTTAAGAATATTGAAGTATGTCACTAAAGAGACACAAGCCTAATTTCCCTTTTCCTTGTTTCTGGTTGCACAATCATATAGATCAAATAGACAAGAACTTTACCACCATTAAATGGAAGAGAATGGCCAGATTTGAATAGGACTTATGTTTAAACTGAATTGGTGTTAATGACAACACCTTATGAAGAAATGATGCACCAGGGTCGACAGGCTCAAGCGTGGCAGAACTTTGCTGGCACTTACAAGGACAGTTTAAAGAGGAAAACTAAGCTGCAAGTGTTCAGTATCATCTGGATGTGAGCTATTTCCACTCTACTAGATGCTTAAGTTACATATTTTTTTTTTTGGGGGGAAAAGCAGCATACAAGCAATTGATTTTTGACAGAGCTATGTAATTCTCCTGAAGAGAAATTAGATATATACATCTGAGGTTCCCATCCTATTTCTGATCTCTAATAGCTGAACATTAATTTATCCCAAGTCAAGTTTTTCTAAGATATTAAATACAATTCTGTTCTCTGTTTCAATTCAAAAACTTGGTCCACATCTGTGATTGAAAGATTCTGTTTCCTTTGGAAAACTGCTTGTCTTTCTCCAGCAAGGGTAATGTCATTCCAGTTTGCCACTGCCTTTAATCTTAATATTCTCTCTCTCACATATAAAACACTGATTTTCATTACAGTGATGGGTTCTGAGGGTTATGAATATTATAGTTTATTTTGAAAACTTGTCTGTAATTCATATAGAGGCAACATGATCATCTTTAAGATTTTACTGCAGTCTGTGAAATATAATTTCTGCATGAAGTCCTAATCCTTTCATTTCAGTCACTCCTGAATATATCTTCATTCCTTACAATAATGAAATTTACTAGCCCACAGAGAAGCTGAGCAATGTTCAGCTTAAAATAGTGCAAAAACCAGAAGGAAGCAGATTTGTCAGGAAGAGAGAAGAAGAAAGAAAGGCAAACAAAGCCCAGTAAAAGGTATACATGATAAAATCTTGCAAATTATTGTGTATTCTTGCACACATAGAAGAGCACTATCTTTCAGTCACTGCACAAAATGTACCACGCCTTTAAAAGTGATGCAGAGAAAATCAAGGATCAGAAGCGAATCCAGATCTCCCATCTTCTATACCACAAAACTCCCATTCCTCTACTTGGATTTGTACTTGGCATGGAATAAGTGAGAATCTCCCAAAGGAAAAGCTGCGATGCATAAGAAAGCAGAAAATTATTTAAAAATATATGTGTAGTAACCTCTTATCCTGCTAAAACACATTGGTTCAGATAAGGAGACAGAAATATGATTTTCACACAATATTGTTTACTATGTCATTCTGAAAGTTGAATAAATGCCCTCCTGCTGCTACTGCTGTAGACAACAGGACCTGTTTTTCAACTCACAAGACAGACACACATATTTTCAGAACAAAAGGTCCTGAATGAACTCCCTCCTCTGTGCTGCTTGGATGCAGCTCAGTTGATCACAACTGGTTACAGTAATACAAAACATTATTTTACAAGCTTTAAGTCTGTGGCATAATAAAGACAGAAATCTTTATCCCTTGTCACATTCTGAACAGTGGCATTTTGGGAGCAGTGCAAGTGCTCCGATTTGCACATGCATTGATTTTGTTTAACATACCCACCGTGCTTAAATTGATCTATTACTCTCCCCTTTGGAATTTTAAAATGCAGCAGTCACAGCCTAAACTCTTCTGCTGAAGTGATGAGCATACTCACTCACACTCAGGTGTTTTTTGGCCTTCTCCAGAATATATATTATGTCCTCAGCCTTCAAAAAACAGCAATTCTCTTTGTGTCTGTGTTATGCATCCCATGGAGTGCAGTTAAGGTGACCAGCCGCAGATTCCCATTTTAATTTCTTTCATAGCTGTTCCGTATGAATTCTTTTTGCTCTAGTGCTGTTTCTCAAGAAAAATGGTCAACACAGTTGCCTTGCTCCTAAGAGTGAGACTAACAAGAGTTTTTTTTGTGTCTCAACTAACATAATTTCAAGCCCAGAGAATTTGAGGATCAAAACTGCAGTGACTGAAGAAGACTTTCTGTGAGGTTTTCTGTTATGACATGCTCACTGAGATTCAGGAACCAGGTCAATATCTGAGACTTTACATATGAAATGCTATATGTGATATTATATAAAAATAAATTATTTGTAAAGTCCTAACAATAGTGGGATTATGCAGACATGTTTTATGCAGAATTGATAGCATTTCACTCATTGAATATTAATTTTGTCAGCATTACAAAAAAAATCCCCAAAAATATTAAAATACAATGGTTTATATTGAAATATAATGGTTTCGTACTTAATTATAGATGTAACTAACAGAACAGAATTTACATTTGGGAATTCTTGACTTTTCAGCTCTTTATTTTTTATTAAGTCCACAAAGAACCTGCCTAATAAATTTCTCTGGCCTTTAGCCTTGATCTTTAGAATGTGTTTGCTAAATCCATCTGGTTAAAACCAAGTCATAGCTATCAGTTTTGGACACCTCTAAATCATATAGTCATTAAACAGTTTTTGTTAAGGAAACATCCTATTAAAAATCCCTGTGATACCAAGTCTGAAGCAAGATGGATAACCATCCTAGTCACCCAGCACCTTCCTCATCATTAACAAATTACAGCCAAGCAAAGAAGTACCTGTGCCCAGGTTCTTAAGGTCAGGGGACTGACCAGCACAGCAGCCAACCTCACAAACCTGGAAGGGAGGGACAGCATCAAGCAATTCTTTGCATTTCTGTTGTAGCTTCTGCCTCTGACTCAAACATGCTGAGGTTTAGACAGTGCCAGGTCTTTTAACTGCTAAGGTGGGCATGAGAAGCACCTGGCTGGAGAGCATCACCTCCAGGCAGTACACTAGGACAGGGAATCAGCCTCTTCACAGGAAGGAGTTGGAGCAAATCTTTGGTTAGGAGTTGTGGCCACTGGCTAAAAGTTGAAAGTAGTTGGTCCAGGATATGTGTGTCTATTTTTTATTCCTAAAATTTTATTCCTAAACTATTGATCAGTTCTTTATTCCTGAAACCTGATAAAGTCAATCCACTAAGTTAAAGGCTGGGAATAGAACCTGTTGCACGATCATGAAATAGTGGCAAGCATCAGAAGAAATATTTGCTTATCTTCTTCCGCAGCATACTGAAATCAGTTTTGTATTTAAAACAACTGTCCATTGCAATAAGACAAGGGATCATTCTCGTTGTCTTATAAATATTTTTGTTGGCAGCAGAAACTGAGTCATGTGCCCTAGCTTTGGCACAAAGGCTCTTAATGAGATCAGCATAACCATAAATTCAAACACTATTCAGGAGGTCTCAGAGAAGCAGCCTTTGAGGTGAGACAGAAGGAGGAAATCCAGGGTAGATAATAAAAAGAAAACAAAACATATTGTCAAACTACACAGTGTTTGTCTGCTTTCACCTGGCTCCCATTATTCCCTTGGCCTGATTTTAAAGTGGTTTTACATAAATATCTCTAGCAGGAAAACAAATGTCATTCAGGCACATAAAACCATTTATCTGAGCAGCAGTTGAGCCTGGTTTCTAATTCTTTCAAATGAGAGAAGGAAAGCTGACACTGCCCAGCCCTGGTGCCACACAGGGTCTTAGCTAGAGGATTGTATTAATCTGCCTACAGCATGGTAATGCAAGCTAATTTTGATATCCATTTGATTGTATAAAGCACTCACAAGCTCATATAAACTCTGATTGTTTTGCAAGTGCACTGAATTATGTGTAATTTTGACTGACATTGTAGTCTGATAATATTTATGTGTGTGCTTGTCAGCTAGTTAAAATTAGATTTAAATATTTACATTGAATTCTTATTGAATTTGGATATTTAAGTTCTATTATGCAGACAAATTCAGGCTGCATACTCAAGTAAAATGGTACCAAGCATAGCTTTCAGAAAACTAATTTAACATCTGCAAGTCATGTTTTTTACAAGTGCATGCTATATGAATAGCTTAGTCAGCATATTAAGAAATTAAAATCTTTTTGAATCTAGTTTTTTTCTCCTACCTCAAGAGCTATATATGTAACTAGGAAACTCACATCTAGATTCTTTCCCATTTGCCAATGACTATAAATTTCTATTTTGTTCCAGCTAGAGACCGTGCCCCAGCAATATGGGAGATTGAAAGGAAAAATGGTATTGTTCCCTTGCAGGCAGGCCACCTCTGCACCAATCAGCTCCTGTCCTTCCCCCTTCATGGGTGATATTTAAGTGACTGGACTGAGCCTTACTTCTCTCCCCAGAGACAGAACTTGCAAAGTCCAGGATCAGCCTGGAACAGTGTAATCTGTGACATTTCATTGTCTTCATGAGGTCTCTTTTTTGCTTCAGAAAGGAAAGCACATGTGACTCTTCTCACAACAAGTTATTATCTCCTCATATCCAAGTCATTTCCATTTGAAATGATACTTTGAAAAAGCCAAGCTGCCTTTGAAAAAGCCAAACTTCCTTCTCTACTTCTCCAACTGCATGGAGAGGAAGAACTTGACACGAAAACCACCCCACTCTGCTCTGAATGACTACACACATAACACAGAGCAGTTGTAGAAGACACTGGAATTCTGCTCTTTCTCCACTGTGTAAGCAAGAGCATGTCCTGTCCTCAAAGCAACTGGCTGCACCCAGCTCCTCTGTTCCCTGCAAAAACAGAGTCCCACCAGCACAGCTTGTTTCCTACCAACACAATCTTCAGTTGCAAGAGTGACTCTCAGCCTTGCCCATCAGTATCTGCTCTTGTTAAACACTGCTTCCATCCTAGATTGATGAAAAGTTGACAAAAAAAGAGGAAAAGGAAGGGAAAGGGAAGCAAAGGGAACATACTAAATTCCAGTGAAAGTCATATGGTTTTAATTCTCTAAGTGTACCACGGCTGGTGCTGTTTTGTTTTGTTTATACAATTCTGCAGATTGCCAGATATGTCTAAATAACTGGTTTGTCCAAAGAAGTTGAATTTAAAATTGGAGCTATCTTTAAACTGGTTGTGCAAGGTGACATGCTAAAGGGTAAGAATATATTGTTTCATATCTTCAAATGCTTTCAAAGTTCCAGCTGATTGTCTGGTGAGTGATGACCCTTGCCAAGGGCTGGTTTCAGCCCTAGATTCATGAGAGATCCACTAAAAATACTTTTCTATGTTAAATTCAGGCTTCTTGCTCCTGTTGGTATTGAATTAATCACCAGAATGTGCTATTCTTCCTTTGGTCCACTGGCACAGGGCTTGGTGATGTCAATATTAATCCAAATGCCCTAGGGCAAGATTAGAGGAACACAGACACATTTCCTTCATCTGTTTACCTAGGAAACAGAAAACATCAAGGAGTTCTATCATCTATCTTCAGAAGCAATGCTTGGTGACAGCAGTCAGACAAATTATTCTGAGTGTTCAGTGTCACTTTGTATTATTTAGATTTAATACCTCAATAAGGCATCTTCCTTTGGAACATCCATTCAATTGCAAGCATTTTGTTCCAAATATAACTAAGCATTCCAGAGAAACAAATGAGATACACAGACAGATACAGCATGTCTCTGCATACAAAGGTGGATTTTTCCCAGGAAGAAGAGTATTCTTACTCCCTGCATCCAAGGAGAGTTTCTGAATATGCAGGTGGATTCATTGCAGTTCACAGTCCTGTTTCTGGAACAATCCCATTGCCCTCTGTGATGATTAAGGCCAAGGTGACACTGTTCAGTTCTTGTTTCTGAGGAGCACTGGCACACTGGCTGCTGTATGCAATCTGTAAAGGGTTTTCAAATTCACAGATTTATTCATTGCCTATCAAGATTACTACAGCCTTGATTTTGATCTTGGGGAGGGCTTTTGTCTGTATAAGGGACAAATGAAAACACAGACCTCATCCCCCTGACCAGGGAATTGCCAGATATCTCATGTTTCTTAGGAAACCTACAGTGTTTGTTCTGAGGGATTTGGGGGGTTTTGTTCCCCAAAACTTCAGTGTTTGGCCCCACAAGAAGATACTAGGTGTTAGGTAAAAAAAAAATTTTGAAAAACATGCAACTGAATGTGAAAACTGAAAATTTGAGAAGTGCAACTGTAGCATACCTGGAAGGCTACAAATTCAGACACGTGTAAATGTTGACATGAACCACCCAAGTTCAAAAAAAACCTTAAGTAAGCACCACTTAAGTTTTTAGATAGTCCTGTGAATTTGGGACTATTGGAATTGGGAGCATGGCATTTACACTTGTGAAAAGTCTGTCATTTCCTTCACTTTTGAAGGCATTTGGCCACCAAAGCTAAGGATTTCCTGTGTGGATCACTGAAGAGATGATGGGCAAGAATTTGCAAGGTAGCCTCTTCTTTCTGTGAAAGGCCAAATTAAGATCCCTGAACTGTAGAGAGTGTGAACACACCTCAAGTTTATGTATTCATCCCCTGTCCTATTCATCTGAATAGACAACTATTTCCTGTTCTGCTCATCCCTGAGAATACCTGGCACCCTTCAAACCCCTTCAGTCCCCCTCTGCCTCCCTCAGCTGCACCAGCTTCATATACCTCAACCTGCTGCACACCTATTTATTTTAAAAATAAAATTAGTATCTTCCCTTTTTGTCACAGCAAATGGAAGAATTTCCCTTTCCCTTTGCTGCATCTTCCCTTGTATCCAAAACTTGGAACACCATCAGGTCTCTCTGGCACAGTTCCTCCTGCACTGAAGTCTCCTGAACAGCCATATGTAGATGAAGTTTATTTGTGTCAATGACGAATTTCACCTGCTAAGTTGCCCCAAAACTATATGTGAAAGTAAAGTAGATTACAAATTATAAGACCATCTTCTTAGGCAACCCAACCAGAAAAAAGGCAACCTCAAAAGAAGCCCAGAACAAACCCAAAAATCTTAAAGCAGCACAATCTAACACTAGCCACACATAACAAACATTTTGGTAATGTGGCATCTAAACCACAAAAAAAAAGTTTGAGATTTTCCCATTTATTACTTTAAAAAGTTTTAAAGTAATTCTAAAGGCTCAAAAAATATATAAATAGAGAAAGCAACATACTCCTTGAGCCTGCCTCACTCTTGTATTGCAGTTTGTACCCACATTTATTTATGTATCAAATGTTCACTCATCTCTGCAGTAAAACAGGGGTTTTTTAACCCAGAGAGGATGTCCCAGAGAGGGCCTGAAACAAGGCAGTGGGGAAAGCAGGTTGAATACGAGCAGACCCCAGTGGCAGCACCCAAATCACTTATTTCAGGAGCCCAGCCCTCATCTTCCAGCCAAGTCAAGCTCTGCCAGGAGGGACGTGGACACAAGTACCATACATAGCTGAGCACGTGCTAATGTTCAGATCGGGTCATAATCTTACTTTTGTACATGTCAATAATAAAAAGCTGGATAGTTCAGTTCACAGTGGTTACCTGGGCTAGGAATAGGAGTCCAACTGCATTCCAGATGCAGGATTACTTCTTGAATGAACAATGAGGACATTTGCTGTAGTGAGAATTTGGAAGCATTCAGTATTCCCACTGCCAATTTATAAAAGCATAAACTGCAGCCAAGAGCCAAGAAAGAATCAAAATAAAAGCAGCAGGATGGAAGAAGTTCTTGAGAAATAAAAGAGAATGCAATCCTTTCTGAAGAGAATTTTTCCCCTGAAGAGAATTAAATTTCCCCTGTGTCTCCCCCTAACATATAAACTGCAATTCCACCTGCAAGTCTGCAGTTCTATGTCTGTGTTCCTCCACCAAAGATGCTAACATTTGTGCCAGCAAGGGCTATACAGAAAGATTCCCAATAGATGAGTCCTCCAAGAACACTGTATCTAAAACTACTGAAGTTCAATTTTATTTGGTCAATAAAATGAAAATGAGTCCTCTGACAAAGAGCTAAACTGATTTGGTGCCTTTTGAGGCTTTTAAGAAAAGTAAACATATCCCTCTTGGATGTCTTCTTCAGACCCCTTCTACACCCAGAGTTTCTCATGTAATCAATAATAGATGCAGGTAATATGCTGCTTTATCTGTTTTCCACAATTTGCCTATGGATACCTGCTCATGTTAGTAATCTTGATAATCACAGCTGACATTTCACTGTGTACCTAAAATCAGATGTTTTTCTAGGTGGAAAAAGAAATCTCTGCCTTGCCATGTGTGGGATTGTTTGATAGGTCCTTTCTGTCACGTAGTCCGTGGTGAGTTTTATCTAAGATTAGCATCTTGTAAAAGGTGATGTGCAGGTTTTACAGCCACTGACCAAAGTCAAGGCCACAGTACCAACAGTCCAGTTTAGCAAAGAGCTTTTGTTACCATCCCCAATGCACAGAGATCTGCTATGCAGTTGTGACCTTACTTTTATAAAGACTAAAGACTCATCTTGTGAGTGGCTATGGATAATTTAATTCTGAACTTGCTGTCACATGTGAGCTGACACATACTTACTGTATCAGATCTGCCATTCATATTGTGTCAGCTGAGCATGTGATATCCTTGAGTGTGCAGGGACACACAGACTTTCTGAAGACCCAAATAACTACCCCAGTGGAAATTTTGTGGAAAGCAGTACTTGGAAAGAAGAATAAATTTCCTTTCTGTGGTTTGGCTTTTGTTGTGTTTTGTTTTGCTTCTACCAAAAAAAGAAATAATGTGGTTGTCCTTGATCTCAGGCTATCCAGTGTGAGAACAGAGGCTGATTAATTTCCCATTTGACATTTTGGGCCTGAGTGTAGTTCCTTACCTTGTCATTGCTATGCACTGGGTCTTGTATTATACCTGCATTTTCATGATTACCTGATTCAGATTAATTGTTTTTTGACTCACCTGAGGAACATGGAGTCCTACACAAAGGAAGTTATATATGATGGTACTGTATTTGACTATCTCATTACTGCAAATAATGGACTCAGCTAGAATAACCCCCACCTTTTCTGCTCTTAGAGCCAACATGCTAATGCACAGGCTAGAGAATCTCTGATAGCCCACTATCTCCAGCCCATTTAGTCTTAAAAAATACACAAGCCAATGTGAGGCAAGCATGTAAAATTTATTTCAATAAATTTAATCCTGTTCTCAAAAGGAAGGCACAAATGTAATTTTGCATTCTGATTTATTTGGATGCATTTCCGTGCTCTTTCTCATCAAATAAATGGTGTCAAACAAGCATCCGTGTAATTTACTTTAGTCACAAACTGCAGCTATTTGCAATGACTAATATCTTGTTGCCCATCAGCTGGGCTATTACAATGCCAGATATGCTAATTACTTCCTTGAATGTGCAGTACAAAATGTACTTGGCTTGAAACCATTCTTTAGACAAGTAAAGCACGTTGGTTTTCCTTCCTGGCAGTTTAATTGCACTACTGTCAGCTGCATCAGAGCAAACATCTTTTCTTCCCTCATCCTTCATGCCTTGGTCTGTCTTCTTGCAGTGTGCTTGCAATTGCTAAGTAAAAAAACACAAACAAACAAACAAAAACCCAAGAAAAATGAAAAAACATTTACAGTTTATAAAGCCACATATGTAGTCTAAATATATATAAATACAGTTGAGTAACACAGTCTTCAGGAAAAATAAAGAAATGAGAAATCATTTAGAATAAGCCAAATTTCTGTAAGTATTTTTGGTATGTCCATGCTGTGGAGTTTACAAAGGCCACTGAACACTTACACAACAGAGGGAGTGTTTGATCTGCCTACATCAAGTTGCAGCCACCTGTGTGAAGGCGTTCCAGAGAATTTAAAAACTACTTTGCAAGTGAGTAGGGATGGAGGTCAACTGAATGGCTGACTGCTCGTGTCACCCAGAAACATCCAAAGGCTGGAGCAGCAATGTGGATCATGGAAGGACATGGACAAATGTCGAGACACTCATCTCAAAAATTCCTACTTTTTTTAAATCCCACAAAATACAGATTAATGCAGCTAAACTGGCTAGGAATAACTAGCTTTTTAAATTTTAGATGTTCAGAATAAGAGTTTTGTCTCCAATCAATGCATTTCCACTATCTTAAAAGTAGTTGTGCTTTGAAAAAATTTTTCCCCTGCTCTCTGTCTCCCTTGCTTCTCCAGATAGAAATAGGGAGTTCTCAGAGTTCAACCTTAAGGTTTCTGCTTTAGGAAACTACCAAGATCAAGGCCAAGTTTTTCATCCACTTTATCTACCCTCAGGGGTACCCCTTGCCCACATGAAAACACTCTCCATGTATAAGATACCCAAAAAGCTTTTTAGTCTTTGTCTGGCTCCCCAGCTTCTATCCAAAATCTATCTGTGTGCTGATGTCCTGCGACCATGACAGGTGGACAAGACAGTCTGTCATGGCTTCCTGCTGGAAAAAAATGGTGGTGAGGATGAAAAGACAGCTGGGTCTGCATTCTCTTGACATTCCAAGAGCACCAGTTGCCAATAAGGTCAATAGGGACATGAGATGCCAGATATCCAGAGCATGCTGGGTGTTGAAATAGCTTTGAAGGACAGCTATCTCAGATGTAATGTTAACATAGACCTGACACCTTCTCTGGCTTGTTCATGCATACAGAGCCCAAGTAAGGCCTTAATATTTATCCTTAAGAAAATGACTACTTTAAGTGTATAATTTTCTTCATTTCATTCTGCTTCTATGTTGAGATAGGAAGGATCTCTGAACTTTGTTTCTTAAGAGTATTAGCATCTCTGCAGCCAGACTGAATCCTCTCTGATGTTGTTCAGATCCTCTCTACAAGCTTGTAGATGACTTCTGAAGTGTTTCTTTCTTTGAAGTTTGCATGTCTTTCACATACCCTCCATGCTGGTAGGTTGATAGCGCACATCTTCGGGTACATGAAGCTGCCTTCAGGTAGCCAACAGCTTAACAGTGTTCCAGCAGTCTAGCATAGCCAGAAAAAGATCCACAAAAATGAAGGCATTACATAATGTTATGGTTCAAGGGGGAGAGGAGGAGAATGGTGGGAAATGGCTTTTGTCACTGTTTTTTTGTCCCATGTTCAGCAGCCATATCCTGCAAACCACATGAGCAGTTGTCAGTGAGGCCACTATGGTAGTTCAGATTAGTTATGACCACTACAGGTGCAGCAAAAACTCTGTAAATGAAAACTGTGCCCAGCCAAGGAGTTCACATTTTAAAAACTTCCTGTTTCACCTGGAATCTTAATTTGAATGTAAAATGGTAGAAGACCTTAAAAGGAGAAAGGAAAAAAAAGCCTCTAAAAGCCTCTAAAAGGAGGTTATAGGATGTGCTCCTTGTTCACTTGAAATTAATTAGACTTCAGATTTCTGTGTGTCTCTCACAAGCTCCTGAATTCCAAAAATAAAATGTTGGGTTAATAGGCACAAAAACAAGAAATAAAGAGAGAAAAGGTATTGTAGTGTGGTTGCCCTGATGCATTTTGTCCTGTAAATGAAGAGTTGTCAATCAGGATAAAAGAAGGTTGTTATTTCTGCTTCTGGCATTGTTAAATTGTGCTAAGAAGTCTGGAAGTGTGAGCCCTGTGCATTCAGCACTGGAGGTGTAACTCATTAAAGGCACATTCGGCACTTTTGTTTATTACAGTGTCATCATAGGTCATTTCCCACTGTGTACTTTCAAAAAGGTGGTTGTCAGATACAGAAAGAGAAAGAATAAGCATCAGCTAATTGACTGTTCACATAGCCAAATAATGGCTTCACTAGAAAAGATAAAGAGAAATAAACTTGAATGAATATAATTTCTAAAGTTCTGCAGAGGGCTGATCTAGGCAGAACTGAAGTTTTGTGTTTACATGAAGGCCCATGTCTCAGAAAGAGCCAGTCACTGCTCCAGTGAGTCAGTGGTGAACTAAGCCAGCGCCGCGTGGATTTGGGAGCAATGCCTTGCCACACATGTCAAAGAAAATCCTTCCCTGCATCCAAGTGGTGCTCAAGTGTACAATTCTGGGAGTCAATTCTGCTCATCTTAGTTTGCTCCACAGTGATATTAAAGCAGACAGAAGCAGTGGAACAGATAAGGTATATTTTCCTCACAAGCTCTGGCCTCTTCTTGAGTACCTTCCTCCCTGGTATCTATGTGGAAGATGGAGACTGAGTGGCAAGCAGCTACAAGGTTTTATCTGTGATAAACTTCTCTTCAATCAAGGCAGTTCTGCTTAGCAGGCAAATCTGGGCCCTTTGCTGTTTCTGAATAGTACAAAGGGGGTGTGTAAGCATTGAGGTCTTGCCTGTCTTTCCCATCTCCACAGTAAACACTTACCATAGCATGCAGAATCTGCACTACCAGATGTTACCTGATCCTCCTTCAAGTGGAAGAGATGTTTCACTTTCGCATGGATTTGTTTCTATCCTTATAAATAAAAGGTCAGCCCATACTTGAATCTCTTTTGTGTACCATGATAACATGGTATTGGTTCCACTGAGAGTGACAGTTATGAAAATAAATGAGGAATAAAGAGATCAAGAAACCAGTAGGAAAAAATTATATGAATAAACACTGGGAGGAGGTGGAAAATAAAGAGTGTAGAAGAATGGACAGGTAAAATGCAACTATGTCATATAGGAAGGCTTTCATGATGTGAAAGAAGTGCCCAAATCAGGTGAACCAAATTCTTTCGTCGAAAGAGGTCCTTTGTACCTCTCCTCAGCAGTTGTCTCCCTGCCAGACCTCAGGGAGCCATGACACAGAAGGGTCCTTTCTACTCCTGGGACTCTGCAACACTGTGCCAACCTGAGTGGTTTAATGGAACATGGATAACTTTCCAATACAAAATTTGAAAGGGAAGAGGAGACTTGCTTATGAGCAACACAGGTTTATCATGGACAGTGGATGACCCTCAAGAGGACCTTTCCTAAAACTATAATTTGAAGTCAGTGCTGCTCTACATCTATCATAAGTAAGTTGTTTCTATTTCTCCTCTTCTCTAGAGAAAAATACTAGCAATAATTTTTTTTAATAAAGTTTTGAGTCATAGTAGTTCCAGTCCAGTCTTGCCCTTCTAGCAGACTGATGAGGAACATTTTAAAATCCTTCCCTGTTGGTTTGCGGTAGATTCCTTTATTTTCTGTTTATTACTATTTTGCTTTCAAATGAAATGGCAATGGTAGAAACTCAGCACCAGTTTTATGACTTCAGTTTCTTCTGGTTTCTGTGTTGCCAGTTTTACTGTTAGATTGTTGTGAGGCTACAAATAATCCTGGAGTTTGGGGTTTTGGTTTTCATTTTCATTTATGAACAATGTCATGAAACTGAACTGTATTCCATAGCCAACTCAAATCCACTGACTACAGTGAACATTTGGCCAGAAGTCATGGCAGTTTCTAATGCACAAAGTTGAAGACCTTGGGTACTATGTATCCTAGCCAAAATGCTTTCCTTTGACAGCTCTGCAGAAAATGTCTTTGCTAGAGGTCAAACAACTCATTTAGTAAACAACTGATCTGAAAATTAACTGCCTAATTAGCAGTTTGGGTGCATTGTAAATAATGTTTAACTTCAGATAAAAATAGCTTTAATTGACATGAATTTCCAGAATCGTCTGACAAGACTGGAAACTGACAAGTGACTGAGAGGAATGGACAGAAAAGTCTAAGAGAAAGGTATTTACTAATGTTCTTTTATTTATTAACAGTTTGGGAGTGCTAATCACCCAAACCTTCTCTTTGCCAGTCAGGGAACTACCAGACATGGACTTCATTAATTTTGTCTTTTTACAGTCACCTCTAATTCCTGTCAGTTACAGGGATCTCTAAATATCCTCTCAGTTGCTTAGTTCCAGGATGTAGAGCCTAAAAGTCCTGCACTGGAGGTGGTAAAAATTATAGTTCTAGGATGTTTTACATTATTTTATTAGGTTATAAATCAGTAAACCAAAAATCTTGCCTAAAGACTAAACACTGGAAAAAAGAGTGACAGAAGCTGGAGTTAAACACATGAGAACACAAAGTTGCAGCTTTCAAAACATGCAAATATGGGTGTTGAAATTTGAATTGTCATAAAGAGACTTTCTTTCATTGCTTTGATGCCAGTTGTACTTTTTTTTTTTTTTCCCAAGTTCTGATTTCTATGTGGCAGAGGTTCCATGAGAAACAGTCATTTTCTTAAAAAGTTGACAACGTTTGTAGCAAACATGTCCTGAGTTGCTCTTTTACTTCCCTAAAAGCAGGAACGGGAATTTTGAAAAATAGGGACCTCAATACCAAAGTCTAAATTTTATTAGGCAGTGATTTCTAGATCTGGATTGTGCAAATGTGGATTCTAACATTCTGCATTTGGTAATTGTTTGACCAGATTCTCTGGCAGAACAAACATGCAAACACAGCTGAAGTCAGTGATTCTATGCAGGGTGAAACCAAGAAAAATTTCCTGGCAGCAATAATGTCATTCTTGATTGCCTATATTTTCAAAAAACTTGAAAATCAATAAAAAGTGGATACATGACGGCATGAGCTATCTATATTTTCCTTTGGACTTATCAGCAACTTTTCTAAGATAGAAGCAAAAAATGACAAAAACTAAAAATGAAATCACACAAGGAAAAAAAAAACAATAAAAAATACTTGTGTTCATATGTTTAGACATCTATAAAATATTTATATATATATATATAAATTCTATACATTTTTTGTTTATTATGTAGGGGTATTGATCTTCTTTGAAGACTTGTTGGTTGTTTTCTCGTGTTTTCCATTTAAAGTGTCAAACTTCCTTCAAGAGATCCCTAAATTTTAAGTCAGACAGCAATACTGCATTAGGTTCCTTGACTATTTGTGTAATAAATTAAATAAATATTATATGCACCTTATATAAAATAAACCTTTCAAACCCAGGACCCAGAGGTATGTGCATAATAGCAAGTCAGTTTTTTAAACAACTCTCTCTTTGAGTCAACCACTTTCAAGTAGAGTGGTTTAATTTACACACAGAAGGACCCTTTAGGGAAGGAAAATCTTGTAGAAGCTGTCTGGATAGATACTTTCTTCTTTCATTTACTTCCCCATGGAATAACACACTTCTTTTCTGCACAGTCAATAGACTTTTATGAAGTTTCCTTGAGTTAAATTGATTTCTTTAGCACTAATCAGCAGGTTTTTTAGAGACCAGGCTTGGAAATACATCTTTTCTTATCTCAGCAGGACATCTTATATTCATGTTACTTCACTTTTAGGAAAATATATTTGGTCTACTCTGATAACCTATTCAGTGGGATCAATGCCAGCTGCTTTTCTGTGCTTTGTTAAGCTCTGCATATGATGGATGAAGCCTCTCAACAGCTACATGAATTATTCATAAGCATAGATCTGACCCTATATATGCAAATACATACCTGTTTATATGCACACACGTAAGTGTATGTGCAACTGAAAAAAGTAGACAATTTTCTGATGGTTATGGGTTTGTCATGACAGGAGTGTCTTGATGATTTTAAGAGAGTTAATTAGAAGCAGAGGAGAGCTCTGGCATAAGCTTTTTTATCCCACCTGCTTGGTCCCATCTGACAACTCTAGCTGAGACAATCGAGCTCAGTGCATCAGGACAAATTCCTGAGTAACTCTAAATACTTCTTTGCAGGCCACCAGCTAACATTACACAGGCAGAACTAGAGCATTTTGCTGCTTTATTTTGAAGATTATTCTAATATCTGCAGGAAAAAAATGTTTCATTTTGCCTGCCTTCTTGCTTAACAATAAAATAATTTAAAGGCTTTTTATCATCTTTGTGCTTGCAATCCATATACACATACAGGTGAGCAACTGTACTGCAGACACTAAGTTTTCCTATAATGTAACTATGTACTCTTCCATTGTCTCTTGGTAAGTACTAACAATTTTAACAGCTGTTATATAACTCTGTAATAGCTAAAATCCCTAGAATACTTGCAGTTTCCATATGTTTCCTGAATGTTTCCTATGTGATTTTGGAGTCTATTATTCAATTATTTCTGGAATAAATACATATAATTTTTATTTTGCTCGATCTGCACGTGATCACTTTCTTATACACAAGCAATTGAATTGAATTCTGTCTTCACCAGTAGCCAGCACCCCAAAGTTCACTGAGATCTACAGGAAACCAGGGAAAGCTCCTGTTAAGAAATGCTATTCTGTATTAATACTTGCACATCCTTTGAGGTACAGTCAATGTTACATATTCACTTGATAGCCAAGGATCATGACTGAAGGTATATCATAAATATGTGTTCAACTCTGTGCTTTTCTGATTCCAGGCTACCTGGCATATTTCCAAAGCTCTTGCAGACTGTTTTGTTTTCCTCTATCCACTTGTTAGTTCTTTCTATATGTACCCTGTGAGAAAAGTCCACAGTGCTATCTTGTTTTCTCTTGCTGTGATTGTCTTTGTGTGAACAGTATTTAGGTATGCTTCAGCTGTGTGTGATGTCTTCCACACAAAATGATATCATGACCTTCTGGAAGGACTAGAGACAGTCTGACTTAGGCCATATTACCCTGCTTCTCTGAGATGAAAAATAAATAAGCAGCAATAAATAATGGGAAATATAACATTAAATACTCAGTAGATTAAGAATGAAATAAGCAGATGACTAAGCATTTTGGGCAATGATAAATGATGTGCAATTATATGTTAGATACGATGGTTTGGATCACTGTATAGCTTGATAAGATAAACCAATATGTGTAAGCCACAGAATTGTAGCAATTCTTTTAAAAATACTTAATTTCAGGGGGAAAAAATGAATTATTGGTCAAGCACATAATCTGTTTCTAATTTAAAAATAGACCAGAAATTATTTACCCCTGAATAATATCAGTGAAATTCTATGAAAATAATGTGATATTTCAGTGTCATTTTTGTCATTCTGACATTAAGGCAATTAAACTTATTTATTCACTTTAAAACAGTGTACTACAACTAAAAAGTATTGTATTAAATAAAAAGAGAAATAATTGAACATCCAAAATATATCAAAAACATTGTTTCAGATTTTTTTTTTTTTAAAAAGGAATCTATCCACATCCCTGAAAATGAAATTTTAGGGAAGGTTTCACTCTTCTAATAGTCAGTATAACATCCTTCTGGGTTTTTGTTGAGTCACTGAGACATCCATCACTTGCTCAGTTCCAGTTACACATCAATTATGCAGTTATGCATTCTGCCCCTGATCCATGGAAATTGCTTGTCCTTAGATGCTGGTTTCATGCTTTGCTTTCTTCTTGAGTGGCAGAAGTTCACGTTTTGAGCTGTGAAGATTCAAACCCCAGTCACAGCCAAGATAGCTACAATTACAGATAGTCAGGAATAGCATGATAGAGGAATTCAGGTAATATATTGCAGTAAATTATTTAGACTGCTTAATTCATTCATAAATGCAGCCTCTTTTCCTGCTTCTACCACCTCCTACTTGGAATATTCTCTTCTGTATGCACTAAAGTAGTTTTTGCCTCTACAGGAGACCAGCAACAGCATAAATAAATAAATAGCCAGCAATGTTCATGTGGAGATTGTTTAAGAGTTATTAACTTCAGGTCTTGCATGCACAAAGTGCAGTTATATAACAGGAAAGCATCAGAAAAAATCAAACCCATAAAGTGGAAATGCAGCAGAATCTGGCAGAATGAACACACCCAAATTAAGCCCAGGTTCTCCCCATGCCATGTATTCTACTGGTTTGTCAGGAATGTTGCCTTCAGCTTCTCAGTTCTCCACAATAACATGTGAAGAGTATCACTTGTACCTCTCCTTTTTCAATCTCCTTTTGGGACTTGGTAGTTTCATCAAGTTATGACCATGCACCCAAATAAACTCTGACTGAACCAAGGAGCCCTTCTTGCTCTCTGTAACAGGTAAGCCTCCCACTGACCTCATCAAAAGTAAAGAGTTCCTAAAGATTTATTACACTAATGGCCACACCTTAGCCATTCAATATCCATTTTCTAATTCTTTATGATCTCAGAAACCTCAGTGGGTACCAAGTTACTCACTCTTATAAAATGAAGTATTTCTGATATGTCAGACAGGATGGCAGCAACTTCAAAGTTGTCTTGTCCATCACCTTTCCCCAAAATGTGACTAACCACGCCCATCAGATATCTGTCTAGCCTATTTTTAAAAGATTCCAGGGTAGGATTTCATTATTTCTTCAAGCAATTTTCTCCAAAACTTCGCTATCCTTGCAATTATAAAGTTATTCTAATGTTTATCCTAAATCTTCCTTTGCAGAAATTGGCAGATTCTTCTTGTCTAATTCAAAATGGACACAGAGAAAAATATCTGTATTCTATTTTCTCAGCAGTCTTTCTTTCAGGTATTTAAGACTGTCACAGTTTCCCTGGTATGCTTTGCTTCACTCTAGGCTCAGCCGCACACTTTTTCCAGTCTTTATGACCTTCTCTTCCAGTCTGTGTGACCTTCTTCACAGGTCATACATCCTGAACTTTCCTCACTAGCACTGCTCTTGGTGGTCTGCAGTTCAGTTTGCCAAGAAAAACAGGTGGTGCCACAAGCAGTTTCCTCCTGGAGCTCTTACCAGCACTGCTGAGCTGACACAGATCTGCTGGGTGCACCAGGAGAAATCATGGTGTGATTCCAGATTTCTGTGGAAGCAAGGTGGCAACTGAGCAAGAGCACTAAAATGACCAAGTGTGTGTTAACAACCAGCAGGGTGCCTTAGGAGAGAATCTGCATATGGCAATCCAGTGTCCCATGCTGTATGGGCTTAGGGGTATTATTTCAGGTTAGCTCCAGTCTGTTCCCAGGCACTGAGCCAGTAATTGTTGAAAATTGCAAACTTGAAGCAGATTTCCTGGTTTAGTATCATCCAAAAGTCACCCAGTTCTCCTGCTCTGAAACTGCTCCAAGATGCTACCAGAAGCACAGTAACTAAAGATGTCTGGGATGTGTGACTGAGACATCTGAACAAAAAATGTGATGTTAAATGCCTCCAGTCATATTGGAGGTGCATTATGGTTTTCATAGTAAGTGTGCACTATGGGTCAAAATGGGTCATGCCAGACCTCAACAAGCGGGCTGATCACCCCAGCCTGAAAACCTTGAAGCAGGTGAATCAAACCAGCAACACAGCATGCTCAGGGAAGTACATACAAAAATTTAGATTTCCACTTGTTTTCCTGAGTGAGGCTGGAAGGAGAAATTAGGCTCATTGGCAGGTTTTTTTTATATTTATAGCGGTTTCTGTGTTTTCTGCTAGATTTCTTCTAAGCATCAGAAGGCCAAAAGTTAGCTACAATCAAAAATAAAATGTGTCATATGTATTTTTAATAAGTGTTGTTCTGACATTCTAGTGTAGCTTTAGAAGATTTAAAGGCATAGTCTTCTAGTAGTACAATACTCAATCTCTTATGTTGAACATTCAAAGACAGCAATTTAATTTGAAGAAAGAAGAAATCAACAGATGCTGGAAACATGAAGGAAGCCTTTCTTTGACAGAGAGGATGCTATCTTTTGAGATACCACTTGCAACTCCAAAAAAAAGAACACAAAACACATTTGATTTTATGGCTTGGCAATAGGGAGTAATTTTTTCTCAGCCTTCTCTTGAGATTCTTCTTACTACTTTACTAACTAAAGAATAGCTGTCTTCCATATCCAGGCTGCTTCTCAAGCTGAATGAAAATTAGCCACCTAGGAAACAAATCTGGTGTTCTACTGGTTTTCTGCTCTGATTGTCTGAAACCTTAGAGACAACTGAGGTTGAGAGGTAGTTGTTTGTTTGTTTAAACAAAAACTAAATAGCCTTATTCTCCTGGCTTTCAGTTATGTTCTTCAAAGTGTGAATATGCTATGGCCAAATTAGTAAATTTGGTTACTGGGATTTGTATGAATTGGCTTTTGTAGATATGTCAGTTTTCAGTATTAAAAAGGATCAAGACATTTTTCCTTAGCTTACAGGACAAGGTAAATAGAATTCAATCCCTGCATGTCCCATATCCTCAATCTCCCAGAATCACCAAGAATGGAGGGTAGAAGACAAGACTTTAAAGAACAAGTCCTGGACACAGAACGATTCATCCCAATAGTTCAAATTAAGAGATCTTATAAAAGATACCAAGTACTACAGAATCTGTGTATTTCATTTATATGGTCTATTTAATAAGCATTAAATAGCCTGAATTTGGTCGCAGAGGGATAATGAACATGCATTAAATCAGTACAAAACTGTTTTATTGCAACCAAAAACTGTGATGATAATAATAAATACAAGAATAAGAAGAGGCTACAAACACAATTTTTCTTTTCCCTTCTCATTACTCCCGCTCTGTAGCTACAATGTGTACATCCCTCTCTTTATTTGAAGTTATTGCATATCATAGTGTTATGTGCTAACCCTGTTCATATGCAGGTTTGTTTTTTAAGTATATGTGACTTCTGCATCACAAAAAAAGTTCTGCAGAATAGCCATATGTTAGAAACCTGAGCTTGTGAATACTTAAGTGCTGAAAAACATATTGCTATATTTTTAAACAAATTTGCTGCAAAAAGATTTTATATTCCAGTGTTTTGAAGCACTTTTAATTCAGAAGACATCCAAGAGGACAGAAGAGAAAGGAAGGGAAGCAAGCATCACTTTTTACACAATGTTAGTGGAGTAGTTTGGCATTCTGAAACTACTGAAGATGTATCTTCTAGATCTCTACCATAATGAGCAAATGCCCTGCATGAGCATGCACAGATAGCCAAATAGGTTGTAAGATGTGCTATGGTAATTTCTTCTTTGCTTCTTCTCAATCTGTTCTAAAATGTTAGGAGTGCTGACATAACCATGCCACTGTTCATATTTTCCTTTCTCTGTTCCTTCAGAAGTTCATCCCAATACTTCTGATTGTCATGGAAAGGCTTGGCATGACACTGTTTTTGCTCTTTGTTGGGATTTCCAGGACATTGTTTTAGATATAGAGTGATTCCATCCTGAGTGAAGTTATCACAAAAGATCAAAACCAAATACTAATTAAGTACTCAATTTAATCATTCAGTGTGATGGAAGGAGTCAAGTTAAAGAACAGCTGATAGATCAAAACTTAGTGATGGGAATCTGCCTAAGCATTGCTAAATTTTAGTGGTAACACTCAGTATCCATCCATACAGTTGTGGTAATATTTTTCTATAGTCACACTTACTGGGGGATGTGAAATAGCTCAAAACCTGAATGGTCTACAACATTGATTATATTGTACAGGCATTTCTATTTTGCCAACTTGTTAACTTCATTAACCTTCTTAACCTTCATCTTCATTCTTCTAAATTTGGATGGCAAACTTGTGTTTTCAGTTTAGCTAAATTGAGTGCAGTTTATGACAGTTTATAATGCAAAATAAGCCAAGGTTGTAGTCAAGATTACACAAAAATTCATACACTACCCAGATTTTCTGTAATTTCTGTAGTAATTTCTGGGACCATTTGCTGCGGCTCCTACTGAGACTGTGATGGAGAAAGTGTCTGTGTATGATATTTGAAGTTGTGTTTATGCTGGCACAAGTATTGACAGAACTTATGGGTATTGGAAAAGGTTGTTCGCATTTCTCTTATATCCCTTTTATTTTAAACATAGGTTTTCACTGAGTAGGTCACTGTCATCTGAAACTGACACTCAGATGAATCCCACCTTTAATAACAGAAAGTTAGAGCATATCTCAGAATCGTAGTCTTGCAGCTTGTAGGAGAATTCCAGAGGCTTTTATCACCCAGCCTCTTCCTTGCCATATTTGGATAATTATTCCTTTAATAAGAGAGAAGTCATTTTGTTCACCACTAGAGTGCAGCAGCCCTTACAGACCAGTTGTATCTCCAAAACTGCCCTAAGTATGGGTCAGGATCTGATATCTGCCACACACAATTATCAACCACAAGACACAGTCACTCTGAAAATTGTGTTTCTCAAAATGGCATTAACACAAACTGGGAGATATGAGTAGAAGAAGGACTGAAATAAAAATGTGTTTCTCACAGAGGAGTGCTCCCTAATACCATAGCCAATGTCTTTTATCATTAGTTTTTAACGTGTACTGCTAATCTCAGGCAGTGGAAAGCTATTTATTGAGCCAAGCTGCCTTTGGTTTATGAGCCTTTAGGAGGTTTTTGTTTCACAGTTTTGAGCTTTACTCCATAAACACGATGTCTAGAGACTTTCTGCTGTAACTCAAGATTCCCACTCAGTCTCCTAATTTTAGAGATTGATAAAATGTGGCTTACAAAAGGGCTAATCCTCATCAAGACTGAAGTAAATCAGTCTACTGAAGTAGGCAGGGGTGGCAAGAGCAGTTCTTGATTACATTTCCTCTTCCTTTCCTCAAATCAGATGAGCAGGACATAGTGGGTAGCTCATTTCCCACTAAACTCTCCTGCAGGTGAGAAGTTGATGCCTCTATGTTGAAGAGCTCCAAAAGTATTTCATGACTTGCAAATTTAAACAGCACTTAGATGATACTTTATTTACAAGATACAGTTGGGACATTGTGTCTCATAGACACTTATGAAAGAGGTGAGTGAGTGCCTTTTGAAGAGCTTGGTCCAAGTGTCAAAACAGTACATCAGCATATGCAGAAGTTGTTAATGGATCAGTCTTGAAAACCCACATTGCAAGCCAAATATTCATACTTGCATCCAAAATCTTCCTCAAACACTGACAGGTGTGTATTTCTTCAAATTACTATTCTATGACTCATTCTCCTTTATCTTCTTTCAGGAATGTTATTTCTAGTGGAGAGCAGCTGATGTGAAGTGATGAGGTCACATTAAATCTAACACAAGCCAAGCACAAGATACTCTGTACATAGCACCAGTCCTATTCCTGGCCTGAATCCTCATCTATTATTTGAGGATGATTGTTGGAAAGGTTTTCATCATGGAGTTAACTGCCTAGTGTCAACATATCCTTGGAATGAAGACCAAGTGCCACACTGGTATTTCACACTGTTTGTCCATGAAAGCATGTCCATATAGATGGACATGGTGCAGCCACACTTCCATTGCATTGAACATCTCCCAAAGACAAAGAAAAACCTTTGCCAGAATCCAAATCCTGAAGATGCAATTGATGCGAGACAGAAGTCCCACCAGTTCTCAACCTACTGTAAATTCCAGATGGTCATTGACCAGTGAACAGCACTTTGATAGAGTTTCCATCTACTGCCTACCACTACAGCACAGTATTTTCTAAAACAAACTGAAATAAATGATGCAGATTGACCATACAGATGGGAATTCAGGAATGTGCAACAATCTTAGTTGTGACTATTTGAAACTTTGTTTAATGAGGAAGCAAAAATGCAGTAGTAATCTTTCTGAGGCAAGGATTTGGTATTAAATCACAATTTAATACCAAAATGTCTGTGTTCCTCCACTTAATAATTTGTCAAATCAATACAAACCAATTCACAGGGAGCAGAAGTCTAGAACTAACATGACACTGGCATAAAGAAGTCTTGTCAGAAATTTTAATATCTGCTTTTCTACTTAGACATGCAGTGTTGACAAGCTTTCTGTCTCAGCTTGTATGGAAAAATATGCCTTTGGGGATAAACACTAAACCAGTATGAAATATGAATAGAAGACCTTGTGAAATTATCAAATCAGAATAAGTATTTGGGACAACCATTTATTTCCCTCTGACTGGGAAATTCTATTCCTGTTGAGTAAATCTACAAGGCACCTAGCGGCTTTTCCTGATTTAAGATACTTTTTGTACTCTGTTAAAGACCATGTCAAAAGCTGGTTCATCAGCTCAGATGTGGTGCCAATCTTCCATGCATGCAGATTCATCATAAATTTTCAGTCTCCTGCAAACAACTGCCAGAAAGATCCTTTTACATTTAGGAGAGGACTTCTGACCTGGCTACAGCCACCTGAATTTATCTCTTTTTTCCCATGTTATTAAATCAGTGTTCCCTAAATATTATGACAAGCTGAAGTCTTGTGCCACCTTCTCTTTTTGGCAGACAAAAAATTCAGTGCAATTATCTATTTTCAGTACATTAGTAAATTCCCAGCCTTTTCAACCTTTACATCCATATTGTATATTGAGACAAATAGTTCTTGGCTTGAATTACACTGAAGGTCTTTTTTTTAAGAACAGCAGATCCTAAAAAAAAATTTTGTTTTAAAAGTTTTGGGTCAAAATTAAAAATTTTAAATCAAATTTAAGTAAAATATAAAAAAAATTTACAAGGACCAGATTTATACACAGCTAAGCTGTGCAGAATGCCAAAATAAGGGATAATGCTGCTTTTTATAGAAAATATGTGATCCTGCTGGTATTTCTTTATTTAGCAAATCAAAACTACTTATTCCATATTTACTCCCAATGACATTTTAGGAACCTCTCATAGTATCAGGGGAAGAAGAGGAGGCAAAAAAAGGCAGTTTAGAAATCAGTATTTTGAGCATTCTTCATAATGTTCTGTATTTCCTTTAATAACTAAAGAAAGGTTCACATAAAATATTTAAAATGCAGTTTCTTATTCCCATTATCCAGGATTTTCCATTGGTTTCAGGTATTGTAGGTTTCACATTTTACAGGATAAATCTTAAGCTTAACTACAGTGATTACACCTTCAATTATGCTATAGATTTTGAGTACCCCTGAAATAATTGAATCAAGGAGACTGTGGCATTTAAATTTGCTTAGCAAAATGTTCACTACAACTCGGAAGATTAATGTTATCTTAAAACTTTTCCTTCATCCATAATCTTTAGTGGCTCAAGTATGCCAGAAATCTTGATTTGTCAGCCTAGTTGACACTGTGGTTGATACAGCTTGAGATGATCTATATTGTCCATAAGGGAGCATCTCCTGATGCTGAGCACATCTAAGAAAGTTGGTTTTGGTACCATAAAATTATGATAACTTATCTTTCACTCTGTGCAATTACATTATGTAATTTTCTTTTTTTTTTTTTTTCCCCGGGAGAAAAACTGCCTTACAATTGTGATAGGTCTGACAGGTTTAGAGTTATACATGTTCTCTGTAGTGCACTTTTCCTGATGAATTTATCAGAAAATTACTTTGTTACTGCAGCAACCATGAAGAGACGCTGAAGCAATGAAAGAGAAAAATAGTTTTGCCAAGATACAAGAGAGTAGGAATATTACTGTAATCAGTTAAATTCCTATTAGTGTTTAGTGTTTTGTGTACATATATATATAAATGGGATGCCCTCTGTTTTAATAAATATGATAACAAGGACAAAAAATGAGATTGTAGAGCACCAATTATCTTGGAATTAAGCTTTTTCTTAGTTCAACAAAAAATTGCATATTTTTAACATTATAAAATTTGATTTCTGAAGAAATTTTAAAGAATAGGTCTCTGGTTTTTTTTTGTTTGTTGGCTGGTTAGCTTTGGGTTTGGGTTTTTTTCCGTAGATTTAAACACAATCCCATGATCTATCATTTTCTCTACTGAGGCTCCCAGCTCTCATGACCTCACATTTAAACACATTTTAGGCCTGTTGAAATTAGTTTAGTGAAGCAGGAAGGGCATTTTCTACAACCAATCTGGGGATGAAGTTTGAAACTGCCCCTAGGGTACAATATATTGTACCACACTTTATATTATCCCTTCACAGAGAAATTTCAGAGCATTTCCTTGATTAAACAAGACCTGTTTTCAATAACCATTCATGCTAGACCATATACATAGCCCAAACCCTGGGCATATTAAAAACTAAGTAATTTTTATGCTATGCTATCTTATTTGGAAAGAATTTCTCTGGCAGTAAACATAAAACCTTTTTTTTTCACCTTGTGTTTTCTGTCCTCTTCTGATTTAACTTTTGCCTCTGCATAGCAGTTGTTTGAGTTTACTGTGATAGCAAAGGTTTCTTGATCATTGTGGTGCTCACTTCATCCTTTGGAAAACATGGAGTGAAAAAATAAATGAAGAAACTAAATAATTTCACTTCAGACTTCATTAATTTATCACTTCATCAATGAGAAATCCAAACTTATGTAGTCTACTTTTCCCAACACATATTTTTATGTGTCCATCCAGAAAGAGCAGCAGTCAGTCCCTAAAGCAGAGAATATCCCAGACAAGCCTGCAAATGAAGGCAGCTTGTTCAAGTGCCATTTTCTCTAGCCTTCCTATTTTGTTTCATTTACACCTAGAACATGCATGGTCCAGATATATCTAAATTAAAGCTGAGTACTTGAATCTGGAAAGCTGGAGGTTATTGTGCTGGGAGATACAGCCGGGAAACTGCTCCTGTAAGTTGTATGAAAAATGGGGTATTTTCCCAGGATAAGTTGGAGTTTTGTCCATCATTTAAAGAAGAAATAATGACTTATGAAAGCTCTATTCTCATATATTTGATTCATTTCACATTTTGAATTCCCTGCAACAGCTGAGATGTCTTGGAAAACAGCCAAGGACAAGTGTACTTGCTAAATTTTCACTTCTTTCATTTAAAATACTAGGGCTTCTATACATGGGTTGCAACACTCGAAACTCACTGCTTTTTCAACTTAAAAAAATGATTTAACCTTTTAATCTCTTGTTGAGCTAGCTCTTTCCTTGGTAAAGTACAGTTAACCATGGCTGACAGTTCAGACTGTACAGACATGGAGGTAGGAGGTGGTGTTGCAGTTTCTGTTTTCTTTCCCATATTCCTGTACCTTGGACTTGTCCAACTTTGTGGCAACAGAAACTGGCAGATGGCTCTTGAATTTCTATTGGGAGGAGGAGTAGGGTCATGCCAGGGAAACATGTTTTTGCTCTTTGTTTCATAAATGGCCAACATGTCACCACTTGCAGGGAGTAATTGCCCAAACAAGAAATGGAATAACATCATTTACCTCCGACTACATTTTACTCTGGGTGAGATGGAAACTATCTGTGTGTCTTTTTGCCTCAACTCCACACCTCTGCACTAAGGCTACTGAATGATGCTCCTTGCCCTGCATTCTACTAAACTGTGTAGCTGTTCTGCCTGAGGAAGGGTAGCCACTTGGCCCTGGGGTCCAAGTGGCTACCCTTCCTCAGGCAGAACAGTGAAGGACTGTGAGGACCTTCACTGACCAGAATCTACATCCTGGGTGAGTATCCCAGTGATGGAGGAAGCCCTTTTCTCTCCTCTTATCACCACAGATAGCTGCCAGACTAGTCTAGCTGGGTTTTTCAGTATCATTCTTCAACAGATATTTTTCCTTATTCAAGAATTTTTCCTTATTCAAGAATTTATTTTGGGATTTTTGCATGTAACACTGCAAGTACTTTTGAAAGGAGAAGTACACACAGGGAGTGTTCTTAACCAGATCAAATCTTAGAAGTTAAAGTTTAAGACTTTAATAACTTCTTGTACTTAATTTTTTGAGTAAGTGGTTGCAAACATTTATCAGCTTGAGATGGCTTTCACTGGCTGAATATAGATTTTGTAGATTTAATGTCAGCACCTGGTGCACTACAATACTAAGGTTCTGCTGAAAATATAGTAGCACAAGATGGAATTAATCCCCCTGGTGTACACTCTGAAACTAAAAATATTTTCTATTTATACTGAGAGGATTTTAAAATCTATCCTCTCTATCAATCTCTCCTAAAACCCAATCTAGGGCTTATCCCAGCCTATTAAATGTTAATTTAGTGAATTCTTCTTCATCCAGGTATATACAAGAGTCAGGGAGGGAAGAGGAAAAGTAGCACAAAGTAGAACACAACATATTTAAAGGTGAACAGAGTGGTCTGTCATTCTGAATGTTTCAAAATCACAGCAAAAAATATAGATTATGCTTCTATTTGAGTGTATTATGCAAAATATTTGCCTGTTTTCAAAACTTCCAGGAAAAAAGTAAATACAAATCTTATGATTTGCTAACAAAGCTGCAGGAAAATAATTAAAGTCAAGCCCCCTGATTTGAGACTTATAACTCTGGGCAGAGTGAAAAGCAGATTCTTTAAATTACTAGTTGACAAGGGAAGATTTGGAATAATGAGAAACCATTTACCACTAGACAACTGAGTCTCTTCCAAGACTTTCTTCATCCTGACATCCCAATGTGACTAGGGCATGAGGTGTCAGGAGAAAGAGTAAAAGTGCCTGAGAGGAGAAACATGGCTGCTCTTTGCCTTGCTTCTTGCAACAGTATGTTCAAGTTCAAAGGGATTTCTACTCTGCAGGGGGAAAAAGAGGCACATAAGGGCTTTCATAATTAGCAAGGTTAAGTAAAAGGATGAGGTACCTCACAACTAATTGGGAGTTAAGTCAACAGGGAAGCTGCCTTTAGATCACAGGACCAAAAACTTCCTGATGGTGATTAAACACAAAAAAGCAATTTGGTTTACTCTGTATTCATTAAGCAAGCCTGTGTGTGCTGAGGTTTGAGATTTGCTATAGCTGTTAGGTCATATATTACGGCAAAGGAGATTCAATTAACAAGTAATGAGGCAAACCCTGCACTGGAGATGCAAAGCTGCTCTGAGCCAAGTGCATTAAAGGTCTAGTCCAAATTGGGTGGCTGCTGCTGTGTTGAAGTAGTGAGATCAGACAGGTGTAAGTTCCAGGCAGTGGGTATCCAAGCAAGAGCAATGCCAATGGCCTACAGAGTGCTGCTGAGGGCAGCTTCCCAATGCTAATAGAAATTCTCATTAACACAGCAGATAGCAGTCACAGCAATGGTGCAGCTGAACCTTAAGGGAATTAACTGAAAAGTAAAAATAACGTTAAAACATCTTTACTATTCAGAAAACAAAAGTCTATATGAAAATCTTTGACTCCCTCAAGTGCCCAAGGAAAATAGGAAATCGTTTTAGGCATTGCATGTAAACAACAGACCACTTTCCCCATTTTCATGGCTATTGTAGCTCTCCTTGGGCCAGTATAATTTATGCCCTTTCCTGTTTAACTTGTGGTCTGTATTTACCTTCTCTGACTATGGTGGGAGCAGCAGCGATTTGGTGTTCAGCAAGGGGCACTAATGCAGATTTAAAACAGGTGAGTGAACTAAAATGTTCTGGAATATTACTTGGGTAGACCAAATGTCTGCTGGTAAATGCAGTAGCATTGACCACATCAGGTAGCTTTTTTAAAATCCAGTAGTTATCTCTAAGCCACTGGAATAACAATCAGCATCCCTCTTTTTCATCTAATTAACTTTTTGCATGAATTTAACACCACAGGTTTTTTGTCCTTACTTTGCTGAGTTGTATGCTGAGTCAGTCCACAAAAATTCTGAAGAAATTATCCCATGAGCTTCAGAAGAAAAATATTCTGAAATTCAATTGGTCTGTGTTCAGGGTTGCATGAATGGAAATAAGAATATTAGTGGAGGATGGTCACTTTTACTGAGCACAATAAACTTATTTTTTGGTTTGCTAGTCACTTTACCTACTTTTGCCAGGATTTCTTATACTTAGGAAAAATATTTCTTTTCTTCCTAAACACAAGCTAGGGGTAGGGTAAGGTAAGGATAGATCTGTACAAGATAGGGAAAGTGTTATTTGACTGATGGGGAGGAGCAGAATATTTCAAGGAACAGAATCAGAAGATATGGAAAAGTTGATAATTAACAGACCAAACAAAAGTATTTTCTTACTGTCATTTTAGAAAAGCAATAAATGAAGTCAGGACTGAAATTTCATCAGAACATTACATGACTATGACATTGTTTTTCAGCACAGCCTGTGTCTGTCCTCCTTCAGTCACTCAGTAGGATTTCTTTCCCTTCTAGCCATTTTTCTCTAAAATAAAATAATAATTAAAAAAAAAATTAACATGACTTTGTACTTTGATGTGCTAGTTTGTTTCAAAGCCAGAATTTCTAGGACTTGGGCATATTTGGTTTCAATGCAAGGGCAAGCCAGAAGATCAGTCTTTCCTGGGCCAGCACTGCCATTACATACATGCCATGGCACACATTTGTGACTCATTCTTATGAGTCACATTTTTTATTAATTTTCTTATAATATTCATCATGTAGAGGAGGAAAAATGCATGTAAAGTAGCAGCTGCTCATGACAGTGATGCCTGTTCTTGAGTTTTTTCCTTTTACAATATGGTCATTGAGGATCTATAGTTTCTTCCAGTCAGCAGGCTGCAATAACCTGTAGTAAATGGAAATTTTGGACAAGCCTGTTGCTGAAGAGGTTTGAGGGCATTTTTAAAATATTAAGACAATTTACATCAAGTTCTCTCAAGAGTCTGTAACTTCCCCTTGGTGCACCACAGTTACTGCCAACTGCCCATCCTGCAGTTTTTCAGCCACATGTCACAGACTCTTACTTGGTGCCATGGGTGACAAACACCAAACAGAATATCCTGTAATAAATTGTAGAAATTACCAAGATTGGGAACTACATTTATGTGTGCTGAGGGCATCCTAGGTCACAGCAGTTGTTAACCACGCTGTCAGCACTGTAGCTTCACGAGGGAGTTTGTGCTCCTCTCAGGAAGCCCATGAATATGTCCATGAATTGGGTCCTTCTGTGCTGAGGTTCTTGTGGCTCTTCTGGTAACCTGAAGGACTTAAGTAATGGGTCTCTTCAGGTCAGATAATCTTGGCCCTACCATGAGTGGGATCATCTGGCAGGGAGTTGCACTCTGCAAGATATGAGCTGTTTGCTTCTGCTGCACATGGACATTGCAGCTCATTCATTCTGTATTGGTAACACCTCACTCTCCCCATGTCCCTCCACATATACAGCACATTTGAGGTGGTATTTTCTGAGAAAAAGGTTGTGAGCTGTCTTGGGAGCAGTCTGATGTGATGGATCCATCAGATTCTGTCCACCTGAGATGCAATATAGCCCTAGAGTTAGGTGGTGCCTTGGAGGCCACAGGGATTTATCCAAAGAATGTGCTGAGGTTTTAAGACCCAAAGAACATCCTGCACACCAAATGAGACTTTGCAAGCTTTTGTAGCAGATTCAGTCCACATTCCAGTATGGTGTAATTATTTTATAAGCCAAGATACATTACATGCAGTGTATTTCTTCCACAGCTCAAAGTTATTTATAGGGAAATCAATCAAACACTTCAAGTCAGCTGTCATTGTGACAATTATGGAAAAATATTAGCCTTCGTTTGCTGGTGGAATATTTAAGTATTCTCCAAATTAAATATTCCTCTGAGGATACAAATGATCCAACTTTAAATTAAACAACTGAAAGATCTGACTTTTTTATAATGCATGCAGTCTTTAGAAAAATCCATTAGTGTGCTTAAGCATCCATTTTTGTGTTGCACTGCCCAACATATTTATCTAGTATAGACTTTGTACACTGACAGATCAAATACCTCCAAAATTACAAAATAAATTCTGTTGAGCATTTAAATGCATAGAAAAGAAATAATTTTTATTTTACTGTCCAATACATTCCTTAGCCAGAGTGCCTGGTTTCCACTTCATTATGATGATGGCAGGCAATGAAACTGAGATCCTGCCCTGCCTCAGCAAACACCTGAACCCTGCAGAAGCAGTCCACCTGTTTTCCAAGTGAATTATATCTGTCATATTTCCAAAGCTGATTCTTTCAGCAGGTAGTTAATTTTTTCACAGCATCTTGCTTGCAGATATGCCACCAGTGGGGAAGGTCCACAGAATAGGTAGGGTCAGATCAGGTTGGCAGCAGGAGCAAAGGCATCCTAGGGGACCCCAAATGCCACAGGAACAGAGTCCTGCTCCAAGCTACTCCTAATATAGTGATGCAATGTGATTTGCATTATACCAAATAAACAGGGTTTACCTCTTTATTCAGTGTATATTTCACCTGTGGTTAATTCTTTGTTGCCACAAGAAATGTAAATTTAAGTGGTTGCCTCCCTGGATTCCCTTTGCTTTCTTATGGATACATTATTGCTATTTCTGCTCTCTTGCATGCACTAACTCTGCTTTGGATGCTTCCAAAGAGGGAGAGGAACACACGAAAATGTTGTGTGTTGGGAAAAAATAGATTTTACTGCAGTGGGCATATTGTTTCAATGTAGGTAATTCTTTGATCACAGTGAGAGTGAAATAGCTGAGGAACCAACAACACTTGGAGGAATTTTATGAAGGAGAATAAATATGATGCAGGACTTTCAGATGCACTAGAAGCAGTGAAAAAATAATTAATTCCATACACATGGAGAAAAGCCAGATGATAAATGGTTGAAATAGTTTGAGAAGAAAAAGGAGTAGAATTATGTTCTCAGTAAAACTATAAAAACCTCCCTACTTATCGCTTTTTAAATTTAATTTTAAAAAAAGATACATTAAAAACCATAATTCATATAGAAAATGATCCTAAGGTGCCAGGGAGCTGAAAGAAATGAGACACTGGAAATCAACAATATTTTCTGATTTTTGTGACTCTAACTTTTAAAAAGGCTGATAGTGTTCTATTTTCAAATTTTTGTTTCTGTATGATGCTTCTACATAATTAGTTCAGTATACATTTACAGTGTGCCTAATTTCCCTGCCTCATATTCAGCAGTTTAAAGAAAATGCAAGCTAAAATATTTATCATAACTTCTCAAAACTACTTCTCTGAAAAGGTGATAATGTATGACAGAAGAGATAACTCTAAGTGCCTTATCTGTGTTTGAAGAAAAAGGTCAAAATAACTGTATTAAAAATTCAGACAAAACCATTTTCATTGCCAGGCAAATTCATCACATCTCAGAGATAATGTCTGAAGATGGTCAAGGAATTGAAAATAGAAAGCGAGCTAAAAGCCTAGTGAGAGTTAAATAATAAGTAGATTTATTAATAAGTTCTACTTGATCACTGCAGTTTATCAGACTTCAAGGGTAAAGTGTGAAAACAGGGAGTATGACCTTCATCCAAAACCAGGCTGGGCATTATTCATGTGCTAAGACCTTTAGGATGTGATTAGTCAAGTCCCAAAAGAAACACAGAGATATGAAAAGTGCAGCCTGCTCCAGAGCAGCTTAGAAGAGATAAAGGCACCCATATTTCACCAGGATCCTTTGGCCACTCCCTCATGACTCTACCTCCTTTGCCTCGTTTGACTGGTCCCCTGGGATGGTGACCCATAGCCTGGTCTTTCTGGTGGTCTAAGCCTACCTTCCTTGGAGCCCAGTGGTCAATCATGGTGTAAACAGACTGATCTCATCCAACATCTTTGAAGAAAAATCATCCTTGTGGTCCCAGTGCCATTTTCCCCATTCATCGCTGGCTGGATGCTTTCCTGCCCTCAGTCTGGTAATACTTTTCATTCAGACAGGCACAGGAGGACAACGTCTCATGTCTAAAGTTTGGGACAGGATTCTGTTAGTTTCCAGTACTGTGAACTTTGCTGTCCACTACCTGGGATCAGTAGCACTTAGCATGTCCAATGGAGGTCCATTATTTCCACACAGGGAACCTGCCTTCCTTCACATCTCTGCCCTTCCCTCCTCCTCCTCCTCTCCCCAGAAAATCTGATACCCATGCACCAAAAGCTGCTGTGGACACATGACTTCTGAAAGTTTCTACTTTGTGAAAGACAGGAATTTTTTGAGTTTATGAAATAAATGGTGTTTGTTTCATTGATCCTGTAGAGTGTAGGAAGTTTTCAGGCATCCAGGAATGTGCATTCCTCACACTGGTGCTGTGGATGTGTCTGTCAGATCATCTTGACCTGAAAGTGCAGCAGGTTGCAAAGATGTACAAGCCATTGCCACAATCATCCTGGGTTAGAGATATGGGGTTTAACTACAGGTTATTATGGTGCTGACTGCTTCATTTTTAATATTAATAAAAATCCAAATAGTATCTGTTGACCTTTTTTGTAAAACTTTACCTCAGAAACCTCTCAGTAACAGTGAAGTAAATGTGTGAAGCATAGCCCTTCCCCCAGAAAAGCTTCACTAAATACTGCTGAGCAAACAGGTCAAATCATTTTGAAATAAGAACTTGGGGCAACAATTCTCACTACTAAAAGCAACGAGAGAAGCCACTGCCTCACACTGATTCCCAGTCAGGACTCTTTATTTTAGCTACTTACTGCATTAAATGCTTAGATCCACATATCTGAGAACAGAAAGATAATCTGCATGATGTCTCGGTAGTTAAAGCCTCTCTTGGGGATTTCACTGGGGATATCAGTGTCCTGAAGGAGGATTCTCACTTCACACAAACTTTGAGAAGAGAGAGATAGATTTTCAGCTGAAGAAGAGAACATAAATACATATTCATTTTTCAGAGTAAAACAAAGTATGCCTGTAAGACTTCACTTTAAATCAACTAAATAAATCACTGGCTTTGAATCTTAGTTGTACTCTAAATTAAAGGAATGCTTGACATGTTTATTTCCTTAAAAGTTATTGAGAGAATTTTGTTTTAAAATTGTTATATTCATTGTTTTCAGAGTACAGCTAGAGTGGCAAATGCACTGAAAACCAAACTCCAGTTCTGTTCAAGGTGGAAGGGGAAATTTTCTTATCCATGCTCAAAATACTTTCAGTTAATATATTGGGTCTGTACTTTCCTTTGGCAACTGCCATGAAAGACTTATCACATTTTGATCTCAGAGATTTCACTGCCTGGAAATTTCCAGACACAGAAAGTGTGTAAAAAAGACTTCATATAATTGATTATATATTGGGTTAGCATTATTTCTTTTTTTATATTTCATTGCAAAAGTCTCAGAGAGTGGCTTGAAGAGAATTCCTATTGCATAGTTTATAGGCTTCTACATGTATGTATGAAAAACATGTTGTATTATGGGGTTTGTTTTCTGATTAGAGTATAAAATCTTATAAATCTCACCTAGTGCATGTTGATTTTACAAAGATGATTTAATTTCATACTAAACTTCTGTCTTTGTACTTTTTTCAAGAAGACTTCTTGGTGCTTTGGCATTTTCCAATTGTTTTGCTAAAAATACCTGGGCTTTTAGGCTGCCTGCAGCTTCTATGAGATGTCATATACCCTGGTACACTGGAGTGGTTTGCTTGCTTCTAATGTAAATGGAAAGGCTGAAAGCTTGGAAAGCAGCGCAATGCCCAAGGTCAGCTCAGTTTAGTAGGACCAGCTTCCAAAATAACAAGCCAATCTTGAATTGTTTCTTTCAGGGAAAAAAAAAAAAAAAAAAAAAAAAAAAGAGTTCTGCTTTTTCACTTCCTCAGAGCCCTTCTTAGGGACCACATTACTTGTGCTTATCAGCAGGGCTCTCCCTCCTTTTGTTGCCAACTCAGGCTGGAATATCTGTGAGATAGGAATGGATCATACCTGCTGCTCCCTGCCAGCCCAAACCTTCTTTGGTGATTGGCCCTGAGAGCAGACACTACTTTGGCATCACGTTCCTGATTGCTAGAGAGGCCATACAGTTGTCGGGCTGTTTGGTGGATATAAAGCTGGGGAGATGGATATGAAGGGTAGGGAGAGGAAGAGGAGGATGAGGAGGAATAACAGTCCTCTGAAGCACTGTATCAGTGGGAGAGAGAAGACAGGGGAGCAGCTCCAGAGCAGAGCACAGGGTGGAATGAAAGTGCAGCTACAGGACAGCTGTGTGGGACAATGAATAATCAATCACACACATCAAGCCCCAGTATTTCTGGCTGGGCTTTTCAGAAAGTCCTAAGTGATTTAAGAGCACAACTGCCTTTGACTTTCAACAGGGCTTAAGCACTTTCCAAAATTTACCTCCTTACACATCAAGCTGTTAGCTGTTGTTCTTTGTACCCTTTTAAAGCCTTGTTCTTTTCTTGATTTGGCTGCCTTGGAAACCTACTGACAGTTTCCATGGAGCAGTGCACTACAGTTTATATATATAATTATGGCCTTATCTCTATATTTGCTGCTTTTGCAGCATGGCAATGGTCATCTCCAAATCTCTGAGAATCTGAAAGATAGCCTTATCCTGGGAAAAAGCTGTGAAGTATGGAAATGTTCATATATCAGTGAAAACACTCTCCTTTCACTATTGTCTTGCTTTATCCAGCTCCTCATCAATGTCATATTTGAGGCCATGCTAATTGTACCAGCTCTAAAACAGCCTCCCTTTAACTAAATGCAGAAATAAAATTTGGGGTTTAGGAATTGCCTTCAACACTCTCCTGCCATGTTGAGATATAATGCCATGTTGGACCAGTGGAGGACAGGGTATGATTTGCACCCTGATGATTTTGGCTGTGGCAGGGAAGCTGGAGAGCAGCTTCTGAGTGAGGGGTCAGAATGGACAGCTGGAAATGTTCTTGTTATTGATATCATGCACCAGCAACCCAAGTAACGACAATGGGGGTTTTTCCCTACCAATTTATTTTATGATCCTTGAGCAGGTATTGCAAAATAAGGCTCTGAACTCCAAGGCAGAATTGAACTCAGTGAGTCCTTGTCTTGAGAAAATGCATTCTTGTCAAGAGAAAATGCATGTATAATATTCTTACTTCATTTGAGGTAGTTATATGCTATGGCTTCTACTTAGTGTTCTTAAATTCTCATTTATTCCCTCATGAATTTGACAATGTATTTAGCATCAGGTCCATGAAGAAAGGAGTTAACAGATACATTAAAAGAGCACTTGAAGTGCTCTTTATTTAGACTATAAAGTTCTTGTGTTATTTCTTTGAGAAATTGTAAAGTGCTTTTGCACCAAAAACAATACACAAGATCATAATTTTTAAGTACTGAAAATGCAAAATTACACAGTTTAAACTGAGTAGTAACTTTACAAGTTCTAATGACATTGATTAAAAGATAACGGCTGAGTGTTTTTCTCTTTAGAGAAAAATGACTACAGGTTGGAGAACTCTGAAAATCTTATGGCAGATTATGATGTTATGAATTATCTTAGTTTTTCAATAAAATGTTCTTTAAAAGTTGAGAGAGGTAGACTTAGGCATTGTAGATGGATCTGGCAGTGAAGGAATAATGTCACCATTAAAGTTCAGTAAGGAATAATCCTTATCTGTAGATAAAACAGATACAGCACTTTAAAGCCACTCTTCATCATATTTTTCAGTGTGTTCTCATTGTGAAGAATTTCTTGCAGGGAGAGGTGCAGTGTCCAATAGGGCTTTCACAGTTCCTGTATGTGTTAGCTCTCATGAGCAGCTCAGTGGTGGGGATGTCTGATATGCTAGAACCAACTCATGGAGAAGCAGTATCGGGTAGTAAGCCATTTGCTAGAAGGCCAGGTACTGAATAAAGTAAACTGTAAAAGGTCTCTTTTAATAGGAACATTTTATTTTCAAAGGAAAATTTTTATTTGGAAAATTTTGATTGCACAATGATTTCCTAGCAACAAAACTTGTCTCCTGGGCAAAGCAGTAACTAAGGGCAGAAAACTGAAGACCCAGTTTGAATGTATCACATTATACCTTTATTATTGAAAATGTTTGCAAAATATATTGCATGTAAAATTTAAAACAAAAAGCACAGCTGACCTAGGAGAGGTATCCATATGCTCTTCCCCAAAAAGCAAAGAACAGAACTTGAAAACCTTGCTGGTTTACAGCCATCTGCTGGATCTCCTCCAAACTCACTCCTGTCTTTCCCTGCAAGGGAATGATTTAGATTCATGCACTAATAGACAGATCAGTTATAGCCTGACAAAAAACCTCTGTGATCCACAGGCATGTAATGGCCTGTGCTTTGAACACAGGTTTCAATAGACCTAAATGCTCTGCCTGCAGTACAATTGCTGTATGTGATACTAGGCTTTGATGGGGTCAGGCTGTCACAGGCTATCAAGAGTTTGTATTTATGCTTTTTCTTCTGCCCAAAGGTAAAAGCAAGACATAACATTTCTATCAAAATTTGGAGTGGATAGCCTGGTTTAGCTTCTAGCTTTTTCTGAGTGGTATTTGGACTGATGCTGTTTGGCTTGCCTGTTGATTCTGATTTAAGGTAAGTAAATATTTCCTCTTTATTTTTTCCATTTAATATTTTAGTTTCCTATCTGTGCCTGTAGCTACTTGTGCTTATAAGTGCTTGAGCCCAACTTTCAGCTGCCTCTTCCTTTTTCAGAAGCATTGGTCAGCTCCAGCAAAAATACCCCAGGTTTTCAATATTCCTTAATGACCCACAACTCTGATGTCACCCCTACCTTCCCCACTTGCCCATCCAGCTATTGGAAAACATCAAGACCTGGTTCAGAAGAAGGCTGGAACAGGGGATCCACTCAATAGAGGCAAGGGAAGTAGGCAGCATGAAATTGCTGGCAGTGGTGTTTTGTGTCTATTCCCAGTCAATGGACCAGTTCCATGGAAAGCTCACTTGCTGTGTTAATGGATCCTGCTTGGGTGTTATTTTGGTGTTTCTCTCCTACTGATTCTCTGACTGCTGAGTACAGTTCATTACCTCCCCAAAAAGCTGTAGTATCTGCTTTTAATAGCACTTTTAGAGCTTTTGGTAGCTTTTCTCAAAATCGATTGTACCTAACTTATTTTTCCCATGTAATGTCCAGTATATCTCCTTGTGACTGAGATCCATATGTCTCCTAAGCTAAAAGAAATGTATCTGGGATCACTCCCCAGAGGAAGTTCTTAGCCATGCTAGCCAAAGTTGTGCACACACTTGGCAAGAGAGTAGACTGAACAGGTTTATTCTGAATTGACTGCTCTTCCATAGGATCCTGTTGTACCATGGAGATCAGATTCTGAGATCAGTTTGAATGATTTGGTTTGCTAGTCTATTTTTAGCCAAAATGACATTTGTATGAATGCAAAAACATTTGACTCTGAAAGCCTTTGGTACTGTCAAAATCTGTATAGTTTTGTGATGTTGTTTTTGTTTGTATTTTTTTTTTTTTTTACCTCTACAGGCAAAAACTTGTGCTCACTGGACAGAAGTCTCACTCCAGTTCTTCCTGCCAAGAACAGTGCAGGTAGAATTCCAGGCACTCCAAGCTTTTGCCCAGTGTTAGGAAGGAGCAAGGGCAAAGTATGTACACACAGGAGGATCCCTACACTGCACACGGAAGAAGAGATGGCTGCACTTTGATTGAGCAATCAAAATGTGTTTGTGTGTGTTCTGCTTGTAACATGGGGGAGGTTTCTTGAGAAAACAGCCCTTCTTTTTCCCAAGTGAATTATTATGGTTGTATGTTTAGATTTGTGCTGCTCTGTGTGACGGAATTGATGGGATAGAATTTAAGATGCATCTCTGTCTGGCACGCCTTGTCAGAGGCACAGAGTCAATAAGTTTCTATTAGTTTGTGCCCTACTATATGTCCCAGTATGGAGCCCTCTCAATCTCACTGGTTTTTTGGAACCAAAACTTTTCATGGTGAGAGTCCTCAGGGTTCGCCTTGCCTCATGTTATCAGGTTAGACTGAAATAAAGTTTTTTCATTGATACTTATCCTGAATTTCCCAAGCAACAGACATGAATTTAAACTACTCAAGCATTTACCCAGAACACGGGCTGTGATTTCAGATTTTTTTACTACGTTTATCATCAATTAAAATGAATATGCAAGTGAATTTTGTAAGTCCTGTTTAGCACAGGTTTAGTGGATGAATTTCTTAATTCTTGAAGTGTGGTCCTTGTCTCTAAGATCCAGCAGAAAGGCCCTATTGGTTTTCTGCATTTGTTTACTCTGTTTTCAGAGAATTATCTACCATGACTCCTAACTGGTAATATTTCATTTCAAGCTTATCATTATCTGTTTGTGTATAAAGTTAAGACTGTATTTTTCTTGTGTGCATGACTTTGCATTTATTGAATAGAAATTTCATCAGATGCTTTATGTCTCAATCAAAACCCTTCTGCAACTCTTTGCAGTCAATTTAGTTTTGACAACTGTGAATAATATTATATCACCAGCAAACCTTGATATCTTATGCATGTCTCCACTTTCTGGATTTTTCAGGAGAACACTGAAAAACAGCACTGTAAGAGCAATTCTCCCCATGGTAATTTCTCTCTATTACAACTGAACAATTATTTCTACTCTTTCCTTCCCACCTAACTGCTGATAATTCATATTGTCTGTGAGAAAAATACTTCCTCTTATTTATCCTCTTTCTGTACAGTTTAAGTTGTTTAAAATATTTTCATGGTTGTCCTCCAGCCCATGGACTGAGTCCCACAGGATGTGCCCACACTCCTGCACTGCTGGCCAGCCCTCTGGCCTCCCCTGCCTCCCACAGGGCATCAAAGACAGAACTTGGCTCTTTCTGGAAGCTTCCTTTTCTTTTTCCCCTTGCTAGATGACTTATGAGACAATTTTCCTCCACAACCCTCCTCCTAACACAAGGAACACAACACATTTATTTTTGTCTACTGTTTTATCAACTACTATGTTTATCTTTTGTTTTAGTAGAATGTCAGTTTCTGGTCCCAGGCACCACACCTGTGATGATACAAACAACAAAAGACAGAAAAGTCTTTAGACATTTGCAGCTTGCTAAGCACAAAGCAGACAGGTGTATTCTGCTGCTGTAATTTAGCAGAGCTTTGGCCTGGAACCATTTTACCTTAGGTCATGATGATTATTATTAGAATGTTGTATTAATTTGGACTTAAATTTTATCGAGTTTGAAAGAAAAAGTTTTTGCTGTACTTTTAATTATAGCTGTCCTAGAAGTTTGTGCTCACAGAATTAATGAGAAGTAACACTTAGCTCTCTAGAGAGAGATTTTAAAAGCTCTCAGTAGCTCTTGGGGCTTTTATGTGTGTGCCATGTGCCAGCTCAAAGACTTCATGGTGTGGGTCACAAACAGGTTGTGCATCAAGCCGTGCAGTGCTGAGCTATAACACTGATCTAACCATGGAATATCTGTCCCAAAAGCAGAGCTGCTGATGAACAGATAGGGAAATGAGCATGTGCTGGAATAGATGCACTGGCTGTAACAGAAAGACTGAAGTAAGAATAGAAGATGCCATATTAAAGCTTGTCACAATATTATTGGTGTTAATTTTAATGAGCTCAGTTATTTGTGTCTTATTTTACTTCTTGTGTGGCTATATTTCCACAACCTTTTCTGTGAGATCTGTGAAGATCCCTTTTATTACTTTTACTGGTTTTAAGTATTTTACTGTTTTTAGTGTCTCTTTTCTGAAGTTTGATTTTGTTTCTAAATTTTACCTTCCATGTTTTCACTAAGAAAAAGTAAATTGGTTTTGAAAAAGATCTCCATTTGTGTCTTAGCCTGAGAACCTGCTCTTGGGTTTAGATTCACCTGTCCTTGGAATAGCCTATAAATCAGCCTATAATATGGATCACATACAATCAAGTTAAGTGGTGTAATGACATTTTCTGTAGTCTTAAAAACTGAAGTAAAACAATTCAAAGAATAAAGTTTCCTGATCTGATGCAGAGTCTGACAGATCTGACTCAGTGCTGAATAACTCTGGTTGGCAGGTACATCTCCTAATGCTTTTCTTCTTTAGCTGGATGATTGCAGAAGCATTTTTGATCTGAATAGCCAAACAGATGTAAAATCAATGCCTGTTATTGCTTGGCCACTTCTATCTTGAAATAAGGAATCTTCAAATATTTGCTGTGTGGAATTCAGCTGCTCAAATGCCTGCAGAATAAAATTCTCTGGCCAAGGTGTCATGAAGAAAGGAGTCCTACAAATCTAAGAATTTTTATTACCTTTAAAGCATTGTATGAATTTAAATGTAGAAAAATGCCTTCCTCCAAGCTGCTGTCTTCGGGGCTAGTTTCCCAAACTGCAAAAGAGATCTATATATTGGATTTGTCCTCCTGAGAAGAAATATCTTTAATCATCTATACAAGCAAATTTTCTATCTATTCCTGCTGTAACATAGATGTGTCTGTCATATACTGATCATACACATTCATTTTGTATTTACTCCAAAAACCCAAGGATAAATTTAACAATGGAGCCAAGGTAACTCCCAGTTGTACCCTGCTCTCTCAATTACATATTAGGGAAATTTTTCTGCTCTTTTTCACCACCACCCTTTAAACCAGCCTATGTAGTAAGTTTGTGTTATGTTCTGAAAACAGATGTCCTGGTAGAAAAATCTCTAGTTACTCTCCTGTGTTGTTATTATTAATTCACCTCTTACATTTCTCCCTTTTTTCATCAGTTATTTCTTAACTGACCTGGATTTTTCTTGTTCACTTCTATTTTATTTTTGGAGAAGAAAAATATGTAGAATGAGAGGAAGACAACAGGGGCAGAGCTATCAGTAGGAACAGCAGCCATTAGTCAATATCTGGAGATCAGGGCAAGCATCTCTGATACAGGCCCTAAATACTATCCCAGATGCTAACAGCTCCAGGGACTTCTTGACCCTAATGCAGTTTATCTATTTTGTCTAGGCTGCAATGGATCTTCCAAATGCTTAACCAGTCTCTCTCATTTAATGTATCTCTGCTTGCAATGTTATTCATAAAACAAGTTCTTTTAAGCTTGGCTATGTATAATGACCTTAAATCATTGAAAATGGAGAGACATCTCTCTTCAATCATGGGATTAAAAGGGCCACAGTTCTATCAGTCAGGGAAAAAGGACTACAGATATCCAATTTGGATTCATGGCAAATTTGAGTAATTGTGAAGGATGGGCAGTTAGTTTCTCTTTAGTTTTTAGCTGAGAGATGACATCAAATGAGTCTGCTTATGAATATGTATCAACTATAATACAAACTCTTCTGCATAGGAAATTTGACTTAACTGTGTGTTAGGAGACAGTTTGCCTCTGTAATTATATTACCACTTAATACTGTGTAAAACTCCACTCTGTACTAATTACACTCAACAAACAGAGTGCTCAGTGTTATTATTACTGGGAAACGTACAAAACAAAGGACATTTTCTAATTTCTTGGTAGACAGTAGTAAGGAAATATCATGTGGTTATCTGAGTCATACTGGAAATCAAATGATTCAAAGCAGAGTAGACATCATATGCATGATACCTTGTTTTCAGATTCAGACAAACATAAAATGTATTTCCTGACATGTGTTTTCAGCCCTGTTTTTATGGTAATGTGTTTTTCCTTGACATTCTGATTCAGTTTTAAAAGGGACAACATGGCCTAAATATTGCAAAGGAGCATATGGGGTTTTTTTTGATTTATGACGTGTAAAAATCAAGGTCTGAATAGACATCTTCTATTTTCCCTTATCTTAATGACATTAATATTGAACATGGATATTTTATAGTTTATTTGGAAGTTTATTCAGGGATATGTTGCTTCACCTTTCTCTTTGTAGGACAATGACCCGAATTTATTAAGATTGATATATACAGCTTTGCTCAACAGGTCAAGAAGTCCAGATATTTGGGCTGGGGAAGAGAGAGAGGCCAGAGTCACCCATTTCTTTTCATTCACCAAGCTGTTCATTGCAAATGGTAGCGGGGCCACGCTACTCTGAGCCATCGTGTGTGTCTGGAGGAGCACCAGGGCCAGTCCTGTGGGATGGCTCCTGGGCAGTGCTGGTTGCAGAAGCTGGTTGGGCTGGGATCCTGGAAGGCCCTGGAGCTGTCCCCTGCCCCTGGGAGCTCCTGGTGCCCGTGGTATCGCTCCGGCCAGGCGCGGGCTGGTCAATGGCCGGCCGCCTGCGCAGGTTGTAGCGGCGCTGCGGGCAGCGGCTGCGGGACCTGTCGGTGGCCAGCCTCCGGCGCAGGCGGGTGGGCAGGCCCACCACAAACACCTCATAATCGTCGTCACCTCGCACGGAGTGCAGCACCTGCTCCAGGGACTGCCGGCACACGGGGCAGTCCTCCCTGCTCCGGGCCCAGTGCCGGATGCACCTAAAGCAGAACTGGTGCATGCAGTAGGCCACAAAGGCCGGCTTCCTCACGGCACCCAGGCAGATGGGGCACTCCGAGCCCACTGGTGCCTTCAGTGGGTCTGCCCTGGCAGCAGAGCCGCTCTCCCTGCCTTCTTTGGCACCGCTCGCCATGTGCTGCCAAGACAGACGTGGAAGGTGCTGGAAGTTGCGTGGCAGACAGGCTTGCTTGAGATGTTGAGCTGCTCCCTCTCATTAGCACTGCAACTGCAGATGTTGAGCAAGCAGAGGGAGAAAGGCCACAGTTGTTGGCTGGCCTGGGGACAGGTGGAAGAGATGCTCAGGTCCCCCTGGAAGGAAACCTTCGCAGCTTGTCAGGGTAAGGTTTCCCCTTCCAGACCACCTCTATGGCTATGAGACATCATAATCCTTCACTAGGTCTGTACTCACTGGCGCCAAAATCCAGCACTGTGAAATCACAATGGGCCATCCTCAGCCACAGCACGCATGCCTGGGGCTACTGCAGAACAGATGCCCACCGCACCTCCCCTTGACTTGTGCAAAGAAAGAAGGAAAGGATATTTGCAGTCACTTTTGTGGGATCAAATGGTTTCTTTTTAGAGGTTTCTTTTACTAATAGAAATGACCTTGGTTTACCTTCCATTTTAAAAGTTAATCATGCTGGTATTTTGGTGGTGAAAATATAAATGAAGCCTCATTACAACCAAGCACACGCAGGGTCAGTAAATTCTTTCTGTTGCAAAACTAGTGAGATGAAAATGAGACTGTTAATAGAATATTCATCACATTGATGAAACTGTTGATTGAAATTCACCCTCGCATATAGCCTATTTGTAATTTTTCTGTAACAATGTATATTAATGGGGTCTTGATACTTTCTTATTAATGTTAAAATGATAGCAGGAAATGTTTTCAATTCAAAACCTTTTTGCTGCTGGATTTCAACAGAGCAAACCTTAGTTCTTGTATAAAAATCAATTGCTTTATTGTCTGAATATAACTCAAGAATGTATTAGATAGAAAAAACAAAGGAGGTTTATTTACCTTACTTCATGTTGTGCTCGTATGTGGATTTTTCCAGACCTAAAAAAGTCTGAACTAAATTTTTGTTACCAAACAGGAATCTATAGTATTCAAAGGTAGGTCTAAAGAAGAATTTCAACAAGGTTATTTGAATTCTAATCTGACTAAATTCAGTATGATTTTCCACTTTGTCCCATGTTCTAGATGACAATTGTATAGCTCATTTCAATTTTTACAAAGATCATATAAAAAAAGAATTGATCTCTGCTGCATTCCTTCTTCAAAATGCCATACAAAATTAATTATACTTGTCCTTTTTTCTGGCTTAAAAAAATATTAAGCATGGAAAAGCTAAATTGTCTAAGGCATGGATGCATATGAGGCTGTCATGAAACTTAATTGAGCCAAAGTTACAGTCAGATGGCTTTTGACTTAAGCTATGTAGCACCTTGTTAGTTAGGTATTCTTTTTGCAAAATTTTAAACTATTTTAAATACAAATCTCATTTTTTCTTCTACTGTATCTCAAGGGTTTGGAAATACCGTGCTCATTTTTGCCATCTCAAAACCTAGTTCTTTGTTTTAATTTGCTGCTGCATGAACAGAAGATCCCTTATTATTGGCAGTGAAAGCTAAGTTGTTCCAAAAAGTCTTCTTTATTCATTATCTATTCTGATTTCAGTCTGGTCTTCAGTGTTTCCTTCTTTCAGCAGTGTTTCAGAAAGTAAACCTTGAAGAGAGTATCTTGGTAGATGACAGTATCCAAATGAGTAAGGAAGCCATATTAGTTCCTCAGGTGGCATCACTGAAGCAACAAGAAAATGAACATAGATGATTTTGGACTTTTTCTTCCATGCAGAGAGCTCTGTGCTCTCCCCCCTTCAGTGCTCTGAACAACAGAAACATGGGGATGAAAAGAACAGCTTCTTATTTTCTGATTTTCTTGCCCTGCTAATCAATCCTGTAGCCAAGTGGCCCAGAATGGGTGCTTGTTATAAAGAAGGCATCCAGACTTTCTCTGAGACCTGTTGTTTTCATTCCACAGGTAACAATGGGAAAGAAATATCGAAGTTGGCTAGACTGGATTTCTCAGTCTAGAAGAGCAGAGCACACATAAAGTTAAAACAAGGGCAGACAGCAAATCTTCTGAAAGATCAATGCTCATGTCTCTAACCCAAACTGCGTTGTGGCTGTGTCTGGCATTACAAACAGCACTGGATTTTCCTAACAGCAGTTTGTGCTAAGGAATTAAATCTAGCATTCAGTATTGCCATAGTAGGGCAGTTAGGGAGTGATCTTCTATTGACTTCACACTCAATGAGCTGTATTTTTTTTATAAATCACCACCGTCTTGGCATGCAGAGCATGCATAAGGAAGATCTGGGATTCAAGGCATTAGAGAAATGATATGAAGATCGATTGGAAGCAGTGATTAACTACTTAGTGCATCACAAAGCAGCATTTCCTCATTCTACAAAAGGGCAATATATGGTTATAGGTCACAAAGTGAAAATGCCTCTTTATTTGTAAAGTTTTACAAGCCACATTCTCAGTCATTTGAAATATGCTACTTTTTACACTTATGGTAAGATCAACTTCATGCACTTTCCATACCCTGAAGAAGCAATAGCTTACTTTTATCTGCTGGCAGATTGTGTAATGGCAGATGTTTAGAAGAGTGTATGGACTCCAACAGGAACAACTGGATGAGTACATGTGCTATGGGCCTGAGTTTGTAGATCTCAGCAGTCAAGGACATCTTGTACTGCTGCATCCTGGCTTATATTGTACTGTATAGCAAAATATCAGCAAATGGCCCAGCTGACAAAATGTCAGTCATAAACCTCAGCATTTTGCACCTGGCTATGGAACAATCTGCAGTACTGGCACAGTCAACAAAATTGTCTACTGAGCTTGAACCCTGCTGCTAATGACCAGCATAAATAATTGGTCAATATACCTGGCATGAGCAGCTTATCTGAGTGAACCAGCTTGTGTTCCACTTTTTTAGTTGAAAATTAAGCTATTGTGTCAAAAATCATTAATTTTATAAAAACATAGAATGCTTCCTCCATCCCCAGAATCAGTATTGTAGAGGAGCTAATTTAGTCTGATATTCAGCCACTCTCAGGATTCCTGCCAACAAAACAGAAACAGGACCTCTATGGAGACAGTAAAATATAGATCTGGTGTCTATAGAAATACACTGCAGGAACTCATGAATTCTAAAATTCAGGCTGACCTAAAAAGATTGCAATCAAATAAATCTGCATTCAGACAACTGGCAGCTTCTGTTTGAGGACTGTAACTCTACAGAAGATTTAAGTTTTTCTTGAGTGAAGCCTAGCTGCACCAGCAGATGCCTTAGAAAATTGAGGAGATTTTTCTGGGATTGCACAATCAGGGATCAGAAAAATAATCACAAATGCGACAGAAAGCTGACCACTAAGTGAAGATGCAAAAAAACACAGTACAGCTGACTGACTGAAATTGCAGAAAGCTGTCTTGCCACAAATCAGATGTTGCCCAATTTCAACTTGCAGATGCAAGACTGTTTCAAACAAACTGAAAACACTTGAATTGAATTTGAATGTGTTGTGTGACAACAGATAATATTCAGAAGAAGGATAATATGCATTAAATAAAAATAAAAATAGAGTTCCCCTCCATAAAACCAGAAATTGTTCCATTAAGTCTATCGACAATTTTTTTATTATTATTTTCCTCTGCTCTGAAAAACCATTGCTTGGCCTAACATCTTCCAGTTGGAAACTCAGTCTAAACATAACCTATGACTTTCCCTTTACTTTACATTACTGTACCATTCTAGGCAATTCCTCCTGATTGTTTAGGGTTTCAACCTTCACAATATCTTTGAAACGTTATAATGAAATAAGCACCCTGATAGTTTCTTAACCAAACCAGATTTCAATTGCTTGGTTATCCATGTTGACATCAAGTTAATAGGTTTTGTTCTCTTTTCTCAGACTGCATACATCTTTGTTATTTGAAGCACTAAGAATAATACTAGTTCAGCTCTAATTCCCAACAAACTTGCAGAGACAGGTAATGTTTTCTCCTACATTATGTGCTCCTGTATAAACAGATCTTGTCTTTTTGTCACATTTATAAAAGGTCTCAAAGTGTCCAACACAATCACCTTCATGATCTTTTCTGCAGGCAGTTTTCTATTTCTTTCTATTCTTCTTTCATTAACTCTTCCCTTGCCATCTCATTTTAGTTCCTCATATTCTAAAATTCAAGTCTATTTCATATTGTTCTATCTTTCCTTCTAAGCATAGTTCATAACTAGCTGATATCTGCTCCAGGTTTCATTCTTTTGGGGTTTTTTCTCTCTTCTTTCCCTGTGGCCATTGGAAGGTCAAACCCCATTGTAATTAAGACACCCTCATGTAAGCTCTTTTGTCCCAGTAAATATATTTGCATTTATCATTACTTTTACACTTCTCTGGGCTGAAAAACACAAGTGTTCAATATTTCCTCCCAGGAACACTCTTTGGGACCACCCTTAACCAAGTCTGAGTGTTCCTCTGTGAATACAGTGTGCTTAATCTCTGCATTTGATCAAAGGTTGAATGTTGGGGTTGGTCCATATCATGCTATAGGAATGGCACTTCCCAATTTAGCAAACTCTTCAATAAAAAATTTTTTTTTTCATAAAAATTAGTAATCATATTTTCTATCCAATGTTTTTAGGTATTATGCCCGTGAATTTTCTATTCCCACATGAAGTTGCACTCCAACAAAGGCACACATTTGACTGGAATTTCTTTAAAAACTAACTTTCTTGATACTCAGAGAAGAAAACAAACTGTGGTTAAGCTCTGCCACAGACTGCTTAATAAGTGTGGACTAGCAGAGTGATCGGTTTATACCACCTGCTAAAGAAAGATAATACTCTCACCGTTGCCTAACTCACACATCAATTCAGATAAAAAACTCAATACATAGGACTTTCTCCTACCGTCTTGTTTAGCAAAAAGCAGACTCCAAGGGGCCATTGTGAACCCGTCACTCAGGCCCACTAGGGCCTGAACAAAAAGGCTCGCACTTTTCCGAAGAAAAAAAACCCACCAGCCTAGGTTCCGGATGTCAGTTTGCAGGAAACACTTGGCAATTTTAAAGAAGACCCATTTGGCAGGGGTGGAAGCTTGGGACTGAGAGGCATCCTGTGCCGTGTGGAATGTCAGCAGGCAGCCGGACACTCAGGCCCACAGACCCTTGAATAGAGTAGTGGGCCCATTCCCTGAGAAACAAAACTCACCAGCCCAGGTTCCGGATGTCAGTTTGCAGGAGGCACTTCACACTTTCAAAACAGCCCCAGTGGCAGGGGTGGCTGCTTGGGTCTGGGCGGCATCCTGCGCCGTGCAGAATGTCAGCAGAGAGCCGGCCACTCAGGCCCACAGGCCCCAGAACATACTTCTCGGCGCATTCCCAGAGAAACAAAACTCACCAGCCCAGGGACCAGATGCCAGTTTGGCAAGAAGAGCTTGGCACTATCAAAAAAGACCCATTCTGCAGGAGTGGAATCTTGGGTCGGGGAGGCATCCTGCGCCGTGTGGAATGTCAGCAGGCAGCCGGCCACTCAGACGAACAGGCCCATGAATAGAAATTGCAGCCCGTTTCCTGAGAAACAAAAAGCACCATCTAATCTTCAGGATGTCAGTTTACAGGAGGCACGTGGCACTACTAAAAGCCCCATTTGGCAGGGGTGGCACATTGGGTCTGAGAGGCATCCTGCGCCATGCGGAATGTCAGCAGGCAACCGGNCTTTGCCTGAGAAAGAAAACTCACCAGCCCAGATTCCTTAACTCAGTTTGCAGGAGGCACTTGGCACTTTCCAAAAAGACCCATTTGGCAGGGGTGACAGCTTGGGTCTGGGAGGCATCCTGCGCTGTGTGGAATGTCAGCAGGCAGCCGACCACTGAGGCCCACAAGCCCCTGTATATAAATTACAGCCCCTTTCCTGAGAAACAAACTCACCAGCCTAGGATCCTGAGGTCAGTTTGCAGGGGCACTTGGCACTTTCAAGGAAGACCCATTTGGTAGGGGTGACAGCTTGGGTCTGAGAGGCATCTTGCGCCTTTCTGTATGTCAGCAGGCAGTCGGCCACTGAGGCCCAAAAACCCCAAGAACAAAAAGCCTGGCCCTTTGCCTAAGACTGAAAACTCACCAGCCCAGGTTCCTGATGGTAGTATACAGGAGGCATTTGGCAATTTCAAAAAACCCTCAATTGGCAGGGGTGGCACCTTGGGTTTGGGAGGCATCCTGCGCCACGCGGACTGTCAGCATGCTGCCAGCCACTCAGGACCCCAGGAACCAGAACATAGTTGTCCACCCATTCCCTGAGAAACAAAACTCACAAGCCCAGGTTCCTGATGTCATTTTGCAGGAGGCAAATGGCACTTTAATAGAAGACCCATTTGACAGGGGTGGCAGATTAGGTCTGGGAGGGATTTTGCGCCATGCGGAATGTCAGGAGGCAGCGGGCCACTCAGGCCCACAAACCCCCAAAACACAAAGCCTGGCCCTTTGCCTGAGAAACAAAACTCACCAGCCCAGGTCCTTGATGTCAGTTTGCAGGGGGCACTTGGCAGTTTCAAAGAAGATCCATTTGGCAGGGGTGGCACCTTGGGTCTGCGAGGCATCCCGCGCCGCGCAGAATGCCAGGAGGCAGCCAGACACTCAGGCCCACAAGCACCTGAACATAGTTGCTGACCCACATCCTGAGAAAAAAAAACTCACCAGCCCAGG
>VZRH01000164.1:315459-357118 GCA_013397555.1 Urocynchramus pylzowi | reverse complement strand
AAGCTAAAACCTGAGGCATCTATATTAGTGAGAGGAGAAGTAGGTGGGCACTGAGTGCACTTGAAAACACTATTCTGACTTTTCACTGATGTCCAAGAAAAACATTGTGGTAGCATGACCTACAACAGACTTTCTTCCCAGTGACAGCTCTGCTCTGCGAGATCTGTTAAAAGGAACCTTTTGTAATAACATTCCCTCCCTTCTCAAGAAAAGCCTTTTCTGCCAGATTTTGCTATTCTCTGAAGTATCTTAGACGTCAAATAAATATCAGAACAGTTAGGCATCTTTACACTCTGGTTAGCAAAACTTGGTTTAAAAGTAAAAGCAATTTTTATTGGATCCACTGATGTCAATGACTTAGGAATGCTCAAATGAATTTTTATTATTCTGGAAACAAACTAAAAGCATTAACTTCTGTTTTGTGCTTGTCTTTGCCTAAAGCAAATTTTTATGGTCTAGTTAGGTTCCCTTGAAAACAGGCTTTTATAAGTAAATACTCATGGATGATTAACCGTCCTAAAATAAAACTGTTGTCAGATGTTTCAAATGTGTGGTGCATAAGAGAGTAGGTATGTACATGGTGACCTGAAAGCTAATTTCTGCATTTCAGAACATTTGCAATGATTAGTAAAACTGAGGCACGTGCAGATACAGTTCCAAGGACTTGAGTTTGGGGGAAGCATGTCTTTTTAATTTAGTTGATTCTGGAGTTTGGGAGAAAAAAAAAGTTATGGCGTGGTGAAGTGGTTTCCTAACTTTTGCAGAGTAATAGTAAGGATGTCTTAATCAAGGCAGACCTTTCAAGACAAAGAGTATTTTTAGAAAGTATAAGTGGAACTCAGATCAACTGAAGAAACATGGATGAAAAACCTGTAAATGAGTCTACAGAAAATGTTTTTATGTGTTCTTCTACTGCGCCCATCAAAAAAATACCAATAGACTGCTGGCTGGTTACTTTTCCCTGTAGGAAGAAACAATTACATTTTGTAAATTGATTTTCTTAGTGGCATCTTCGTTTCAAGAGAAATCTAAGTTTCAGATAAGCATTTTGTGCATTAATTTAGCTTTCCTCTTTCATTCTTATTTCAAGCATTATATAGAATCTGTAATTAATGCAACGTACTTGGTTGAATAACTTTGTAACCGACAAGAGATGGTCCTTTTTGACCTTCATTTTAATATTGAAAAATTAGGAAAAATGAAGCAACTTCTGCCAAAGAATGAATAAAAGATGGTTTGGGAGGTGTCCTTTTTCAATAAAGTAGCAATATTCTATTAGATGATCCATTAGTCACTGATAACTGGTCTAGTAGAGAAAGCAAATCATTTTTTGTGACCTTTCTTTCTGTTCAACTTATAAGAGAATCTCAGTTTTTAAATTATTTTTATCTTCTGTTTTAGAAATATTAGATCTCACTCAGGAAGATGTAAAAGTTTGAATTGCAATTTCAACCCCCTCATATATCCCAGTTTCATGAGCCTTTTTCACTTAGGAGTAAGATGAAAGCAGACATCCAAGGTGCAGTGGCTCAGGCTCCCTGGATACCCGGAGGTGACTGGGGTGCCTGGCAGCCCAAGCCCTTCCACAACCCCAGCCATGTGGCAACCCCAGCCCCAAGCACTGGGCACCTCCATGGGGATTGGGACAGGACAGGGTGTCCCAGAACCCAGGAGGGCAGGGCCATGGGGGGCTGGGGACACTGGGTCAGGTGCTGATGACCCCAGGTTGTGGGCAACAAGCAGAGTGGAGGAGCCCCAAGGGGCTGGACAAGCACAGTCAGAGCTGGCACTGGCTTAAGAACCCCAAGAGGGTGATGTGAAGAGGGTTTAGTGCTTAAAATTAGTGATGTGGTTGTCAGTGAGTTCACCTGAGAGGGAGTTCCAGATGCTTTTACTTCCTGTGTGAACCAGGCCCTCCCCTCTGCATATACAGCTTTCCCATAAAGGCCCCCAGCCTAGGGTCTACTTGTGACTGCTGTTTGCTGGTGAAACGAAGGTTGGCTCCTTTACTCAGCCTTTCGGGGCACTGGAGCACAGACAAAATGTTGAGGGAGGTGGACAGAGTGTGCAAAAGTCGCGTGACTGCTGGTGAGAGATGTTGCATTGCCTTGACAGCAAGTACGTTTCCAGGCTGCTGATTGACATTTTGCTTGCTTCTTTTGCTTATAGTTTCATGAAACCTGCTGTTTTTCAGACAATGGAAAGAGATTTTGTCAGGAATGTGAGCCCTGGGTCAAAAGAGTTATTTACACAAGAGATTAAAGCTGAGCAGGCCAATGCTCTGCATGGAAGTAGAAGGTGCAGCAGCAGTAGCGTGTTTCATGGCATGCAGAGGCAATTACCAATAATCTTATTTGAGTATGAAAATGAATAGTCATTCATGTTTCTCAGACTAGGTTTGGGGTTTTGTATTTCTCATTTTCCAGTAACTAAGGGAGCTCTAGCCATCAGGCAGGTATTGTGGAGCTGATCTTTCGGCAGCTGCAGAAAAAGCATCCTGGAGTGCCTGTTTGTAGCCTCTTGTTAATAATAGCCAATCTGAAAGTGGGAAGGGATTTAATGCTTTTCCACATATCAGCTGACTTTCTTGTTTATACAGGGATCCCAGTGAGACTTTTCCGAGGGGGGGAGATTTTGGTTTTAAATTAAACACAATGAGCAACTCTTCTTTGGACTAGGCAGGGACTGCCAAAAGCAGAAGAGTGCCCTTTAAGGGTCTAAGATGCATTGATTTCCTTCTTCTCCTCGAGTTACCTGAAGCCTCTCCAGCATATTTCAATTGTGATTCAGATCTGTGATTGTTGGATAAATCTATGGAAGTAACAAAAGAAACTCCCTATCTTTCAGCCATCTAACAGTAAAATGCTGCCTTGCAATGAAATGAAGATTTGGCCTGTAATCTGCTGAGTGTTAGTTGTGCTACATAACTACACACAGCACTAGTCACATAAACTGAGACCAACTGCATGTCATTAATTTGCAGAAGTCATTAATGAGGTTTTTGCAGAAATGCTGAAAATGAAACATGATCAAATGGATGGTTAATGGGCATTCTTCTTTACTGCATAGTCTAGTCACTGAAACATAGAATATTTCGTTCACAAAGTCAGAACACATTTGTTCATTTTGTTCTGGCTCTGCAGATGGCAGTGTTAAGAGATTATGCATTTTTGGAAATGTCTTGAAATGTTTTTGCATGATGATATGAAGGCAGCAATGAAGAAGAAATTCCTGAAGTACAATAGCAATGATCTGTTTACTTATGAAGCAGAAAATACTTTAAAATTTTGGGCAAGCTTATCTTAATAAATCCCTATGGTAAGCTCTACCTTTGGCTGCTCTCCAGCCTCTCAGTCTTACAGTCACCCAATTTTTTTAACCAAAGTCAGAAATCTTTATTATGGAAGCAAAAGAAATTACCCTTATTTCTCCCTTGCCAAATAAATAGGTGCCTACAGCAAATAGTTATTATCTCCCAGCTCTGTAGATGTGATCAGCTGGTGCCCTGATTATCCTCCTGTGCTTCACATTACACATCCCCAGTATATAACCTGTGTTTATTGTTCAGCCCACATCTGTGTTCAGGTTAAGCTTCAGTGGATAGTGAGCCAGTTCAAGATGTAACCAGAATTTCCTCTTTTTACACAGTATAGCAGCTTATCTTTAACTTACAAAACATTAGAATTTATCTTTCTGAGCAAGGGGCTTTTTTTCTTTTCATCATGGGAGTAGTATTTAAAAATGTGTGCAATGTGAATGGGATTATAGATATATATCTGTGTCATAAGACAGATGCTTAAGGGCTTTGGACTTCATAGAATCTCAAATGACATTCCAGACATCTTTAAATATTTAAAATTGCAGATTAACAGTATTTGCAATTTTTAAAAAGCATATTTTGGTAGTGTACCATTTATCACCTGTCCTTTTTGGGATATAGACAAAAATTCAGTCTCTGACTCCATGGTGCAGAAAAGTTGCACTACAGAAGCTGACCTTTGGTTTTAGAGAGATTGCCCTTCCCAGATTTAATTACTCAATTTATAGAATGGGCTATTGAATGTACAGAGCTGGACAATCCATTCTAAGAAAAAAACCTTATTCAATGAATTGTAGAGATTTATGGTAGTAAACATCACATGTGATCATAGTTCTCTATGTCATACTGACATACACTGCGGAGAGATAAGTGATTTAGAAAATATGCAGTATAATTTCAGGTAATACATTCCACTAGATGCATTTACCTCTGATCTTGGAATGTAGGGAAAGAGGGTAATTATTCACAAAACCTGTCTGATTTTGGGAAGTTGCTTATGTACACAAACTTTCCAGTAGAAAACACAGTAGTCGTTGCCCAGAGGTTTAGCATATAAACTTGTGGATGACATTACCTTCAGTGACAGTTGGAACAGTTCAAAGGAATGTATGATAGGCAAATCTTTACTTGCAGCTCTTTCTGATTCTTCTGATTCTAAAAACAAGCATAAGTTTTGGCTGCAGAAACATTTCATTGAACATGCAAATGAGATATATGGAGTCTGAAAATATTTAAATCTTATCTATACACTTACATATATTGACACAAAGTACAAAGCACAGAAAAGAAGAAGATTAGGTGTCAAAGTTGTGCCCCAAGCACTTGGTATTTAAAATAAACTCTCCAAACTTAGAGTGGATTTAAGGCCACCTCTGCTGCAGACATCAGGAAATGCTGTGGCATTTTTGACTTCATCCATTAGCAACATCCTGAAAGCAGACTTGCTGCTTTGAGCATGAAACTTTAACTACTGCAACATTTCTTTTGGATGTATCTGCAGTAGATCTAGGTTAAGGGTAATAACTCAAATTTATGTATTTGCTAGATCTTGGTCTTTGTTTTCCAGGATTAAAATTTTTTAAAAAGGTGAAAAAGTCAGGATTTTTTTCAAATTCATTGCAAAAATAGTAGCTGATCTGATGAAAAACTGTCTACCACTTATGTATTGTGAAGAAAAAGTTAATGATTACGCAGTTTGTAACTGCAAAGACAACAGGTGGAAAAGGGCATAAGCAATGAAGCAGCTAGTAATTCTGATGTATGGAAAATTAACCCCTTTGCAAAACAGAAGCACCACTATGTTTATAGCTGGAATTCCCAGATGCAGATGGGCCCTCAGAGTCAGGGCTGTCTCTTTTGAGTGATGTCTAAACTGAGGGCAGTCCGTCATCTCAGGAAATTGCAAGGCAGTCTCTAACACAGGTGTTGTTTCAGTTTCAACAGCTGTTTAAAGAAATTAAAGGACTACTCATACACCCAGAAGATAAGCAAAGAGGCTGCATGGAAGCAGTAAGACAGAAATGTGTATTTTATTTTTGTGCACAGAAATCTGGATCATTGGCGTTTTCCCCAGTTTTTTTTCTGTTTCATTAATTTACTCTAGAACTAAAATAGATGTAAATGTATTCTAGATATTTCTGCTGTGGTGGTCTGAGAGCAGGTTTCTGTCATGAGTCACATTTTGGAGAAATAGAAAACCAAAACTGTATTTTAGGATTGAAAGTTTGGGGAAAGCTTGGATTTAAGTTTGGATTTGAGCTTTTTGATTGTATCATATTTGCCTTTGTCTTTGCCTGCACATAGGTATAACCATTTCCTAAGAGAAGAATGTATTTGTTTCTAGAACAAGTCAGTACTATGTATGGTATGTTTGAAATGAAGAAACTTGTATATTTATAATTCAGGAGAAAAGGAGAGGGTAGAAGTTTAGTCTACAAGAAACTCTTTATTTATTCTTTAATATGATTATTTATTGGTTCCTTAGTTAAACTTGGAATGTAGAATAACAGTAATTGTATTACTTAAATTGGTATTGTACACATGTAAGTAGGTTACTTTTGCTGCATGTCTAAGTAGCCATGCACAGCTACAGTGGTTACTTTTTGCTACATGTCTAAGTAGCCATGCACAGCTTTAGTAATAAATTTGAAAGGAACCACTTTATGCAGCAGAGAGATTGCAGATCTAATGATGTATTACTGGAGGTTTTCTGTGTGTCAATATGTTTTTTAGTTTCACTTTGTTTTTTGGAAAGAAAGTTGTTTATATGCAGAGGGTGAGAGTAGATCAAATAGCACAGAAATACAATGTGTTAATTTGGTTTATTAACTTGTAAGCAATTCATGAAATTTTGCATTTTTTTAAATTTTGTGTTGAGAAGGTTAAATTTCAGTTTGGAGCTGGGGGGAGGGTGGGTTGTTTGCTGTTTCTAATTCTGTCGAACAGTTAGCTTAAATCCTCTCTGGTGGTGACAGACCTATATTTGGAAATACCCTCCAAACCAAAGTGCCTCCAAAAGTGCCCCTCTTCCTTGCCAGAGAGTGGCAGGTTCTTCCACGCAGCCAGAACCAAATTGTTTGGATCCAGAATTTTATCTGGCATCTGCTGAGCCAATATTTTTGTCTTGAGTTAAGTAAAACCTTTGCAGTTGTTCATCTCTCCATTGTATTATAATAAATATAATAAATAAATATTATAAATAAATTAATATCTTCTACTCAAGAAGAATTTATCCTGAGATGAAGTTTTGTTGCATGCCTGTTTCATGTAAAAAATACTAAGGTAAAACTACAGTATTCATACAATGTATCATGTGACTGTACAACATTTAAAAATTGTTGCCCAGGACAGCAACTTTTTTCAAGAATTTGCTTTCCAAAATCTTGCTGAATATAATAGTTTGCCACTTTCTATGGAGACATATTGTGTTAGCCTCTATTATCACTCTTGTTTTAGACCTTTCCAGACCCTGTGTCTTTGATAAAAAGCCGTGCAGATCAGTAGAAGGAGGCTCTTGGTACTGAAACACTTTGTGTTGTCTGATGTCCACATTGCACACTTTTCAGGGTTTTATTTCAGACTTGTCCTAGTCTGGGTCTGTGATTCTGTGAATGCCCATTAGTGGGTAGAGTGCTTTAGGTGTTCTTCTGAAGAAATCTTCCAGTTTAATTTGGTCCAGAAGGATTTTTCTGTGTATGCTCAAGTCACTGTGGATCCCAGTGTGGAGACAGTCCACAGTATTAAAAAATAATAATAAAAAATATTACTGTAATCATACAGTGAATTGTCAATAGTAAAACCCTATTAGTATGTATGGGGATTTTTAAAGCTTTTTCTGTTTTACAGCTTTAACCCCTTTAAGTTTTCTCTTATTTTATACATGCCAAAACAGCATCACATGTAGGTGGACTTTTATTTAAATTCATTATAATGCTAATGGATTTTTTTTAAATCCTGATGGATGCTTTTTCTCAATGGAAATTACTTCTATGATTTCAGCTTGCACCTCCTTCATTTCAACTCTAATTTTTTGTCTTGTCCTCCACTACTGGATTCAAAATTACTTTTATGTTGTTGAAGTCTTTGGCAGATGTCTTTGTCTGACCTGAGTGCTCCTTAGCACCTGTCAACCTTCTTTCTCACTCTTTTTTAAATTCTCAAAAGCTTTATCATTTTTGTTTGCCAGCAGTTTCACTCTAGATGGATAAAAGTTCTGCTGCCCCAAAAGTTCTGATGCCTCAATAAACTCTGCTTTAAATCCTGTAGTCTTACTTAACACAGTCAAATCTGAAATTTCTGCTGTTTGTATTTGCAGTGGGAAGCATTTCAGACATGAATTCTTCATTGTTTTCATTTTTTTTTCTGTATGAAATCTAAGTGCAAGCTTCCAGTTAGACTGACATAAAGTAGATGGGGAAAACAACTGCATCTCCAGTTTCACTACCAAAAGGTAACTTAGCTAAAATTGAAGGTTTGTAGATTTTGGATAAAATTTAGCATGGCACTTAAGGACCAGATGTGAAAACAGGACTGATGCAATTAAACAGGTATGTATATTCGTGGGGTTTTACAGTGTCTTTACCAACAGACAAGAGATGTATTTGAATAAAGAAAATGAAAAATCACTGGGTTTTGATGCCCTCTTGGCATTTTCAGGACTTCTGGGGAGTCATAGGTTGGTGGCTGAGAGCAAACAGGTAAAATGGTTTCTCACCCACCACTACTGAGAAGACAGCAATGACTCACCTTCATAAAAAATAATGTTTTCTTGAATTTTAACAGAAAACACTAATATTAAAATGGAATTTATTAGTCCTTAAGGCCGATAAGTTGCTGTCCTGAAACTATCCTAAGAAAGAAAAAGGAGAGAAGAAATTGAGAAAAACACGCTGTATGAATTTAGAAGACAAACCTGTTGTTTTTTGGTTTTCTTTTTCTTCCTTGTATCCCAAAAAGTCAAGTTACAGTTTTTTGGTGTAAAGTGGAGATGAAGGCCAAGAATATTTGTTATGTTATGTACAAGTTGTTCACATTTGAACAGTCATAAATCTTTTCCAAAACTCATTGTATCTGCAAACTAAGACAAGAACATAAAAATTTATTGTCCAGACACTAACATTTCCTGCTATATATAATCTCAGATTTGACTTCTGATGAACTTCATTTAAAAAAAAAAAAAACTGATAAATTAATATCCATTAAAGTTTCATATTAATTAGTTGAAATGACACAGTTTTGGGGACTTAACAAGATTTGCTTTTGAAATTTGAGCTTAATTTAGAAAATATTTTAGATTAGTAACATATTGTAGAATATACGGAAGCGTGAAGCCCCAAGTGAATGAGAGAACATATTAGCTAGCTATTTTGGCATTGACCATGCTAAAGCAAAGCCAAATGAACAACTTTATTTATTAATATTATTTATCTTTAAATATTCTTTCACAAAGTGGCCTTATAAAACCTCCTTATGCATTTCATTTACTCTAGATATTCAGTAATTGTCTAAGCAAGTGGTCCTCAAGTACCTAACCAAGGGTATTGTTACTATTTAAAATGATTACATTGATTCAATGTATAGGTTTTATTTTGTTGGATGAGTGTTTCATTAGAGTAATACCAGGTTAGAGAGGGGTTGTCTTCCATTCACTTCCAAAAGAAATCTGGAGTGCCTGTTTTATAGTCTGTTAACAAAAACACACTATTTTACCACCAGTCAAGGTGAATTACATTTTGAAATGTCTTATGTTTCTCTCTTTGTCTTGAGGGCATTTTAAAAATCTGATGTGCTTAATATTTCTTGGCCATATTGACTAACCAGTATAGTCTTCAACACAGTCTGAAACTCCGCATTCGTCTCCATTTGGTTTCTTGCTAATAAAGTCCAAAACACCCCAGAAGAAATGGATGATTTCTCTTGAGATTATTTCTCTCTGGTTTCATCCTGCCACTGTACTTGGCCCTGAAGCCAGAACATGGGGCTAATTGCCTGTGGCTAATTGTCTATGTTCAGCCCTCCTGAAGTGCCATCCAGGGATTGTTAACTATTAGCTTTTGGAGAAACATCCATTGAAACATCCATTTGTAGTGCTGTGGTGATTGACAGCTGCCTGTTTCATGTCAGTTCCTGTCTTGTATCTCAACTGTAGGACTTTCATTTCTGTTTTAAATGGGAAAATGTCTTGTTGCTTTGTGTTTGTGCAGAGCCTGGCCTGTGGCAGAAGCTGCTGGAGCTCATCTTGGTCACCTCAGTGCAAAGGCTTCCTCATGATGGTCCCCAACTCTCTAAGCGGTGTAATGCAGCCAGCAGTGGCCTGTGAATGCATACAGGAATATTTCCCATTCTGGTGGACTGTCAGGAATGATCTGACCTTTTTACCAAAACCTCCTGAAGAAAACAGCCATGAAAGTGGTTGTTTTTTTGTCTGGAGAGTTATGTGAGTGTCTGTCCTTCCAGTGAACCAATGTAGGCTTCTCTACTGCTGGTCTCAAGTCATGGTTGTTAAGAAGCCGATTCTTAAGGCTTTGCTGAGTAGGAAGAGCGGCTGGGGATCGGGGAGGGACTAAGACACACATCATAAAAATCTTCCAGAAGAGCTTCATGTCCTGAGCTTCTCATTTGTAAGAAACCGTAATCTCTGCTTACCCTGATTGTGGAAAGGGTCCCTTTGCAAATCCTGTGTGTGAACATGAGTGTCTGCACAAGGGCTGCTTATTTTGAGCCAGGAAAATTTATTTCTGTCTGTTTCAAAATGTAAGATAACACATTTAAAATTTTTAGGGTTTCTTTTTTTTTTCAAGATGCTTTTATTGAAATTCACTCAATCAAGTCAGCGTTGCAATATACTCCAGATAGTTTTAAACCTGATCTTCTGAAATGAAAAGTCAGGAAAAACTTGAGAGTAATGAATTTTTTTTTTGCTTTCTGATTGCTGTGATTTTACGGAGTCCTCGCAGAATCAGTTGTGATTTAGTTGTCTATTAATTAGAAAAAAAAAGTAGGGCTTGGAGAGAAAAGTTCTAGTTCAAAACTTTCTTCCTCATTAGACATTTTCAGATCATATTGAGCTAAATGGCTTTCTGCATATGTCTTCTATGAAAAAGGCTGAGAGTTGGGGTTGTTCAGCTCTCCCCGGAGAAGGCTCTGGCAAAAATTTCTTGTGGTTTTTTCTATGTATAAGGGGTCTTATAAGAAAAACAGAGAGATATGTTTTAACAAAAATTTTTGTGACAGGACAAGGGATGACAGCCTAAACAGGAAGAAGGTAGGTTTAGATTTTTTCCATAAATTAAATGGAGACATGAACAAATGGATAGGTACATTGACAGATGCCCAAGCTTAGTTGTTTTTATATAATGAAGATGGCTGTTATCATAAATAGTTCTCAATGCATGAAGTTTGGCTGAAGTGTTCATAAGCATACACAAACATGAGGAAATTAATATACCTGTATGTATTGCATTTAATTCATCATAATGAGCAATTTAAATTGAGAAGTCACGTGTGCAATATTTGAGCATCCAAAATCAACACTAGGAAATAGACACCTATTTTTAAAAGGATACTAAGTCTCTACTACTGAAGATTTGACAGCTGCCTTTTCCCCTTCCTGTTCCCAAGAATTAGCTAGTTCTTTCAAAACCAGACAAAAATGCACCTTCAAAATCCTTTTTGTACCATGTGTAGTCCTCAGAGATTTGTAGTAGACAATGTAGCAGAAAATTTCCCTTCATCAAGGAGTGTTGGGTTAAAGAACACCTAGGGCAGCTTGACATCCGGAAGTTCATGGGACCTGACAGGATGCATCTATGAGTGCTGAGAGAGCTGGAAGACACCATAACAATTATCTTTGAAAGGCCCTGGAGATCAGAAGGGATGCTTGAGGACTGGAAGTAAGAGCAAGTCAACCTGGTCTTCAAAAAAGTGCAAGAAGGAGGACCCAGGAAACAACTCACCAGTCAGTGATGGAGTACCTCATTTTGGAAACTGTGTCTATCCACATGGATGCAAGAAAGTGCTTAGAGTAGTCAGCATGGATTCACTATAGGGAAATTCTGCTTGACCAACCTGATGATGAGACAAGTACCAAGGATGGATGAGGGGCGAGCAGTGGATATTGTCTACCTTGATTGCAGCAAGGCTTTTGACTCTGCCTCTCACAGCATCCTCATAGACAAACTCAGGAAGCGTGGATAAGTGGACAGTGAGATTGATTGAGAACTGACCAGCAGATCTCAGAGAGTTGTAATCAGTGGCACAGGGTCTGTTTGGAGGTCTGTCACTAGTGGTGTCCCCAAGGTTCAGTAGTAGCACAGAATTGTTCATCAATGACTGGCATGAGGGGGCAAATGCCTCCTCAGCAAGTTCAGTTCTCCAAAGCTGGGAGAAGTGATCAGTACCCCTGAAGGCTGTGTAGCCCTTCAGAAAGATCTTAAGAGGCTAGAGAGATGGGCAGAGAAGAACTATCTTAAATTCAACAAAGGCAATTGCAGAGTCCTGCACCTGGGGAAGAATAACCCCCTGCACCAGTGCAGGCTGGGGGCCAAACTGCTGGAAAGCCGCTCTGCGGGGAAGGACCTGTGGGCCCTGGTGCACAGCAAGCTGCCCATGAGCCTGCAGTTCTCTATCAATGTCTGTAAGTATCTGAAGGAAGAGGATGGAGCCAGGCACTTCTTGCTCATGCCAAGCACTAGGACAAGAGGCAACAGTGTCACCAGAAACCAGGAAAGAAACTCTCCAACCAATTTACTCAGTTGGAAAGAAAACATTACTATTAGCAGTGCTGGATGCATGGGGAATTATCCTCATAAAACACGTATGCCTAGTAACTCAACAGACCAGGTTATATTCCTGAAACTAACACATATTCATCACATTTCCTCAACCATGCATACGTGCTAATTATTTACATGGAATTATTTGAATATGGTTGTGGATCTTCTGATGAATCTTTTCTCTTTGAGACTATTTCAAATATCAGGTTGTAATGTATTTCCTTTACCATGCTTTGTTGTGACACACAATCCGATTTTTTCTAAAAACTAAGATATCTGCTAGTACATATTGACCACTAATATAAGTAAGTAAGGAAGCATTGGCTGGCACAAGACTTATTAGTCACAGATGTAGAGAGTTAGCACAAGGCAACATTAATCTCTCGTATTTTTACTAAGCACTGTATGGTAAAAACTAAGCATTAATGGTGAGTATAGGGATTATACACTATTGTGCTAAAGTTGAAAGAATTTTCCAACATCTTCCCCCGCTGCTGCGTAGATTTCTTAGAGAACTAGAACTTGTTAGGTAACAACTGGCATAAACTGATGGACAGAAAGTTCCACCAGAATACAAACTTCTTTACTGTGTGGGTGATTGAATACTGGAACAGATTTCCCAGAGAGCTTGTGGAGTCTCCCTCACTGGAGGTGTTTGAGAACTGTCTGGATGCAATCCTCTGCCATGTGCTCTAGGATGATCCTGCTTGAGCAGGGAGGTTGGACCAGATGACCCACTGTGGTCCTTTCTAACCTGACCCATTCTGTGAGAAGTTCTGATGGTCTGCAAAACTCCACTTTTGTGGCTGGTAATGGTTTGAGCTAAGTGTAGTGGGTTGATGCTGGCAGGATGCCAGGTACCCACCAAAGCCTCTCTCCCACTCCCCTCTGCAGCTGGACAGGGGAGAGAAGAATATAGTGAAGGGTTCATGGCTTGAGATAAGGACTCGGACAGATCACTCATCAAATACCATCATGGACTTTCAGTAGCTTCTCACAGACACTACCCCTGTAGCTTCCCCCCTGCCAAAGCCAGGCCAGGCTAAACCAATACAGGCAAGCAATAGGGTTTTTATTCTGAAATCTTTGATGTCTTGATTGCAATTCTCTCCTAGTACTAACCCAACAGCATCTCATTTAATGAAGCAGGAGTAGCAATGAAATCACATGCTTTCCAAGAGGGAAGGGTAGCTAAAGAAGTTTAGGAAGGCAAGAAATACGGTATGCAAGGGTAATGCACCTAATTCCTCAAGCAATCCTTGATTGTGTATTAAGTTTATTACTGCTTTAAATAGCTTGAAATTGATGGTTTAGCTTCTAGGCTTTTCAAGTATTTGACTATGTGTTTTCTTTCTTGGTTGTTTTTGATTCTTTTTGATACTTTTGTGAGATATTTTATTCTTCTATGTCATTAATGAAGCCTACAAACAGGTTTGACCTAGCAAGTTTTTGTATTATGGAAGAGTTCAGTTCCTTTTTCAGAAGATGCCTCCTGACTTTCTGTTGTGTGAAAGAGACTGAAAACTTTTATATACAGAAAATGCAACAATATGCATGAGTCAAAGGGTCTAAATAGGCAGTATTACTTGTTCCAGCCTTTCTGCTTTTGTGAGTATTACTTGTTCCAGCCTTTCAGCCGTGAGTTTTAACAGCAACCTGTCATTCTGTTGACCCTCATTTTATGTTTTTTTTATGTCAGTGCTTTTCATCTTGCATTATACTACTGTGTATTTGGTAAAGACTTGTTCTGCTGTGGTCCCCTGTTTCATGGGTTCAAGTTCTATTTTATTCCCAGACAGTAAATTGAAAGAATTTCATAGAATACAGTAGAATACATCAGCTGGAAGGGACCCACAACAAGCACCTTGTCCAACTACATGACCACTTTGAGGACTAAAAAAGCTAAAGCATAGCTTTAAGGGCATTGTCCAAATGCTTCTTCAACACTGACAGGCACAGAGCACTGACCACTTCTCAAGGAAGTCTGGTCCAGGGTTTCACCACTCTTTGGGTAAAGAAAATATTTGCTTATGTCAAGTCTGAAACTTCCCTGATGGATGCAGCTTTTAGCTGTTCCCACATGTCCTAGCACTGGGTGCCAGGGAGAAGAACTCAGCACTTCCCTCTCAGCTGCCCCTTTTCAGGAAGCTGTAGGGAGCAGGGAGATTGCCCCTTGGCCTTCTTCTCTCCAAACCAGACAAACACAAAGTCCTCAAGGACATGTCTGCCGTGCTCTTTGCCATCTTGATGCCCTCCTTGGGACACATTCAAGTATCTTCACATCCTTCTTAAATGGAACTGCACATTCTACTCAAGATGGGGCTGCATCAGCACTAAATACAGAGGTGATCATCACCTTTTTTGACCAGATGGTGATGCTGTGTTTGGTGCAGCCCACGATGGGGTTTGCCCTCCTCGCTGCCAGGGCACACACTGCAGACTCCTGTCGAGCCTCCTGTCAACCAGCACCCTCAGATCCCTTTCTGCAGAGCTGCTCTCCAGCCACTCCTCTCCCAGTTTGGTCTCATGTCTGGTCTCACTCCATCCCAGGTGCAGAACCTGGCATTTCATGCCACTGATGATTGCCCAATGCTCCAATCTATCCAGATAACCCTGCAAGTCCTCTTGTACCCTGAGACAGCCAACAGCACCTCCCAGTTTGGTTTCCTCTGCAGACTTATTAACTGTGCATTCAACTCCTGTGTCCAAGTCATCAATACAAATATTGAACAGAACTGGCCCAGAATTAAGCCTGGAGGAACATCACCAGTCACCAGCTAGAAGTTCTGAGCAGTACAATATTCCATTCCCCCACCATGTCCTTCAACAAAATAATAGATTTTTGTGATAACTGCAATCTCCAACTGACTACTGAGCTTTACAAAAGAAAAGAAAAAATATGGGGGGAAAAAAGAGGAGAAAAAATTATATAGCTGAATTGCCAGCTTGAATTTTCTTTAATTATATTTGTTCTTCTTGACCTGAGCAACATATCTTTGAATTTCACAGGTGTAGAAAGAAGTCAGTCAATCAGTCATTGTAGATAGGAGCAGTCAGTCATTGCTAGCACCAGATCTGGGGCATAACATGTCTTCAAAGCCTGCTGTTACAAAGCAGAAGCCATTTTCCTGTCTACTGAAAGTAGATATGATTTCTTATCCTAGGTCAATGAATGTCTTATAATAACAGCAAATTATTTCTTCCTACACCAGAGATCAAGAAGGAATGCAAAATTGTCTCCTAAGTAAATTCTTTGCTACTTCCAGCCTCTATTCTTCTTTCCTAGAGGTATATGAAAGTTAGGGTCAAAAACAAAAGGAAGAAAAGAGCATTTGTGAGATTCCCCCACTCAGTGAAAGGAATTCTGTTCATCAGTTTGTTTGCACTGAAGAAATTATAGAGGCCAGGCTTTTATGAAGGCCTAATCCTAACATGAAACCTCCAAATATGAAACCAGTTCTACTAAAAGGATGATGGTATATGAGAGGATTTGTGAGCTCATGATTTGCTGCCATTGTATAAAACATTAAAACAAAAATGGCATCATAGGGATTGAGAAGTACAAGAAACTAAACAAAGGTGTTGACCACCTTCTTTTTTGTTGGCCTGCTGACCATTCTTCTTATTTATGCAATACAGAAGATTTCCAAGTGAGAGTTTGGAGTAGGAGAGCTACAGAGATTTGCCAGTTTGCATGGGAAGACTCCTAGGAACAGATAAACAGATTTGAATTTTGTGTATTCTTACGTAGCGTAGCAGTGCCTTCCTGTAACAGTCAGTGATTGAGTGCTAAGAAGAAGAAATTGTTTCTTGCCACAAGTCAGGTGAACATTACCCTGTATTTTAAATTAATTCACACTCTTCTCTAATACCCAGAAAAATAAGATAATATAGTCTAAATAGAAGGGATCCTACAGATTCTTCCCCTGCAGAAATACACAAAAAAAGGAAGGGCAGTGACACTAAATTTATTATGAACTGATTCATAATGAAAAAGATTATGCTGCATTTTTATCACTTAAGAATTGCAGAGTATTAGAGGGGCCTTTGTAAAGGCCCCTCTAGGCTGACAATTTAACTGCAACACTGCATAATAATTATACAGGCAATATGAAATCTTCAGCAGCTTGTCTACTTTTCAGTCTTATCTGCAATCTATTATACTCTGTAGTCTCATAAATGGATATAAAGAAATGGTTCTGATTTTTTTAAGGCATCACTAAAAATGCTAATTAAACCTATAATGATGAGCCTGCTGAGGATAGGGCATCAAATGCACAAGCTCAAGGATAAAATGTCACACTGGGCCAGTCTAAGGCTTGTTTGGATTTAGAAAAGGACCAGGGACTTCTTGATTATTGTAGTTTCACTCCATATTTGTGGTGTATTTTGCACTGATTTTTGGAAAACTGGAGAAAATGTTGTAGAATCTCATTGGCAAGTGGGAAGTTTAAACAGAATGGGTTTCTGCTTTTGGTGGTGTTCAGAGTAGAACAAGAATTAGTATTTATGGCATTTGTCAATCTTTAAGATATGTCTGTGAAAAGGAATTAAACTAATGAAACTCCCTTTTAAAGTATCTTTTGTGTTCCCAGATATCTTTTTAGGTTGAAAAATTTTTTTCGTCCCTTTATTTGTGTGCATGTTAGCACACATGCTGCTGTCACTTTTAACTGCTTGCAGTATTCTGAGGGAAGTATACTTTCACAATTTTTGCACCTGTGATTTCTGGGGTTTTGCCACCCATATAAACTGGATTGCAGAAGATGAGAGAGTTTCACAGGCTCATGCTGCAACAAGTGATGGGCAAACAAGGGATGTGCTCTCTGTGCTCAGAGACATGAGAAATATTCTCTCAGGCTGGTTTTTGCTAGGACTGTAGATGTTCATGTGTGAATGTGTGAAATTCTGGAATCATTTGCTCTCTGTGGATAATTTGTATATTAGATATACACTAGCAACCATTTAAATGTATAACCTCGGGGTATAATAACTCTTTTCAGTTTACTGGCACTCTCCTCCACGGGGATTTCCTTCTGTACCCTTATCATAAATTGGCTTGAAATAGATGTGTTCATTAATTTGGTCTAATAATGATTATAATGTATTCCATCTTTCCTACCTGGGATTTTATTCACTGTAAAGTCATTTTTTTATTAAGTGCTCCTCTTAAAGGGTGGCCTTGGTAGGGCTCTGTCTTGCAAATAAGTGATACACGGAAGTCCATCCATTTCAGCACAGGAACAATCTAAGCTTTCATAGTAGGGATTATCAGGATTGGGTTCAACAGTTTTCAATATTATTTTGAAGTATAATAAATTTGCTGGTTTTTCTCTATGTGTTTAAGGAGTCATTGATACAACATATGAGAGCTTTTAGACACACAAGTTTTTGCTGGAACTGTGGATATTTTTATTTTCAACAGCAACCAAAAGCCTGGTTGGCTCAGAAAACGTTCTCTGAATAGCGTTCACATAATAGCTACTTGGCACTGTGCATATTTGTGTGAAGAGACAATTGATGATATTTTAGGGTTATAGCAAAATGGCTCTTCTTAAGTACATCCTTTTAGAAAAATTGGCTGTATTTGTCTTACTCAAAATCTCAGCCTAAAAGCTTTTATTATTGTTAAGTCAAGCTCTTACACAACTAATGATTAGTAGAAATATTTCTGGAACTTCATTTTTACTTTATTGCCAGTATTATTTAATTTTAAACGTAAATGTTCTTAGCCTCATTTCATCCTTGTTCCTTTTCTCTTCCTCCCCTCTGCTGCTGTCATTGGCAATTGTGTTTATTTCCACCCATTCCCTAAGTCTTTCTTTTACATACCGTTTTCTGCACCCAGATGTTTATGTACTAACACAGATTGTGGTTTTTGCCTTTTCCCTGGGTAACACTATGACATCTGTATTTAGTTTTTTGCTGCTGTTGTTGCTTTCAAGTATGTGCTGCCATCTATGGAGTAATAATAGAAATAAAGCTGGTATAAAAAAGATGTTTTATCAGAAGATCATGGAAAACAAGATCTAGATAGTGGTGGAGGTACCATAGAGCAGTTGGCCAGATCTCAAGAAATCCTGTTTCTCTGTAGTCCCAGATCTTACAGCAAGCACAGGTGAAAGTACGCCTTTTAGAAAATCAGTGATTTCTAGTAATGAAATTATTCAGTTGATTCCTTTAAATCAGAGTAAGCTTAATTTGTCCTTCAATCTGGTAACTCATTCGTTTTTCTTTTCCTTCCTAGTTACCTTTCACATGTCCTAGTTATTCAGCAGTTTCCAAGATCTGTTTACTATATCTTTCCTAATTTATTTTTCAAAGCTTAATTTTAATTCCTTATCCTTCCCCAGCATCTTGTTAACTGACTTTATGCTTCTCCTCAGTGTTTAGCTTCAGCCTGAGTTCCAGGTTTCCCTCCTTCAGATCCCTTCAGAATGCATTACTGAAGATTAGTCCCCATTCTGTCTCTCTTTCATAACATTTTGTTCCTTGATATCTATTTTAGAGTGTACATTTATTGCAACACATCTGTTCAAGATGGTTTGAAAAGCACTTGGAGAAGTAATTTTCTCTGTGCTGGGGTATCCATGCATGTAGGGAAGCTACCATTTTTGTCTTGATGCTGTTCATGTGCTTTCAGCTTTCAGATTTTTGACTAAGGATTTTGGTGTCTCACAACTTTGAGTGGGGTTAGGTGTATGAATTCCTGGCAATCAGACTTCTATTCATTTCAGCTAGATGTGGCAAATAACAACTATGTCTTTAGGTCTTTCCTCAGCAAAAAGAGTGTTGGTGTGGGTGTATATTTAACCACTACTTCTTAAATGCTTTCTTATAACACAAGGCATTGGAATCAAAAGGAAAAGTTTAACCTGTGTGGATAAAGCATTCTTAAAAATATCTTCTGACATTTTCTTCTTATTGCTGAACTCAAAAAATTGATCTTATTTTCCAGCATCAAAACAAAATGAAGGAAAAAAAATCGATGCTGAAGATTGATCAATGTTTTTCAAAACTGACTTAATAAGATAAAAAATCAATGCGGCTGTATTATTTGTCATTCTTTCATCAGCAGGAACATTCAAACATGGTAATATTTGATTCTTAAGTTAAATGTGAAAATATTTCAGTTACCTCGTACAGAGGTAAAAAAAGTATAAGGAGGGATTTATTTAGTCAAAGTTCAGTTTTCTTTTTAAACCTAGTTTTGGAAATTTGAGTTCTGCAGAAAACTGAAAACAGTTTGATATTTTAAGTGACAGTATGTAATTATTCCTTTAATCACACAGACTTAAATAGAACAAATTATTACTTGTATTTGCAAATTACAAGCTCTGATCTTCCCTTCCTCCTGCAAATATCAGTTCTATCTTGCTTGGTTGAGAGATCTGTATTCAAAAATTGAAGATAAGCTTGGGAACTGAATTTCCCTCATGGCAAATCCACAGTGCTTTGAATTTAGAGCTTTACTGTATAAATGCACTGGCTGATTAATGTTTTTTGGCAAAAATGAGTGGGTTATTTGCAATTTGTTTGTTTGTTTTTTCCCAACTTTAATTTCCCTTTTCTGCTCCCACTATCCCCAGTAATATTAAGATCCCTGATTGATTGATTTATTTAAAGAAAAGCCTTAGAAAGTTACTTCTGTTATATTATTGAAGCAATCCCTAAAACATAAATTTGTCCTGGCAGTTGAGAGGGTTTTTTAAAAAAAAATTATTTGCATTTCAATATTCCCATTTACCTACCTGCTGACTTGGGTTTAGCCATTTGGGCTCCCTATTTGAAATTTGTCTTAACAACTGAGTGATAGAACATGTCCTTTTAGGGAAGAAAATCATTGTGCTCACATAATCACTGGAACCTGTGAACTGGAATTTTCATGAAGTATCAGACATTGAAAGACTCCTGATAAAATCCTAGATATTGGTGAGCCTCTGATGTTGGCATCTTTTGTTTTAAAGATTTATTTCATGGGCACAGAAAGAAAGCTATCTGCATAAATTGCTACTGAATTGATTCCCTATCTGCAAGCTGGGCCAGAATGTCATAAAATAGGAAATGCAAACCTGGTAGTAGTTAGACACAGACTTTGAGAAAATGGAACTTAATCAGGTTCTCTGTAGGGCCAGCTACTTTCTCATCTGCTTTTCATATTCCTTTACTAATTAATTAATATGGTGAGTTTGCTCCTCTTCTCCAGTAGCTCTGAGCAGCAATATGTATGTTCATTGGGTTCAGATAGTCCCACCCCTTCACCTCTCACTCATCATCAGCTTAATTATCAACAATATCTGTAATCGCACAATGGGAGCCTGTACTTGTAGCTCTCCTCTTCCTTTCCTCCTCCCTTCATGCTGTGAGAGAGAGGTGGCGTGGCATATTGCATAGCTAAAGGCTTATCATCCTGAATTTGTTACACCTCTGAATTTGGCAGGCAAGCATTCACAACCACTAGACATATACATGGCTCATCACCACGTGAAGCTGGACACCCTGAGAACACAGATAATATTGGATTGGTTTTCTTGTTGCTCTGCAAACAATCAAATAGGCTTAAGCTATGCAATCTGATATTCCCTAATTGACAGCTTTTCCAAGGTTCATTTGTTAACTGAGAGCATGACATGTATTGAAGTTGTTCCTTCATAATGCATTTGGCATTAACAGGAGAAGCTGTTGAATGCCTCAGACATCAATGTCTCAGCAATAAGATATTTTGCCTATAGTTTTGACTTTCTAACTAGTGAATTTGTATTTGCAAGAGCATGTAAAATGAGCATAGAACAAGACAGGGCAGAAGAAAAAAGCTTAAATGCATTCTCCTAAGAAAATTTGTGGGACTATTTTTGCTGCTTGGGACATTTAGTTGACTTTTATGGTTCAACTGTTCTTCATTTCTTTCGGTATAAAACCTTGGTTTCTTGCTTAACAAGGTGTTCACTGAATAGTCATAGGGCTTCAGAGTCCTTTTATTTTGGTATATTTATAAATAGGCATATCTGATTTTATTTATAGTGATGAAGAATCTGTGTGTAAAAGACATGCTCAAGACTTTTGCTTGCCTGTATCCACAAGAGAATAAAATAAAATGCAAAAAAATCCTCTATTTCAAAGAATCTTAAGCTTCTCCCACATGAAGCCCAGGTTTATTTGAAGGAATAAACTATCTGCATTGAAGAGACCAGATTTCTCCACTGATCTTGTCACTACTTTTCATTTAGTGCTTTCTTGTAGCTAGTTTCCATAAACACTTCCTTACTTTCTTAGAACACAGATTGTGCTGGAACTGTAACACTCAGCACTTTTCATTCTGTTAAAGATTTCCACTATCTACTCTTCCTTGTAACTGTTCATGGGATGTTCACACAGGAGCTGTAAGTGCTAATTAAGAGATTTATCACAAATACATCATCATTAATAGCTATTGCTTCTCCTGCATCCCATGAATGTTTTAGTTACCAGATAAATTTATCTTGGATGTAAAAAAATGTTTTAATTTAAGTGTAAGCAGGTTACTCTAAATATTTAGGTTAATTTCTCTAGCACCTAGTTAAATTTCTGTATGTATTCCTCCTTCTGGGTAGAGTACATGCCTGGAGAAGTACATGAAATTTTACAGATGTCAAAATAATTTAAGCACTTCAGTGGTGCTTTGACTAGCACTGTTTAGGAAGTGAAACACAGCTGTTTAAATGAGGAAAAAATAAGTGAATGGATCAGGATGCCTTCATTTCACAGGTATAAAGAGTCTAGGTTTGACAGAAGGGCCTGTTCAAATAATGCCAGGGAAGAATGAGCAAAGCTAGATTCTGCTTAGAAAAACATAGAAACAAACTTTTGAAAGCCCTAAGGTCTGGAACCTAAGCACACATCTCTCCTCTTTCTGTAAACATCAGTGGCCTGACTTACTTCTGCAACCAAATATTCCTGAGTCCTTGGAGTGTCTGGACCTGTCTCCAAGTACCTCCTCTTAGTTTGCAAGGTCTCTGATCAAATGCCATCTGGGCAAGCACTGACTGCAGAAACACTTCTGTCTTGCAGGGCAAGCACAAGCTGCGTGTGGACACAGGACTGGAGGGCTCCTGGTGTGGCCTCATCCCCATTGGGAACCCCTGCGAGAGTGTGACCACGACAGGCCTTAAGTGGAACCTCAGTAAGTGAGATGCCTCGCTTGTGGGACAGTGGGTTTGGTGTGGTCCTGACCCTTCATTTAGAGCAGCTTCCCCAGTGATGAAGGGCCTTACAAGTTTGAAGGTGAAGCATGGCACTGAATCCCTGCCAGGCCATTTTTTTCCTAGAAATGAAGGGTTTTTTAAAAAAAAAAAAAAAAAAAAAAAAAAAAAAAAAAAAAAAAAAGCAAGAGAAATATGTTTAAACCTGAGATCTCACAGGCAGAAACACATTTTCCATTTGGGAGTCATTGTGCTCTTCAAACAGAACATTTGTTGAGGTCATGATACATTACCATCTTGATACATTGCCCTCCAGGGAGAAGTAGCCACCAGTGTCTAAACTCCTACTTATAAGCCATGAAGTTACAACAGACAAATACTAATGGGATACAGATTATCAAAGCTACCTCACTTCACCTGAACTGCTTCATGTATATTGTCTGTTTCTCACCCTGAATGAATAGATCCTTTTTCTTACTTTAAAGTGGAAAAGAGACCATTTGATCTAGAACCAGAGACAATTATCTGTAGAGAAAGGAGGATTTATAACCCAAAAAATTGAAACAACTTTCATCCTCCTGCCTCTTCTTCCCACACTGAGTCATTTGGGATGTATTTACACAGGAAAGTAATGGGATATTTTCAATGAAGCTTCATTAAAACTTAAGAGGGAGCAAAGCAGTAATTGAGAGGCTCTAGTAGAACCATTCCATGCAGAAAGGGCATGCTGTTCTCACAGTTTGCAGTGCAGTGCCTTCACTGGCTAAGAATTAATGTGAGTGACCCACTGTGCCAGCCAGCAGAACATCTGCTGGTTCCACTGAGAGCTTGAGTATGTGCAATTAAGGTGGTGGTAGGCATTAGTAGCTCATTAATGATAAAATATATAAATATGGCATTAGTTTTGCATTGTGGGAGAATTGCCAGATGAAGAGCTGTCTGGCTCGCAATATTTCTGTCCTTTTAAACTGAGCTGGAAGAGCTGAATATAGTGCATAAGAGACATTCCCTTAATTTGAAAGAGAGTCATATATTTTCATTTGTATGTATAAATACAGTTGACATATATGATACTGAATTTTCATCTGTTCATCTCCTGTTGTCCAGCAACTTCTGCGACCCATTGCACTGAGGTACTAATTTCTCAGAAAATGTTCTCTCCTTCAGAATGAGTTGCAAGAAGCTCAAACCAGACTCATGTTAATGAAGGAAGCATCTCTGAATCCTGTGTTGTATTGCAAAAGGCTACTGTGTGCATCAAAATGTCATAGATGCAACGAGGTTGCAGCCCTTTCTTCTGATTTTTAATAGTTGAAAAAGCCATTTTTCAGATACAACAGAATTTTTTCCATTTAATTCCATAAATTTCATCAGATTTGCAAGGTGCTCATTGGAAAGTTGGTAATTTTAAAGATGGTCTGTCGGCTCTGTTTCTTTGTTACTACTGAATTATGATTGCCTAATCTGCTAAAGAGAAAGGGATTGGAAGTCAGCTGTGCTGTCAGCTGGAGGAGGATGCAGGTGGGAGATGAAATGGCAGCAAATATTTTTTCTCTCTTGGGTTGTCTTAAGACATCAGTTTATTAAATGTTGGTCATAACTAGATATGGACCTATAGGGATTTTGATACTCTTAATCTCTTAATTTCTTTTTTTTTTTTTTCTTTTTCTGGAGGACAAAAAAGTATTTATGTGACTGTTTCCTGCTTGTTTCATCTTAACATGACACCATCATCTCTGCTTCTCCCCGCCCTTGTTGCTGTTATTTTCCAGGAGGAAAGAGAGCAGACCTTTACAGTGTTTTCCTTAGTGATGTATATATTGCATCCCGTTACAGGCTGTTTTCAGTCTCAATACTCATATTTCTCCCAGGTTGTAGTTCTTTCATTTATTTCTCCATATTAATTATTTATATTGATGTCCATTGAGTCATTTAATATGTAAAACCAAAAAGTGATCTGGTCTTCCTTGAAGAGCCTCAATCTATGTGAGACATAAAGGTCATTACAAACTGAAACTCTCTTACCCAAGCGACTAGAACTAACCTTTTCACTCATCCAAATGCAGAATAACCATTGAATTAGGTTATTGTTCAGACACTGATTAAAAAATTGAAGTGCAATTACATTTCCCAAAAGGGAAACCAATATCTCTAATACAGCATGTGGTTAGTTGTGACTTGATTGGATTTTTTCCCTAATAAATAAGATCTACATTCTGATAGATAAAGTTTGATACTAACTTCCATTTGTTACTGCACTTTTATGCTGCCTGTAGTTTTGCACTTACTTCAAAAAATATTAATCCTTCTGTAAATTAGGATGGAGAAGCAGAGGACCAACTGGGAGGAAATAAAATAATAAGAATGGAAACTGAAGTGTTTCAGTGTTTCAACTGAAGGATGTCAGCCTTGTTGCTAATGGCTGTCAATGGCAGAGCTTTACCTGTTCATTCATTAACAGCAATCTGAGCACACACCTTTGTAAACCTCCATGTAAATATAGTGTAAACCTCAGTGAATATTTTTTGTGGTTATAAATTCATTTTCTTGTGTAAATCATAAAAGGAATGGAATTTTAAGCCAAGCATGACATGAAAGGCCTATTCCTCCAGTTTGTTATGGAATTAATTGCATGTGACCTAACAAGTTGGGTTTTAAAAAGTAATTTTTGAGCTCTCAGGATATTTAGGTATCTTGGCAGTAAACTAATTTCAGAATTTTAGTTCAAACAGTGATGCATTAGGAGGTAGGGGAGCCCTCATTTTTGCAAACTGTAATTTCCAGCAAATCAAAAATCAAATAACACTGCAGTACAAGAAAGAGCTGGCTTTGCCTCAAAGTTTTTGATGTTTAACACCAATTTCTGCCTGAGCATATTTAGATTACTCTGCCAATTAAAATTTGTAAAACCTTTGAGAGGTAGTCAAACATTATCTGTGTCCAGTGTACAGGTGCTGTCATGATACTGTATAGGTTCTGAATAGAAAAAGACAAGGATAAATACCTAGGACAAAAGCTGTATTGAGGTTAAGAACAAGCTACCAAAGGTCTCATTTCAATGGCTGAATTAGATAAACCCAAAATCCATAAGGTGTTCTGCTAGCAGAGAAACAATGATGTCTTTTAATACTACAGAATTCAGTATTTTTTGTATGTCTGTTTGAGAATGTAGCATGTATGTGTGCTTTTATGCATGCTTATCTTCGTTATTTGCTAGCACTTGTCACAAACAGAATTTTCATGTATTTTAGTTCTCATCTTATGGGGGAAAGAACTTGAAGAAGAAACTGGAAAATTGATTAGAAAAAATATTTTTATTCATACGTGCTATTGTGTAGCACATACTCAGAACACATTATAAACATATTCTTTACATTCCCAAAGGGATACTGATCTTTTCTCTATTAAAATCTGATTTACAGCACAGGAATCAGATAATGCTTTGTCTGATTTGACTCACCTGACTGCTTGATGATAACAGCTCTCATGTCTAATAAATGAATAACAAAAAATCCAATAATGCCAGAATTACCCAGCATTCTTCACTGGGTCCTCAGTCATGCTTTCATGGAAGGTAAATAAGAATGAAGGTAGAAATCAGCTGCAGTGCTCATCAAAGAACATGTTGGAGGGTAACGGTAGGCTTTTTTAGGAAATGGTTTCTTTTCTGTGAAATTACTTTAGAAAATAATCTTGCCAAGTAATTTATTCTTCATCCCTATGGCCTTTGAAATGCTGTGTGTCATGCCTGTACTGAAAATGCCAGCATATATGTGTGTGTATGTATGTGTGTGTGTGTATATATATCTATATCTATCTATCTATCTATCTATCTATCTATCTATCTATCTATCTATCTATCTAAATTCTGTGTATATGTGGTTGTCCTTTCCAGATAATTTTCATGCCAATTTGCCTTCTTTAGGCAGGAAGTTAAATTGCTGTAAAATGCTGCCATTCGAAAGTGCCACTGTCATTTCACTTCAAAAGGTAATAGCAATAACAATGGGAGCAAGACCTTTCTCTAACTGTAGCAACAGAGCATCCACTGACTACTAATGTCACAGGTAGATGAACAGGATCCCAAATCTTTTTTGATGCTGTTTACTTTGTTAGTAAAATTGAAATGTTTGCACTGTTTTGCTTCACTGGGGTTTTATTGATGTTGCATTGTGAATGGAACAAAAAGTTTGCAAAAGCAGTTTTAGTTTGTGTTTTAGGAGAATTCATAGTCTAAAAGATGAAAGAAAATTAGTAACTTCTTAAAAAAAAGAAAATAAAGAGGGTCAGGGACTGTTCTGGGAAAGGTCGTAAATTAAAATGGGCAGGTGTCTGTGATAGTGAGGCTGTTTGTATAAGCACTCTCTAACCTGTTTCATAACTGAAATAGTTTATATATACATTTTGCTACCCCAGTTCTGAGTGAGGCAGACTAAGTGGTGCTTCTGGGAATAGCTTTGTTTTCAGTGGCAGTGTAAATAGCTTCACAGCTGGATTCCCATTCTCCTCAGCTTTCCTCTCTTTCCCTCCTTTCCCTTGTTCTTTACTGGCAGAAGATATATTTTCAGTGATGTATTTTTTCACTTATCCATTGCAGCTCTAAGACTCTGAGTAAGGGTGGAGTGGACAGTAATGATGTTGCTGGTCCCAAAGCGTTGGGTGGCTTTGACCTTTGGCAAGCTGTTTGTCTGCAGGAGTGCTGCTGTTGGCCTTCCAGGGTCATATCATTTATTACAAGGCATGGCCTGCTGAAATACTTCTCCAATGAAGCAGATGTTCTGATGGTGGCAGCCTGGCATCCCACTGGCTTACTGCAAGTCAGCAAAAACAACGAGGGCCTTGCTTAGCATTGCATAAAATTATTTTGAACCACAAAGACCATTTGGTGTACATTAAATGACTGATGAACACAGAGCTCAGTTATGCTGGGCCTCTAAACCTGTATTTGCATTTTTTGCTGAACAGCAGCTTGAAAACTCAGTCAGACTTTGTGAAAAGGCTTGAAATGGGGATTTAAGATCGCACATTCAGTTCAATAAATTTTTGGAATTAGTGGGAAAGAGATTCAGATCCAGCTCCTCTTTAGCAAGGTAGTAGGGTCTCTGGCAAAGAGAAAGGCTTCAGTTTGGAAAGGCTGCTTTAAGGTGATAAACAGATATGCTTTTCTAGATCACACTGTTGGGGCAACATTGCTACTGTGGGGCTCCACTTACAGAAAGATTCCCATGAGTACCCTAGTTCTGAACTAGCTCAAACCACTTCCAGTGGTAAGTTTAGCTCAGCTGGAAAGCCATCTTTAATGGGATATAGAGAATGTATATATGATCTTTCCATGCAGCAGTAATAGGCAATAATTGCCAGGAAGGAGTGGAACAAAAAAATCTCAGAGACTCCTGCACAGCTGTACACAGAGTAGATGACTCTCCAAAACCTGAGTAATACCATCCTGAAGTAAACTGAAGACATTTAGAATCATGATAGAATGTCCTGAGTTGGAATGAACCCATCGGAATCACGAAATCCAAACTCGTGGCCGTGCACAGGACAACCTGAAGAATCACAATGTGCCTGGAAGTCTTGTCCAAGTAATTGTTTAACTGCATGACCCTGGAAAAAGTCTCTCTTCATCTTTCTTATAGGCTTCTACTGGAAGGCTATAATTAAGTCCCTCTGGATGGCATCCCATTCTTCAGCTGTGACAACTGCACTACTCAGTTTGGTGTCATCTGTAAATTTGCTGAGGATGCACTTAGTCCCTTCATCTACATTATTAATGAAGACATTAAATAGCAAAGGTTCCAATAGGGATCCCTGAGTGACCCCTTTTGTCACTGATGTCCATTGAATCATTGACCACCACCCTCTGAATGTGACCATACAACCAATTCCTTATCCTCCTAACAGTCTACCCATCAAATCCATCTCTATCCTGTTTGGAGAGAAGGATTTTGTGGGGAACTATGTCCAAGACTTTTTACAGAAGCCCAGATAAATGACATCTGTAGCCTTGACCACTTCTCTGGGGGGCGCTTCTCCACTGATGTTGTCATCCCATCATAGAAGGCCATTGGGTTGTTCAGGCAGGACTCGCCCTTGGTGGAGCTGTGCTGGCTATATCAAATTACATCCCTGTCCTCCATGTGCCTCAGCACGGCTTCTAGGAGGATCTGTTCCATCATCTTCCCAGGCACAGAGGTGAGACTGACAGGTCAGTAGTTCCCATGGTCCTACTTTCTACATTTTTGAAGAGAGGTACGATGTTTCCCTTTTTTCAGGCACCTGGGACTTCACCTGACTGACAGGACTTTTCAAATATCATGGAGAGTGGCTTGTCACCTACATCAGCCAATTCCCTCAGGCCTCTGGGATGTATCTCTTCAGGTCCTGTAGACTCATGTACATTCAGGTTCCTTAGATAGTTATGAATCTGATCTTTACTTACAGTGGGAAGTACTTTGTCCCCCAGTCCTCATCCTGCTGTCCATCCACTCAAGAGGAGTGGGAAGAGAAGTTGACACAAAGACTGAGGCAAAAGAGGTGTTGAGTACCTCAGCCTTCTCCTCATCCATTGTTACAAGTGTTCCATCACTGTTTATCAAGGGTGGATGCACCTTCTTTGACCTTCCTTTTCTGGTTAACATACCCGTTGAAGGCCTTCCTATTATTCCATGCATCCCTTGCTGGGTTTAGCTTCACCTTGGCCTTCCTCAGCTGTATTTCCACTCTGTACTTTTCCCAGGTTCCCTGTCCTTGTTTCCACTGCTTGTGCATTTGGTTCTTTCCCTTTAATTTGACCAGCAATTCCCTACTCAGCCATGCCCATCTCATCTCTTGTTTTCCCTGCCTGATTTCTTGTTCCTGGGGATTGCCAGCTCTTGTGCTCTATGGAAGACTTCCTTAAAGATCTGCCCCCTCTACTCTCCTGACCTGTCTGTGCGGGCAGTTTCACAAGGGATCCCACTGACTATCTCTCTGAAGAGCTGGAATTTTGCCTTCCTGAAGTTCAGAGCTTAACTTTACTCCTTGGCTGACCTGTACATCTCAGGACTGCAAACTCCACCTGTGCGTGGTCACTGCAGCCCAGGCTGTCCCCAGTTAACTCACTCCACCTCCCCCCCCCACCCCCGACCAGAACACTTATGTGTGTGCAGCTACATTGTTGTGGCACATTGCAACTATGGAAACTAATTTCATTATTAATATTGAGGTGAGAGGGTTGTCAAGAGAGCAAAATGCTGTTCTTTCCCTTGCATCCCCTCTGTTACTTCAGTCCCTTCCATCAGCTTCTGCTAATGGAAATCTAACACAGAGGTTTGAAGAGATAGGTGCTCTGCTTCAGACCAGCATTGGTGCAGATAATCCTCATCACTCTGGTGGCTGTAGATTGGTGAGAGTATAAAAAGTCACATGAAAATCAAAAGCAATCTGCTGCTACTGAAGGATGTCTGTTGTAAAATCAAAACACCTTTCTGAGCAAGAGGGAGATCTGCAGAGAGCCAGAAAGCTACATTTTAGATTGGTAGGGGTCCAAATTATCTCTATGGATTTCAGCACTGACTCTGAATTGTGATCGGCAAGTGTGGGGGCTGAATTTGCCCAAGAAAGAGACCTCATAGTTTACACTGACATCATTTAACCCTAAAGGCATTCTCATCAGTCAACCTGCCTACATGGATACTGGGAAATCATCTTTTTTAGACAACCGTGTAGTCAAAGCTGGAATGTAATGGTGTACTTCAATGAAAGTCAGTGAAAAATTGGCCAGAGTACAAATGCCCATTTGTCACATCCCTTGCAAATATACTTTAATTGTTTTCGTCCTTAAATGCCCAGAACCAGCCATAGTAAATGTAAATGTCACGCTGCCTTGAGATTTCCAAAAACAAAAAAGCTCTCTGAGGCATGTGGTGAGTTATTGCCAGTTCCTGATGTCTGCAGAACCACAAAAGGGCAAGGACCAGTAGGAGGAGAAATCAATCACATCTGGCTATAGTATTCTGGAATTAAAAAATGAAATGTGTTTATCTGTGATGACTCAGTTAATAAATGTGTGCTATTTAGATTTTTGGGGGGTTGTTCAAGTAGGTTAGCATTGCCACTAAGCATTGACTCCTCCTTTGCAATTTGTTTGTAGACCTTTTAGTTCTGTTAATGTTTTTAGTACATACTAGTATATGTGATTGATCTCTTCTTCCCAAAAATATGACACTGAAGGAAATTATTTTCTCTGCAGTGATCTATTCCTGTACCCTAATGGCAAACAGTCCTGTCTATCTCTTCTACAGTGTCTCAATTCTTCATTCACTGTTCCTTTTGTGAACATTTTGCATGTTGTATCTGAGGGGGCACTGCTCTCTCCCAGTTTTTGGCTCTAGATGTTTGTGGAAAAGGTCTTTTTTTCCTGCTGTTATATCAAGTTCCATAAAGGATGAAAGTCTGGTGGATGTCATCACTGACTTTTGTTGTGTGTTGTAAAAACTTACATTTTGGCTGTAAGTTGTTTATGACATCCTGATATGTAATAAATAAGCCATTAACAACTGACTGTAGTGAGTGTGCTCTGGAACAATTAATTTTAGACATGCATACCGATTACACACCACTGAGCAAAGCTGTTGTTTTCAGGTGAGTTGGGAAATACAAATTTTTGATAGATGATTCTATGTCTTGCCATTGAAGCAGCTGTGACTTCTTTGGGGCAGTAAATTCATATGGCAGGGGGGAGTCAAGCCAGGTCAAGGGGAAGAAAAAAGAGAAAGTGGCAGAATAGCAATGTGAGATTGCATTCAGGATTAGAAACATGTTTTGGAGAAAAGGCAGATAACATCAAAATAGGCAAAGAAATGAATACAGAGATGGAGAAAATGAGAATGGGGGTGTTTTAAGTAGATTGTTGACATCTTCCTTTTTGAAGCACTGAATTGAGACCAAAATTTCTGTCTCATTATTTCTCTGCTGTTTGTGATCTCTCTCATTTTCCACTGCTGTCCAGGCATTATAACCTACTTCTACTGTCAGTAGACTGGTAAGCTCAAGTGACACATCCAAGTGTCCCTAGGATCTGCCTAGAGATAGATCCAACAGCAAAAAATGGCATTAGACATTTGATTTGAAAACAGCTTGCACTCCTATGGATATAAATTCAAGACTGAAACTAAGGAAAAACCAGAAACAGAGAAATAAAATTAATTAGTGTTTTGATGTCATGGTACTTACAGGTTTGAGACACCAGCATCACTCAGTGTCCCAGTTATATTCTGTATGAATGAATCTGCAGTCACAGTAGACAATGCAGATATGTACAACCTCAGCCATTTCCACTGCAGGAACAGAAACACCTGGGAGGAATAAGTTGAAGCACTGCTGATTTTCTTATACTTCAAGCAGTTGATTGTCTGGAGTGTTTACTTTATGCAGGTATTTTATCTTGCAAGTTAGTTATTCATTTCTCTTAGCACTCAAGCTGCGTTTTCAACACCCTAACATTCCTGAGAGCTCTGCCTTAGTTCTGTAAAGCACAGGATACTCCAAAGTGAAAGTTGTAGTATCATCTTTAAGATACTACATAAGACGTTAATGTGTCTGTGTCATTGCTCTTGAACAGTTTCACATGTGCCAATGGTATTATCAATTCTATCATAATGAGCAACACAAACCCTTGAGGAATTCAGCATGCATGCATTCAATGCAGTTTATACAGTAAATAAGGCGTAAGAGCACTATGATTAACTAGGACTCAGAAGGTGTCAATTTAGAGAATACTATTTGCCAGAATGAATTTGGCCTGCTTGGTTAATGGGACTCTGTAATTATAGGATGAAGGCTGAAGAACCTGTGTTAAAATAGCACAGGCAAACATTAATTCTGGCATCCCTTTGCACTCAAGTCCATGACTTTGCAGCCTTAGCATTTCTTAAGATTTGTCTTCCATGTGTATTATTTCCAGGTGAATGTGGGTTCATATACAATTGACAGGTAAAGCATATGTAGCATGTCCCATTGTATCTGTAGAAGTTTAGATCAGCATGTGGCAGCAGAGTTTCCTGTTATTTATATTTTGAAGCTTTTTCTTGTATTTAATATGAAAAAAACCCTAAATCTTTCAAAAATTCCAATTATTTTTAGTATATTATAAGTGGTAATACATGTCATAAACCAAACAGTAAATACAAATGAATGGAGGTGGAATGAATGTCAAGAGATCCTACAATCTGTATAGCTTTCCTATGGCATGACTCCTAAAAAACCTGAAAAAAGGCTCCTCTTTCATGAGCTTTCAGTTCAACTTTGGGGATTCCTTTATAACAGCATCTTAAGAAACTCTGCTCCAATTAATGCATTTTTTTTCTTTCTGTAATCTGCAGATATGGTATGTATTAAGCATTATAACACAGCATTCATAATCTAATTGCCAATAAGAAATCTCAGAATTGTACTTTTAAGTTTCCCAAGCATAGGGCATAACTGTAATTTACTGAGGCACCAGCAATACCACTGTATCACTGCTGATTGACAGGCCACTTAATGATGCTGTTTATAAGGCAATTTTCTAATCAGCTATGTGAACACTCATCAGGAGCTTGCTTCTTGATTTAAAGCAGAATTGGAGAGATAACATTTGTTTTGCTTATAAAAACAAAATGGGAAAAAAAGCAAATTAAAAAGAGAAATGACACAAATATAGAAAGCTTTGATTTCATGAATCTGGATTATGCTTTCCAAAGTTCAGTATAGAACTAAAAGCTGTGGCGTGAATGAATTGGCATTCATCAGGCTATTTCTTTTGTGCATTCTGAAACTGGATAATGATAGCTTAAATATTAACATTCTTGTTTTTAACAGGTGTTACATTTCCAGTCATTGTTTAATAATAATAATGTGATATAGTAGATATTCTGTTGGGTCTAGTCAGTTGAAACTGAGGCACAGTTAATTTTTCATTTATTTCACATTTCTTTTCCACTCGAAGAATAATTAATTATTCCTTGTGTTCTTTCTATCTACTTCGTACTTTTGTTCCATAATAGAAAAGCTTTAATTTTAAAAATGTGATCTAAATCACACGTAAGCTGGGTCAAGTGTGTCTGGCGTGGAAGTAATTCATTATATGATTTAAGAGGTTTTAACAAGATGAGCTTCATTTGACTTGACAAATTTTTGAGTAGTTTTGACCAGCACAAATAAAGTACGTTTTCCAAATTTATCCCCAAGTAATCATTCTAAAACACTTGTAAACACACCTTGTAAACACAGTTCTTTAGGCTGTATATCCAGTACATGTTGAAGAATTCATGTTTTATGAAAATATTAGAGCTTAATACCAAGCTTGTGGAATTAATGGGAGAATTGCACACTGACTTTAATATTAATATTTTAATCTGGAGGTGCCTCTGTCCCTTCCTTACTGGAGTTACTTAAGCGCTAAATTCATCAGAAGATTTAGGCATTCATGCATTTTTATACATGTTACTAGTTCCATTGAATATGAAGGAATTATTCAGTGGATAGAGTTTAATATGCAGAAGTACTTACTACAAGTCATACTCTGAAGTGGAAGTTCAAAAATGTCTGAAATGGCTTTTCTGTATGTAAAATAAGGTGATACTGACTTTAATCTCAACTTCCAGGGTTAGCTGCCTGGGCTTGTACCTATTCTAATCTCTCTTCTCACTCACCAATGCTCTAAAGCTCCCTTTTTTAGTTCTGCTCATTTTTTATGTATTGATGGTTGACTATATTAATTAATTTATTACATTAATTCCTCCTGATTTTACTGTTGAATGCCTGGGCAAAATATGAAGACATGGAAAGACAAATGACTTTGAAATATTTCTCACATCTGGTTTCTTTACTTGTAATTCAGCAGTTGTGGTTTCCTACCAGTACAGCTGTCAAGTCCATGTATCAAGTAAATTTTTTATATGAGAATTTTGGAGAAAAGGGTTTCTGGATGCCTACCTGAATCCTTAAACAATCATAAATTTTTCATAAATAGTCAAAAATGTTAGAATATGGTACATGTCTGGTATAGTTGTAAGAGAACAAAACACTCAAGATGGAGTAAATCAACCACAGAGGAGATGAGATTTTTTTTCTAATTTTTTTTTTCTTTTTACCATGATACAAATTTGCCACACTTTTTTATCTTTCTCTGCCATATGTGAAGCAAGATTTTCAATCCACATTAAAACCATGTATGCAGCCAATACAAGGCTCTTGCTAGGGAACAGGGGATGCTTTCCCCATCATATTGTGGGCTAGAACATGTGAAATAATATGACATAAATATTTTTGTACTAGAATAATTTAGTATTGTTCCTGGTTTTTTATTTTTAAATATGAAGTGTAGTTATGTTTACCTTTAAACGTTCCAAAAGCCGGCAAACTCTTCCTTTGACGAGTGCAAATCAACAAATGCTGGCAACACCTGAAAGACAGCTTTCTGTTGTGAGCTTCTGTAGAGATTTATACTGCTCATTTGCAGTGTACAGTAGGAAGGTTGGTTGGTTATTCAGAGCTTGTGTGTGCCACTTGGTTTCTGCTGCTGCCTTTTGTTAGCCTTTGTGTTTATGTTAGCATAGTTCTGGAACATTTAAGACTTGTCTTGGATTTTTGAGAGCTCTGCTGCTGACAATTAATTTTACATCCCAAATATCTCAAGAAAACGTTGTCAGTGAATTTTTAAATTAGCTTGTGTTCCTTTTAATACCATAATTACTTTAATGTCCCAGCTGACATAATCTCAAAGGAATTTTACTGACTGTTGAGAGATTCACTCCTTCCAGTTTATGCCATTCTCTAACTTCCCAGAGTAATGATTCCCTAGATGTTTGTCAGTCTGGGTTTTGTACCCATGCTTGCTTCCTGAGTTTCCCTGCCAATTTTGTGTTCTTTCTGCTCTCATACCAGTTTCAACAAATTCTTTAAAAGTTACAAATAATGAAGATAGTCTCTTAAAAAAAACAACAAACCCACAAACCAACAAAAAAATAAAACCAAAAACTTATATTGTTGTCATGGCACAGCACCACTTGCTGACTCAGTGGGTAGCACACACAGGCTGGGGATCCAGCAGTGTGGCTGGAATGCATCTTTATCTCTCAGTAGTATATTGCCTTACTTGTCCTACTGCTTATCTTGTTAACTCTTTGGGGCAGGGACAACGCAGGGTCTCTGTCCTTCCTGGTAGTCACATACTACAGGGATAAACATAATTAATTGCAAATGGGAGGTGACTTCTGGAGTTACAGTTGAAAGCTATTACCATGATTGCTGATTTAAAATAATTGTATATTCTGTGGGTGTAAGAGATTATCTTACACCCACAGAATATACATCTGGATTGAATATATGCATCTGGATTATTATCTTCAGAAATGGTACTGTGGAAAAAGAAGAAAATCATTGTTTAACATACAGTGCCATCTACAGAGCAGGCTATGCAACCTGTACTTCTTACATTATATGGAGGATTTTGGTTGGGTTGTTTTTGTTGTTTTTTTCCTTTTCATTTTTTGTCACAGTCCATTTGGCATTAATGGCTAAAGAGTGTATGTGGAGTTTTTGTCAGATGCCAGCAGCAGTGGAGGATGAGGATGAGGATGAGAGCAGTTTGTGCTCTCGTCTGTTTTTGGTCATAATCAGCAATATCCATGGGCCAGGCTTCAGCAACAATAGCCACTCTTAACTATCTCTTAGAAGCCTATATTGTTGGGGGAGGATTTTGTCTTTTTTAAAATGCAATTTTTAGAAATGCTACATCTGCAGCCAGCCTTCCTGGCAATCACATGACCTACCACAGCAGTCTGACAGGCAGGCAGAGGTGGAAAAAGGAGGAAAGGGGCCAGAGAGGAAAAAGCCCATCTGTGATCATGTTGTGTAAACATGAAGTATATTAAGGCACCTTGTCAACTGTCCTCTCCGTTTAGAGTCAGTTTAAATGTGGGGGTCAAGGGCAATGGGTCCTTCCATATTGTTACTTAAGCACATGCTGTCAAGAAAACTGTTAAGCAGTGGTTGTGTGTTTGCATGGTTCTCTGGTTAAAATCTTCTGATTAAATCCCCAAAATCTTCAGAGTGATCTTCAGATAAATGTTAATTTTGATGCAGAAAACTGATTTATTTTTGAAGACAGAAGAAGTGAAAGAACACCAACGTTCCACTCTCAGGAATCCATTATTTATGTAACATAGCAAATTAGGTTCTTGTGGTCACTGCAGAAAAAACTGTTATCTGTCCTCTTTTGGCTCCTGAACATGGCAAATTCTTTAACCCATTATTAGTTCAGGACCCACTGTTTGCCACCTTCAAATTAATGGGTTTGAAAAACAGAAATGGGAAGGGAGGGCTGAGAATGAATTCTGACATCCTGGGCTGAGACAAAATAAATTTTTGGCAGATGATCTTGCACAGGTGAAAAGGGAGAGGGAAAAAGAGAAAGGTCGCTGTTTTCTTATATAGTTACATGTGAAATTCAGTGAATTTAAAGTAGCAGCAGAGATGTTCTTGGAGTTTGAGTGTCTGAGACAGCTGAAGTTGCACGTTAAATAGAGTTTATGATACTAGTCTGCCATTTGTCACCTGCACTGTCACAGTCAGCACATGTGGCTGTGTAGGTGAGTGGGGGTGTATGTAAGTAATAATTCCCCTTTATTTAATATACATTAAAACTGAAAAGCGATGGAAATATGAGTTAGCAGAGTGCTACAAAATGTGAAGATAATTATGTAGTAGTTATCCTCAACATTTCCATCTTTAAAGTGGTTTTGAACTGCGTAAGTGCAGCAGTTACTGCAGACTGTGATTAGATAAACAGATGCAAATAGTAATTGTAACTGATAAATGATTGATGATGGCTTTATATGTTTATCATTATATACTGTTGTAAACACTTTTTACTCAGTGAGGATGGAGTCTGGAGGAAAACTGATGATGTATGAAATATAGATTCAAACTGTAGTGCTTTTAAGAGTATAGAGGGCCAATATTGTAGGGCCAATACAGAGTTGTAACCTGAGGAACTGATGCCCTTTGCCATTGGTATCATCAGGCTGAGCACCAAACATCTGCCAGCTGACGTCCAGAGCTGGATAAAAGGTTTACAGGAGAGAGCCTAAAAGTAAAGATGGGGAGGCTGAGCATGGTTGAATGATGGCTTTTGGTGTGGAAGATCCTCTGATCCACTGCTCAAAAGAAGAGGAGATGCCATTTCTCTTCATTTTTCTATTGCTTCCCAAGGCTTCTGCCTTCTTTCACAACTTTCCAGTGTCCTGTCTCCTGTGGATCCATGAGACATTTGTAATGCATTATTTGACAGCCACAGAGTGACTGTGTTACACACACGTTGTAGGAGCCATTTGGGACAGAACAGGTGTGTTTGGGTCACTGGAATGTAATGGGTAGAAGGAGAAATATATGCATGTCTCTGGAAAAACAGGGTGCCATAAGAAGTTTGTGCACTGTTAATGGTGCTTTAATTCTATTTGGTTTGTCACCTGCCATTTGCTAATTATTAATCACAGTAACAACATTTGTTAGTTACATTAATTGAAAAGGAATTTTATTGCAGCAGCTTGAGTTTAATATCAGCTCTTTGTGTATCGTACAATGCAAAAAGTTACCTGTGGTAATTAAATTACAGGCTAAGTCCTCATTCTATGTAAATTATTCTATTCACTGAGGAAAAAAATAAGCAGGATATTACCAAAGAAAAGGCCCAGATCATTAGCAGCCTCTACTCCCTGCTCTGTTCACTTCACTGGCAGTGCTGAAATCCGTCTGTTACTTTTCCTGTGGTGTTGTAGAACAATGAACTTGCCATCTTTTCTGTCATGTGCCTGCCCTTGAGCTTGTACAAAAGAAGGGAATTAGGTTGTGTTTTGTTGACCTTTTAGATGCAAGGGAAATGGTAGTCCTGTTTCCTTACACATGAAATGCTGCCAGGCTGTTGTCTGTGTTAACCTTTGTGGAGCACCCTGATGTGATCGTTACCCTAGCACCACAACACAGATGTCAGAGAGAACTGAAAAGGGATAAATTGGAGGTGCCATGCAAAACAGCTCAGCTAAAGACATTTTTCTCCTGCGCTGAAGAAAAGGTATTCTGTATGTGTTTAACTACTTAGCTGGTCTGTGAGTCCTGTAATTTGCTTAGCCAAACAGAACTCCAAAACAGATGGTTTCTAAATTTGGGGAAAATAACCATTACAGTATTTTTTCCCCCGTGCAGTCTGCAGTTATACTTTAGCACTGAAATTATTTGAAAATTAAACGGGAAAATAAAATTTGGATCTTTACCAACTGAATACTAATTTCAGGAACATACAGTTTTTAGTATGTATTAGGTTTTCATCTGCACATTTAGCCTAAGATTTGTTTATGCTCTGATTTAGTGCCTCTTGCTGCTTACTTGCATAAACACTACCAAATCAGTCAGTTGGAGTCACCAGAGTATTTAGCTCCCAGCTGCATTTGCTCATAAAAGGAGGAATGACAAGTTTCCTCCTTTGCAGAGGAGGAAGTGGAGAAACATAAGTAATTCATTGCACTTGCATAGCACCTGCCACCAGCCACCTCTACAGGCACTTTACCAATACTTAGTGCACTGCCTTGTGTGGAAGGCATTTCTTTGTGAGAAACTGCTCCATTCCCAATCTCTTGATTGAGGAAACTGAGGTGCAGAGCATTTTTCTCATCCAAATTTGCAAGTGAAGCTAATCAGAAGGTAGGAATCTGAGTATCCTGGGCTTTGGGATTATTTTCTTATCGTGATAGAAACAGATTATGACAAAGGAATTAATTCTTTTGTGCTTAGGGGGTTTTTTAATATATTTGTAATATTGTTGCACATAGTCAATATTTTCAAAGTGTATCTAAGAAAATTATATTTAGGAACTCCGCCTCTCTCTTAGAATATATGGTCAGCTGTTGTTCATTTTGTGCATGTCCATCTCTGAACATGAAGAGGGTGTCTAGGTGTAAAAATTGAGCTCAAATTGGTTTTCTGAAAAGCCAAGTATAGTATTTAGTCTCCACTTCAACAGTACTTTAACCATTAATTGCCAGGGTGAGAGCACCAGCATATTCTCAGGTTGCCTTTGAGATAACTCATTACCCAAGAACAGAAATTATCTTGGGTTGGGGATTCCTAGAGGGAAATTTAGGTCCATGGCTCATTTGATTCAAGTCTTTGCTCCTTCTGGGAAGCATGCTGTGCAATGCCCAACCATACTCCGCTGCACAAGGCTCAGCTGGCCTTTGGCAAGCACTGCCACAGAATACTGTGAACCACAGCAAACAGTGATACAGTCTCCACTTCAAGAAATCCCTAAGCTACAGGTTTTTGAGGAAGGGTGTGCTGAGAAAAATACTGCTCCATATTGCCCAGTCTTTTAAATTCTTTCCTAAATACCTCTTATGGACCATTGCCTGAGGGTCCTATGTCAGTATCCTAGCAAGATAAATCCTTGGTATGACAACAGAGGCTGCTTTCTTGCTCTTCTGACCTGTAGAGTCCTCCTGAGAGCAAAAATATGTTCTTCCATTTGGGCTTCTCTCCAAGCTGTTTTGTCCTCTACCCAGATCAGGAACTTAGTTTTTAAATTGAAATTATCCTTTTTTAGACAGAGGACTAGAATTATATGCCCTTCGTCAGAGAGCATTCCCTTGTACAATGTACCACCTGTACTGTGGCAATAATATGTGTTTATTTGTGCTGAAAACATCTAACCTGCTACATGTTTTTTACCATCTCCAGGCTATTTCTGCTAGTGCAGCTGTAAAATACAGCCTTCGATTCCTTGCTAAATTGTCAAACTCAGCTGGCAATTGAGAGTCTGCCTCGGCATTTTAATGGACTTTGGCTACAAAGATTTCAGAGTAGGACTTTTCTCCTTTACTTGAAAACCTGCTTTCTAGTTGGGGTTTCTAAAGGTGGCATTGTAGATCTGCAGGCAGCAGTGGAAGTGGGTTTATGCAAGTGTGGATTCTCAAGCAGAGAACAAGATGACTTCCCTTCATACACTCTCCTGAATTTTCAGACTTTTTAAGAAGGGAAAGTGTTTGGGTTCTTTTGGTTGGTTTTGTTTGGTTAGGTTTTTTTTAAACTGGTGCGGTTGTTGCTTCCCTGCCAGAGGCTTGTAAGCCTCTTGTGTGTGTGACACATGTCACAGAGTATGAAGCTATGAGAGTGCTTAAGGTCTCGAGCTGTAAGAGTAGCAGTTTATGTAACTGAAAGCAGTTGTCTACTGCTTTTTCATTAAATGTTCTTGTTAAGCTGTGGTTGCTGACCATAAGTGCATTTGTAGCATCTCGCCTGACAGGTGGAAACTCCTCACTGCTGTCCTTAAGCCCTCTTAGAGAAAGAATTAAATTACTTTTAATTCTCTTCAAATTCATCCCATTTGTATCTTCTCTGATGTATATAATCTCTGCTGGCTCAAAGGAAATGCTTTTGGGCAGAATACAGCCATGAACTAGGCTTTTGACTAGCCCATGTTGCTTTTGGAGTTGTGGTTTTTATGTGAATCAGTTTTAGGACTGAAACTGCAGTTTGGAAGTTCCATCAATACCTTCTTGGCATGTTGCATCACTGACTTGAAAGGTAAAACTACAGTATAATAGCAACTTGATGGTGCTTTCTAAAGACTGTAATGTCTCTTTCTTTAGTTGCAGATACAGTAGCAGCTGGCAGGAGCATAAGGTTCCAGAATTCTTATCACGCCGTTATAACTTTGTGGCTTTTATGTTACTACATAACATTTATACACAGGGTAATGGGAAGGAAGGTGAGTGAAACATATTTGCACATTTTACTAACAATATCCAATATTGACAGATTGTATTTTATTCGGAAGGAAATTCCACTTTTTGGGGGGTCATCTGATGTCCTAATTTGCAGCTTGATTGGTCATTGTGGTTGTTAGCCTGCTGTGTTATAACCAAAATTTCAAGATCCTGTTTGTCATGAACTTCCTTGTCATGAGTTTACATCTAAATCTGTAAAATATTTCAACTTCAAATTTAGAAAGGTAATTGAATTATGCTATGAAGCAAAGGGTGCAATTTTTCACATCTTTCTAGAAGAGCCTGTTTTTTTTAGCACCTTGTCTCCAAGGAATGTCAGGTGGATGATATCCTTCACATTGATAAATGTAGCCACCACCTTGCAAATGAGAACCTTCTCTCTTCAGTCTGATTTTTCATTCACATACTTTGACTAAAGCATTACTGAGCTAATGTAGAAATTAATTGAAGTAATATCCATCAAAGGGTTGCTAATTTTCTTCTTTTGCAGAAGAGAAGTATTATGGATATGAGTTCTGCCTTTTTTTTTTTCCCCTTCAGTCTGGAATGTGTGCAGTCTATTCTCTACAAGAAAAGACAAAAAAA